>OX326958.1:21672413-22272413 GCA_946800325.1 Luzula sylvatica
TGGGCTGCTGGTTGTTGGTAAAACCATCATAACATTCTTTCTATAACTCTAAATTTCATGATCCTAAAAATACTCAATTTTCACGTGGTCCTAAAAGTACTCCGTAATAGAAGACTAACACACACAAAATTCTATTTTTGAAAAATTTCATAAAATAGCAAAAAGTCGACTCTAACACCTTTAAAAAAATCAATTATCTCATTTCCAAAAAAATATCAAAATTGAAGCGTAACACGAGCAAAATATTCAATTTTCATGTTCTCCAATTAATACTTCATAATAGAAAACTAACACACACAAATTTTTATTTTTTGAAAAATTCTTACAAATGTAAAAAGTCAAGTCTAAGACCTTCAAAAAAATTGATTATCTTGTTTCTAAAAAATGTAAATATGAAAATGTATCATGAGGATAATACTCAGTTTTCATGTTTTCCTAAAAATACTTCATAATAGAAGACTAACACACACAAACTTCTATTTTTTAATAAATTTTTTAGAAATGCAAAAAGAGAAGGCTTACACCTTTAAAAAAAATCAATTATCCTATTTTTAAAAAAAATCAAAACTAAAGGGTAACACGAGCAAAATATTCAATTTTCATATTGTCCTAAAAATACTTCGTAATAGAAGACTCACACATTTAAATTTCTATTTTTTTGAAAAATTTCTTAGAAATGCAAAAAGTGAAGTCACCTTCAAAAATATTCAATTATCATATTTTCTAAACAAATGTCAAAATTGAAGTGTAATACTAGAAAAATACTCAATTTTCATGTTGTCCTAAATATACTCCTTAATAGAAGACAAACAGACACAAATTTTTATTTTTTTTCAAAAATTTCTTAAATATGCAAAAAATAAAGCGTGCCACCTTAAAAAAACAAATTATCCTTTTTTCCTAAAAAAATGTCAAAATTGAAGTGGAAAACGAGTAAAACACTCAATTTTCATGTTGTCCTTCAAATACTCCGTAATAGAAGACTAACACACACAAATTTCTATTTTTTAATAGTTTTTTTAAAAAATGAAAAAGTGAAGTCTAACACCTTTAAAAAAAAATCAATTATCTTATTTTTTTTTTAAATGTCAAAATTGAAGTGTAACATGAGCAAAATACTCAATTTTCATGTTGTCCTAAAAATACGCCCTAATAGAAGACTAACACACACAAATTTCTATTTTTTTGAAAATTCTATAAAATGTAAAAAGTGAAATCTAACACCTTAAAAAAAATTGATTATTTTGTTTTCTAAAAAATGTAAAAAATTAAAATGTATCATGAGGAAAATAATCAATTTTCATGTTTTCTTAAAAATACTTCGTAATACAAGACTAATACACACACACTTCTATTTTTTAATAATTTTTTTAAAAAATACAAAAAGTGAAGTCTTAACACCTTTACAAAAATCAATTATCTTATTTTCTAACAAATTTCCAAATTGAAATGTGGCACGAGCAAACAACTCAATTTTCTTATTGTCCTAAAAATACTCCAAAATACAAGATTAACACACACAAATTTCTCATTTTTCGTAAAAAAACATACAAATGCAAAAAGTGAAGTCTAACACCTTCAAAACCAATCAATTATCATATTTGCTAAAAAAATGTCAAAATTGATGCGTAATACATGGAAAATACTCAATTTTCATGTTTTCCTAACAATACTTCTTAACAGATGACTAACACACTCAAAACTCGATTTTTTAATATTTTTGTTAAAAAATGCAAAAAGTGAAGTCTAACACCTTTAAACAAATTAATTATCTTATTTTCTAACAAATTTCCAAATTGAAATGTAACACGAGCAAAATACTCAATTTTCATGTTGTCCTAAAAATACTTCGTAATACAAGAAGAACATACACAAATTTCTAATTTTTCAAAAAAAAAACTTTAAAATGTTAAAAGTGAAGTCTAACACCTTCAAAAATAATCAATTAACGTATTTTCTAAACAATGTCAAATATGAAGTGTAATACGAGGAAAATACTTAATATTCATGTTGTCCTAAAAATACTCCGTAATAGAAGACTAACACACACAAATTTCAATTTTTTCAATAATTTCTTAAAAATGCAAAAAATGAAGCTTGAGACCTTAGAAAAAATAAATTATCCTTTTTTCTAAAAAATGTCAAAATTTAAATGGAACACGGGCAAAATACTCAATTTTCATGTTGTCCTACAAATACTCCGTAATAGAAGACTAACACACACAAATTTCTATTTTTTAATAAATTTTGTAAAAAATGCAAAAAGTGAAGTCTAACACCTTTAAAAATATCAATTATCTTATTTTCAAAAAAATATCAAAATTGAAGTGTACCACGAGCTAAATATTCAATTTTCATGTTGTCCTAAAAATACGCCATAATAGAAGACTAACACACACAAATATTTATTTTTTTGAAAAATTCTTCAAAATGTAAAAAGTGAAGTCTAACAACTTAAAAAAAAATCAATCATCTAGTTTTATAAAAAATGTAAAAATTAAAATTTATCATGAGAAAAATACTCAATTTTCTTGTTTTCCTAACAATACTTCGTAATAGAAGACTAACACAAACAAACTTCAATTTTTAATAAATTTTTAAAAAAATCCAAAAAGTGAAGTCTAACACCTTTAAAAAAATCAATTATCTTATTTTCTAACAAATTTCCAAATTGAAATGTAACACGAGCAAAATACTAAATTTTCATGTTGTCCTAAAAATAGTCCAAAATACGAGACTAACACACACAAATTTCTAATTTTTGATAAAAAAACTTACAAATGCAAAAAGTGAAGTCTAACACCTTAAAAAATAATCAATTATCATATTTTCTAAATAATTGTCAAAATTGAAGGGTAATACAAGGAAAATACTCAATTTTCATGTTTTCCTAATAATACTTCGTAATAGAAGACTAACACACACAAACTTCTATTTTTAATATTTTGTTAAAAAAATTCAAAAAGTGAAGTCTAAAACCTTTAAAAAAATCAATTATCTTATTTTCTAACAAATTTCCATATTTAAATGTAACACGAGCAAAATACTCAATTTTTGTGTTGTTCGAAAATACTCCGTAATACAAGACTAACACAAAGAAATTTCTAATTTTTGAAAAAAAAACTTAAAAATGCAAAAAGTGAAGTCTAACACCTTAAAAAATAATCAATTATCATATTTTCTAAAAAAATGTCAAAATTGAAGTGTAATACGAGGAAAAAACTTGATTTTCATGTTGTCTTAAAAATACTCCGTAATAGAAGACCAACACACACAAATTTCTATTTTTTCAATAATTTCTTAAAAATGCAAAAAATGAAGCGTGAGACCTTAAAAAAATAAATTATCCTTTTTTTCTAAAAAATGTCAAAATTGAAGTGGAACACGAGCAAAATACTCAATTTTCATGTTGTTCTACAAATACTCCGTAATAGAAGACTAACACACACAAATTTCTATTTTTAATAAATTTTTAAAAAAATACAAAAAGTGAAGTCTAACATCTTTAAAAAAATCAATTATCTTATTTTCAAAAAAATGTCAAAATTGAAGTGTAACACGAGCTAAATTTTCAATTTTCAAGTTGTCCTAAAAATACTCCCTAATAGAAGACTACCACACACAAATTTCTATTTTTTTGGAAAAAAATTTAAAACTGTAAAAAGTGAAGTATAACACCTTCAAAAAAATCAATTATCTTGTTTTCTAAAAAATGTAAGAATTAAAATGTATCATGAGGAAAATACTCAGTTTTCATGTTTTTCTAAAAATGCTTCGTAATAGAAGACTAACACACACAAACTACTATTTTTTAATAAATTTTAAAAAAATGCAAAAAATGAAGTCATAACACCTTTAAAAAAATCAATTATCTTGTTTTCTAACAAATTTCCAAATTGAAATGTAACACGAGCAGAAAACTCAATTTTCATGTTGTCCTAAAAATAATCCAAAATACAAGACTAACACACACAAATTTCTAATTTTTCATAAAAAAACTTACAAATGCAAAAATTGAAATCTAACACCTTCAAAAATAATCAATTATCATATTTTCTAAAAAAATGTCAAAATTGAAGTGTAATACGAACTAAATATTCAATTTCCATGTTGTCCTAAAAATACTCCCTAACAGAAGACTAACACACACAAATTTCTATTTTTTTGAAAAATTCTACAAAATGTAAAAAGTGAAGTCTAACGCCATAAAAAAATCAATTATCTTGTTTTCTAAAAAATGTAAAAATTAAAATTTATCATGAGAATAATACTTAATTTTCTTGTTTTCCTAAAACTACTTCCTAATAGAAGACCTAAGACACACAAACTTCAAATTTTTAATAATTTATTTAAAAAATGTAAAAAGTGAAGTCTAACACCTTTAAAAAAATAAATTATCTTATTTTGCAACAAATTTTCAAATTGAAATGTAACACGAGCAAAATACTCAATTTTCATGTTGTCCTAAAAATACTCCAAAATACAAGAATAACACACACAAATTTCAAATTTTTGATAAAAAAAAACATTCAAATGCAAAAAGTGAAGTCTAACACCTTAAAAAATAATCAATTATCATATTTACTAAAAAATTGTCAAAATTGAAGTGTAATACAAGGAAAATACTCAATTTTCATGTTTTCCTAACAATACTTCGTAATATAAGACTAACACACACAAACTTCTATTTTTAATATTTTTGTTAAAAAAATTCAAAAAGTGAAGTCTAACACCTTTAAAAAAATCAATTATCTCATTTTCTAACAAATTTCGAAATTTAAATGTAACACGAGCAAAATACTCAATTTTCATGTTGTCCTAAAAATACTCCGTAATACAAGACTAACACACATAAATTTCTAATTTTTGAAAAAAAAACTTAAAAATGCAAAAACTGAAGTCTAACACCTTCAAAAATAATCAATTATCATATTTTCTTGAGAATGTCAAAATTGAAGTGTAATACGAGGAAAAAACTTAATTTTCATGTGGTCCTAAAAATACTCCGTGATAGAAGACTAACACACACAAATTTCTACTTTTTTTAATAATTTCTTAAAAATGCATAAAATGAAGCGTGAGACCTTAAAAAAATCGATTATCCTTTTTTTCTATAAATTATCAAAATTTAAGTGGAACACGAGCAAAATATACAAATTTCATGTTGTCCTACAAATACTCCGTAATAGAAGACTAACACACACAAATTTCTATTTTTAATATTTTAAAAAAAAAATGCAAAAAGTGAAGTCTAACATCTTAAAAAAAACAATTATCTTATTTTCAAAAAATATTCCAAATTGAAATGTAACATGAGCAAAATACTCAATTTTCATGTTGTCCTAAAAATACTCCAAAATACAAGACTAACACACACAAATTTCTAATGTTTGATAAAAGAAAACTTACAAATGCAAAAACTGAAGTCTAACACCTTCAAAAATAATCAAGTATTATATTTTCTAAAAAATATTAAATATGAAGTGTAAAACGAGGAAAATACTAAATTTTCATGTGTCATAAAAATACTCCGTAATAGAAGATTAGCACACACAAATTTCTATTTTTATGAAAAAAAATTTAAAAATGTAAAAAATGAAATCTAACACCTTCAAAAAAATCGATTATCTTGTTTTCTATAAAATGTAAAAATTAAAATGTATCATGAGGAAAATACTCAATTTTCATGTTTTTCTAAAAATACTTCGTAATAGAAGACTAACACACACAAACTTCTATTTTTTAATAAATTTTAAAAAAATGCAAAAAGTGAAGTCTTAACACCTTTAAAAAAATCAATTATCTCATTTTCTAACAAATTTCCCAATTGAAATGTAACATGAGCAGAAAACTCAATTTTCATGTTGTCCTAAAAATAGTTCAAAATACAAGACTAGCACACACAAATTTCAAATTTTTCATAAAAAAAACGTACAAATGCAAAAAGTGAAGTCTAACACCTTAAAAAATAATCAATTATCGTATTTTCTAAAAAATATCAAATATGAAGTGTAATACGGGGAAAATACTTAATTTTCGTGTGTCCTAAAAATACTCCGTAATAGAAGACTAGCACACACAAATTTCTATTTTTTCAAATTTGTTTTTTTTTAAATGCAAAAAATGCAGTCTAACACCTTTAAAATAATCAATTATCTTATTTTCTAACAAATTTTCAAATTGAAATGTAACACGAGCAAAGTACTCAATTTTCATGTTGTCCTAAAAATACTCCAAAATACAAGATTAACACACATAAATTTCTAATTTTTGATAATAAAAAACTTACAAATGCAAAAAGTAAAGTCTAACACCTTAAAAAATAATCAATTATCATATTTTCTCAAAAAATTGTCAAAATTGAAGTGTAATACCAGGAAAATACTCAATTTTCATGTTTTCCTAACAAAACTTCGTAATTGAAGACTAACACACACAAACTTCAATTTTTTAATATTTTTGTTAAAAAATGCAAAAAGTGAAGTCTAACATCTTTAAAAATATCAATTATCTTGATTTCTAAGAAATTTCCAAATTGAAATGTAACACGAGCGAAATACTCAATTTTCGTGTTGTCCAAAAAATACACCGCGATACCAGACTAACACACACAAATTCCTAATTTTTGAAAAAAATACATTAAAATGCAAAAGGTGAAGTCTAACACCTTCAAAAATAATCAATTATCATATTTTCTAAAAAATGTCAAATATGAAGTGTAATAAGAGGAAAAAACTTAATTTTGATGTTTTCCTAAAAATACTCCGTAATAGAAGACTAACACACACAAATTTCTATTTTTTCAATAAGTTATTAAAAATGGAAATAATGACGCGTGAGACCTTAAAAAAATCAATTGTCTTGCTTTTCTAAAAAATGTCAAAATTGAAGTGGAACACGAGAAAAATACTCAATTTTCATGGTGTCCTACAAATACTCCGTAAAAGAAGACTAACACACAGAAATTTCTATTATTTTGAATAAAATCTTAAAAATGTAAAAAGTGAAGTATACCACCTTCAAATAAATCGATTATCTTGTTTTCTAAAAAAATGTAAAAATTAAAATGTATCATGAGGAAAATACTCAATTTCCGTGTTTTCCTAAAAATACTTCGTAATATAAGACTAACACACAGAAACTTCAATTTCTTAACAATTTTTTTAAAAAATGCAAAAAATGAAGTCTAACACCTTTAAAAAATCAATTATCTTATTTTCTAACAAATTTCCAAATTGAAATGTAACACGAGCAAAATAATCAATTTCCATGTTGTCCTAAAAATACTCCAAAATACAGGACAAACACACACAAATTTCTATTTGTTGATAAAAAAAAACTTACAAATGCAAAAAGTGAAGTCTAACACCTTCAAAAATAATCAGTTATCATATTTTCTAAAAAATTGTCAAAATTGAAGTGTAACACAAGGAAAATACTCAATTTTCATTTTTTCCTAACAATACTTCGTAATAGAAGACTAACTAACACAAACTTCAATTTTTTAATATTTTTGGTAAAAAAAAATGCAAAAATTGAAGTCTAACACCTTTAAAAAAATCAATTATCTTATTTTCTAACAAATTTCCAAATTGAAATGTAACACGAGCAAAATACTCAATTTTCATGTTGTCCTAAAAATACTCCAAAATACAAGAATAACACACACAAATTTCAAATTTTTGATTAAAAAAACTTACAAATGCAAAAAGTGATGTCTAACACCTTCAAAAATAATCAATTATCATATTTTCTAAAAAATTGTCAAAATTGAAGTGTAATACAAGGAAAATACTCAATTTTCATGTTTTCCTAACTATACTTCGTAATAGAAGACTAACACACACAAACTTCTATTTTTTAGTATTTTTGTTAAAAAATGCAAAAAGTGAAGTCTAACACCTTTAAAAAAAATCAATTATCTTGTTTTCTAACAAATTTCCAAATTGAAATGTAACAAGAGCAAAATACTCAATTTTCATGTTGTCCTAAAAATACTCCGTAATACAGAACTAACACGCAGAAATTTCTAATTTTTGAAAAAAAAATGCAAAAATGCAAAAAGTGAAGTCGAACACCTGAAAAAATAATCAATTATCATATTTTCTCAAAAATGTCAAAATTGAAGTGTAATACGAGGAAAATACTTAATTTTCATGTTGTCCTAAAAATACTCCGTAATAAAAGGCTAACACACACAAATTTCTATTTTTTCAATAATTTTTTAAAAATGCAAAAAGTGAAGTCTAACACCTTCAAAAATAATCAAATATCATATTTTCTAAAAAATATCAAATATGAAGTGTAAGACGAGGCAAGTACTAAATTTTCATGTGTCTTAAAAGTTCTCCGTAATAGAAGATTAGCACAAACAAATTTCTATTTTTATGAAAAAAAAAAATGTAAAAAGTGAAGTCTAACACCTTCAAATAAATCGATTATCTTGTTTTCTATAAAATGTAAAAATTAAAATGCATCATGAGGAAAATACTCAATTTTCATATCTTTCCAAAAATACTTCGTAATAGAAGACTAACACACACAAACTTCTATTTTTTAATAAATTTTAAAAAAATTCAAAAAGTGAAGTCTTAACACCTTTAAAAAAAATCAATTATCTTATTTCTAAAAAAATTTCAAATTGGAATGTAACACAAGCAGAAAACTCAATTTTCATGTTGTTCTAAAAATTTCCCAAAATACAAGACACACACACAAATTTCCAATTTTTCATAAAAGAAACTTACAAATGCAAAAAATGAAGTTTAACACCTTGAAAAATAATCAATTATCGTATTTTCTAAAAAATATCAAATATGACGTGTAATACGGGGAAAATACTTAATTTTCATGTGTCCTAAAAATACTCCGTAATAGAAGACTAGTACACACAAATTTCTATTTTTTCAAATATATATATTTTTTAAATGCAAAAAGTGAAGTCTAACACCTTTAAAAAAATCAATTATCTTATTTGCTAACAAATTTCCAAATTGAAATGTAACACGAGCAAAATACTCAATTTTCATGTTGTCCTAAAAATACTCCAAAATACAAGACTAACACACAGAAATTTCTAATTTTTTATAATAAAAAACTTACAAATGCAAAAAGTAAAGTCTAACACCTTAAAAAATAATCAATTGTCATATTTTCTAATAAAATGTCAAAATTGAAGTGTAATACAAGGAAAATACTCAATTTTCATGTTTTCCTAACAATACTTCGTAATAGAAGACTAACACACACAAACTTCTATTTTTTAGTATTTTTGTTAAAAAATGCAAAAAGTGAAGTCACACCTTTAAAAAAAATCAATTATCTTGTTTTCTAACAAATTTCCAAATTGAAATGTAACAAGAGCAAAATACTCAATTTTCATGTTGTCCTAAAAATAATCCGTAATACAAGACTAACACACATAAATTTCTAATTTTTGAAATAAAAATGCAAAAATGCAAAAAGTGAAGTCGAACACCTTAAAAAATAATCAATTATCATATTTTCTAAAAAATGTCAAAATTGAAGTGTAATACGAGCAAAATACTTCATGTTGTCCTAAAAATACTCCGTAATAGAAGGCTAACACACACAAATTTCTATTTTTTCAATAATTTTTTAAAAATGCAAAAAATGAAGCGTGAGACCTTAAAAAAATGAATTATCCTTTTTTCTAAAAAATGTCAAAATTGTAGCGGAACACGAGCAAAATACTCAATTTTCATGTTGTCCTACAAATACTCCGTAACAGAAGACTAACACACACAAATTTCTATTTTTAATAAATATTTAAAAAAATGCAAAAGGTGAAATCTAACATCTTTAAAAAAATCAATTATCTTATTTTCAAAAAAATATCAAAATTGAAGTGTAACACGAGCTAAATACACAATTTTCCCGTTGTCCTAAAAATACTCCCTAACAGAAGACTAACACACACAAATTTCTATTTTTTTGAAAAAAAGTTAAAAATGCAAAAAGTGAAGTCGTACACCTTCAAAAAAAACGATTATCTTGTTTTCTAAAAAATTTAAAAATTAAAATGTATCATGGGGAAAATACTCAATTTTCATGTTTTTCTAAAAATACTTCGTAATAGAAGACTAACACAAACAAACTTCTAATTTTTAATAAATTTTAAAAAAAAATGCAAAAAGTGAAGTCTTAACACCTTTAAAAAAATTAATTATTTTATTTTCTAACAAATTTCAAAATTGAAATGTAACACGAGCAAAAAAATCAATTTTCATGTTGTCCAAAAAATAGTCCAAAATACAAGACTAACACACACAAATTTCTAATTTTTCATACAAAAATTTACAAATGCAGAAAGTGAAGTCTAACACCTTAAAAAATAATCAATTGTGATATTTTCTAAAAAATATCAAATATGAAGTGTAATACGAGGAAAATACTTAATTTTCATGTGTCCTAAAAAAACTCCGTAATAGAAGAATAACACACACAAATTTATATTTTTTCAATTTTTTTTTTTAAATGCAAAAAGTGAAGTCTAACACCTTTAAAAAAATCAATTATCTTATTTTCTAACAAATTTCTAAATTGAAATGTAACACGAGCAAAATACTCAATTTTCATGTTGTCCTAAAAATAGTCCAAAATACAAGACTAACACACACAAATTTCTAATATTTCATAAAAAAACTTACAAATGCAAAAAGTGAAATCTGACACCTTCAAAAATAATCAATTATCATATTTTTTTAAAAATTGTCAAATTGAAGTTTAATACAAGGAAATTACTCAATTTTCATGTTTTCCTAACAATACTTCGCAATAGAAGACTAACACACACAAACTTCATTTTTTTAATATTTTTGATAAAAAATGCAAAAAGTGAAGTCTAACCACCTTTAAAAAATCAATTATCTTATTTTCTAACAAATTTCCAAATTTAAATGTAACACGAGCAAAAAACTAAATTTTCATGTCGTCCTAAAAATGAAGCGTCTTTAAAAAAAAATTATCCTTTTTTTCTAAAAAATGTTAAAATTGAAGTGGAACGCGAGCAAAATACTCAATTTTCATGTTGTCCTACAAATACTCCTTAATAGAAGACTAACACACACAAATTCCTATTTTAAATTTTTTTATAAAATTCAAAAAGTGAAGTCTAACACCTTTAAAAAATCAATTGTCTTATTTTCAAAAAAATGTCAAAATTGAATTGTAACACGAGCTAAATATTCAATTTTCATCTTGTCCTAAAAATACTCACTAATAGAGGACTAACACGCACAAATTTCTATTTTTTTGTAAAAAACCTTAAAAATGTAAAAAGTGAAGTCTAACATCTTCAAAAAAATTGATTATCTTGTTTTCTAAAAAATGTAAAAATTAAAATGTATCATGAGGAAAGTACTCAATTTTATGTTCTCCTAAAAATACTCCAAAATACAAGACTAACACACACAAATTTCAAATTTTTTATAAAAAAAATTAAAAATGCAAAAAGTGAAGTCTGACACCTTCGAAAATAATCTATTATCATATTTTCTAAAAAATTGTCAAAATTGATGTGTAATACCAAAAAAATACTCATTTTTCATGTTTTCCTAAAAATACTTCGTAATAGAAGATTAACACACACAAACTTATATTTTTTAATAAATTTGTTAAAAAATGCAAAAAGTGAAGTCTAACACCATTAAAAAAAATCAATTATCTTATTTTTTAACAATTTTTCAAATTGAAATGTAACATGAGCAAAATACTCAATTTTCATGTTGTACTTGAAATACTCCGTAATACAAAAGTAACACACACAAATTTCTAATATTGGAAAAAAAACCTTAAAAATTCAAAAAGTGAAGTCTAACACCTTAAAAAATAATCAGTTATCATATTTTCTAAAAAATGTCAAAATTCAAGTATAATACGAGGAAAATACTTAATTTTCATGTTGTCCTAAAAATACTCCGTAATAGAAGACTAACACACATAAAAATCTATTTTATCAATTATTTCTTAAAAATGCAAAAAATGAAGCGTGAGACCTTAAAAAAAATCAAATATCAATTTTTCTAAAAAATATCAAAATTGATGTTGAACACGAGAAAAATACTCAATTTTCATGTTGTCCTACAAATACTCCGTAATAAAAGACTAATAGACACATATTTCTATTTTTTAATAAATTTTTTAAAAAATGTAAAAAACGAAGTCTAACACCTTTAAAGAAATCAATTATCTTATTTTAAAAAAAGTGTCAAAATTGAAGTGTAACACGAGAAAAATATTCAATTTTCACGGTGTCCTAAAAATACTCCCTAATAGAAGAATAACACACAAAAATTTCAATTTTGTGAGAAAAATCTAAAAATGTAAAAAGTGAAGCACCTTAAAAAAAATCGATTATCTTGCTTTCTAAAAAAATTAAAAATAAAAATGTATCATGATTAAAATACTCAATTTTCATGTTTTCCTAAATATAGTTCGTAATAGAAGACTAACACAGACAAACTTCTATTTTTTAATATTTTTTAAAAAAATATGCAAAAAGTGTAGTCGAACACATTTAGAAAAATAAATTATCTTATTTTCTAACAAATTTCCAAATTTAAATGTAACACGAGCAAAATACTCAATTTCCATGTTGTCCTTAAAATACTCTAAAATACAAGACTAACACACACAAATTTCTATTTTTTAATAAAAAAAATTAAAAATGTAACAAGTGAAGTCGAACACCTTAAAAAATAATCAATTATTATATTTTTTAAAAAATTGTCAAAATTGAATTGTAATACAAGGAAAATACTCAATTTTCATGTTTTCCTAACAATATTTCGTAATAGAAGACTAAGACACACAAACTTCTGTTTTTTAATATTTTTTTAAAAAATGCAAAAAGTGAAGTCTAACACCTTTGAAAAAATCAATTATCTTACTTTGTAATAAATTTGCAAATTGAAATGTAACACGAGAAAAATACTCAAATTTCATGTTGTCCTAAAAATACTCCATCATACAAGACTAACACACACAAATTTCTAATTTTGAAAAAAAAAACTTTAAAATGCAAAAAGTGAAGTCACCTTCAAAAATAATCCTCAAATTTAATGTTGTCCTAAAAATACTCCATCACACAAGACTAACACACAAAAATTTCTAATTTTGAAAAAAAAAAAACTTTAAAATGCAAAAAGTGAAGTCACCTTCAAAAATAATCAATTATCATATTTTTCTAAAAAATTTCAAAATTTAAGTGTAATACGAGGAAAATACTCAATTTTCATGTTGTCCTAAAAATGCTCCGTAATAGAAGACTAACACACAAATTTCTATTTTTCAATAAACGTATCGTCTATCGGTTACGACACACAACTGCCTATACGATGTGTGCGTAAACGTGCTTGATTCGATTGGATTCTCGTTCCGAAAAATACTGTTTTTCCCCTCTCTCCCTCTCTCTCTCTCTCTCTCTCTCTCTCTCTTTAGCGTTCACACTTTCTCTATCTTCAGAAGGAGTTGGTACAATGAGAGGAGAGAGAAACATCTATTTATATGTAACAGAATAAGGACATTCCAAAAGACACATATTAAACATGCAAACTCGTGTATAATAATATGTCTAAAACAGCTTTTTACACTCTACCGTCATGACACAAGGTATGGTAACAGGAGTTGGTACAATGAGAGGAGAGAGAAACATCCTATTTATATGTAACAGGATAAGGACATCCCAAAAGACACATATTAAACATGCAAACTCGTGTATAATAATATGTCTAAAACAGTTTTTTACACTCTACCGTCATGACACAAGGTATGGTAACAAGAGTTGGTACAACGAGAGGAGAGAGAAACATCATATTTATATGTAACAGGATAAAGACATCCCAAAAGACACATATTAAACATGCAAACTCGTGTATAATAATGTGTAAAACAGTTTTTTACACTCTACCGTCATGACACAAGGTATGGTGCATCATGACGCACGAATACCAAATAGTCTCGGGAAGAAATACGTCCACTTCCGTCATGAAGCACACCATATGGTCCGTCATCGTCAATTTCATCTCTGAATAATTCTATCATTAAATGGTAACAAATAATGGAATACTCAAAACTTATTATCATCGTTTATTACATTCCACTTGATCAAAGTATTATTATTATTATTAATTACTCTTAACAAGCATTTCCCACAAAATCTCTTAATCAAATTACAACACACAAAGCTAAGCTCACTAACTCAAAACAACCCAAAATCGCAAGCTCATTATTATCATCATCATCTTCAAAATCCCACATATTTCTCATAACCATATAAATTAATGCCTAAAATGCCTCACATTGGTGAATACAAGCGAAACCCCATATTTATTGCAACAATCAATCGCATCCTTGTCTCTTATACTGCCGCCTGGCTCCGCGATAACACTCACCCCTTTCTCACACGCCTCTTCCACCGCATCATTCCACGCTATTATAAATTCATCAAAAAAGATCACATTATATATTTCATCATAATCATAAAAATAAAAATAAAAAGTTGAGGTACCAAAAGGGAAAAAGGCATCGCTAGCCAAAGCAGCTCCTTTAGCTTCTTCACCAGCTTTTCTAAACGCGATTCTCAAACTCTCCAATCTATTCGGTTGTCCACTCCCCATTCCAAGCATACAATTATCCTTCAAAAAATACAAAAACACAAATAAATTTCACTTGCCACTGCAACACATTTCACTTACCGCTTACCTTAGCAATAACAATGGCATTGCTCTTGACATGCTTAACGCAAAGCCAAGCAAACTTCGCGTCGTCCATTTGACTCTCGGACGGTTCTCTCTCAGAAACCGCATTAAATTCAATATCTTGCGGGCCCACGTCGTCAGAGTCCTGAGCGAGCCAACCGCCGCCCACTTGTCTCAGACTGAGCATTCCTTTCGAGCTCTTCTTCGCTTCCAAAATTCGAAGCGTTTTCGATTTTCCTTTCAGAATTTCGAGCCCTTTCGGCGTGTAATTCGGCGCGATTACGATTTCGTAAAACATTCGCGTCTCCCCGTCTGTGGGACTCCTGAATTCTCGAATTTCCTTTGCCAGTTCCTTCAAATTCAAAAAAAATAAAAAATTATCGTATTTATGCCTTCATAAATATCAAAAATATCCAAATCGTTACTACTTAACTGTTAAATTTGTCAAGTTTACGAAGGTTTAATTTTGACAAATCTACGGTTTAGGGTAAATATGATATTTTTATATTTGATCGGGTAAATATGATATTTTAGGGGAAAATTACATATTTAGTATTTACCCTCTAAAAATAGAAAATAGTATATTAACCCTTCAAAAATTAAAAATATTATATTTACCCTTTTGTATACAATATGATATTTTTTATAGGGTAAATACTATATTTTTATTTTTGGAAGGGTAAATATGATATTTTTAAATTTTCTACAAGGGTAAATATGTAAATAATATAAGAGGGGCTTATTTGCGATTTGGAACAAAAAGTGAAAAAAGTACCTCGTCGATGGTGGTGTTGAAGGCAACGATACCGCCGAAAGCACTGACAGGGTCGGCTCTGACGGCAAGTCGATAAGCTTCTAGAATGTTCGTTCTAGAAGCCACGCCACATGGATTTGTGTGCTTCACTACAACACAAGTTGGGCTCGGAAATTCTGATACGCAATTCCATGCCGCGTCCGCATCCAAATAATTATTATATGACATTTCCTACACCCCAAAATAAATATAATTACCATGTTTGCGTATATGCCCAGCCTTTATCCATAATTGCAAAAAAAACTTCAATTTTATAATGTGTTAGATGTTGATTGAGAGCAAGTGGAGGTTTTTATTGGGATTTATTCATAATGCAGGGGTGTTTTTGTAATATGAAAATAATGCGAGGGATATTATTTTATGCAAAATTACCTTGCCGTGGTGTTGAATGGAAGTTGCAATTCCACCAGAATTTACTAACGAAAGGGATTTATCGGTATAAAACGCGGCTTTTTGGTGAGGATTTTCTCCATATCTTAATGTTGATTTCAACGATAACGGTACCGTCATATTTGGTGCAAATTCACCTCCTAATTATAAAAAAAAATTATGATTTTGCAATATGAAAAAAGTAGGGGCAAATATGTAAATTCCAATACCTTGATTGGATTGTTTCCAAAGCCATTCAGAAACAGCAGAATCGTAAGAAGCAACGTGTTGAAAGGCTTTCCAAGCAAGTAATTTACGAAATTGCCCCTCGTCGTCTTTTTCCCCTTTTAAATATTCTAGAAGGGAAGGATAGTCATTGTGGTCCACCACCACAAGTACATCCTTATGATTCTGTTACACAAAAAGATAAAAACAAATTTAGCAAAAAATTTTAAGAGAAATAATATTTAATTTTTGTATTGTTTTTACTTTGGCAGCGGCACGAATCATGGTGGGCCCACCAATGTCGATATTTTCAATTCCATCCTCGAAAGAAATATTATCAGACGAAGTGACTTTGTCATAAAATGGGTATAGATTCACCACTACAATATCAAATGTTCCTGTTATAAAAAGAAATTGAATGGTTAGGGGCAAAATTGAAATTATTTATTAATTGTGAAAATATTGTGGATTTAATTTTACCAATTTTGTGAGTGCTTAATGCGTCCATGTGATTCTTTTGATCTCTTCTTGCGAGAATTCCTCCATGTATACTTGGATGTAACGTTTTTACTCTCCCATCAAGCTGTAAAAATTAAAAATTGAATAAATTAATCTTAATTGGGGATTAATTTGGGGCTAATTATGTGAAGAATTTTTTAAATTTACCATTTCGGGGAAGTTTGTGATTTGTTCGACTTTCGTGACTGAGATTCCAGCTTGTTCTAACGAAGTGGCTGTACCGCCCGTGGATACGATTGTGTACCTATAAAAGGACGACTTTTTATAAGAAAAGGGGAATCTTTTGAGTGATAATATTATTGATTACCCTAATTCTTGAAGGCCATTTCCAAGTAAAGCTAAATCCTTCTTATTGGATAGAGATATCAATGCTTGTTTCGATCCTATAAATGAATGAGAATTCAAACTAAAAAAGTGCAATTTGTTGTCTTTATTGCATAAAACAAAATCTAAAAAAGACTGAAAATTTCGCAAAACAAACAGAAGAAACTGAAGTAGAACAACATTTACCGGTGAGACTGGAAGAAGACGCTTGTTCGTTCATGGTGTTCACGCCAGATACAGCTTGAATTCTAGTAAAATCCGATGATTTACGAAGCGAAAGATCAGACTGAGAACAAACAAAGGGCTACCACAAAAAAAGAGTGAAGCTTTCAGAAGAAAAAAAGGAATATGTAAAGTAAATAGTGAACGAGGAAGAAAGGTTACAGGAAATTGCTTGTCGAGGCACGGCCGATGAGAAAATAGCCGACGGGAAGCGGCGGAGCTTGCACAAGCAGTGGCGGCGGCGGCAGAAGTGGAGCTCAGTAGATAAAGTTGCATCTTTTCTTTCGAGCTTTCTCTGGTTCAGTGTTTTGGCACTTTACTAGTGACTGTTAACGGGTCGGGTTTGTAATACTTGATAACCCGGATTGTTCGATGTTTTCCCAATTTTAAAATCCCGGATTGTTTAGAAATCTCCATGTTTTGAACTCCCGGATTTCATTTCCGTGCTTTTTAGCCAATTAAATGTCAAAAGACACGCGTCCTCTTACCATACAATTTACTAAATACACCAGGTGTATAAAGAATCACAAAGGTTTGTTGTGAAAAATCATAATGGGTCAGTGAACCGGGTGTTCGAATATTATAATTAGTGTGTTTTGTCGAACCATTAGTAAACTTCCACGCGGAAAGCGCAATTGGACTTACGGACACGTGGCGAGAAGAACTAGATTCCCCTTTTCTTCGTCTCCTTTTCTTCTCTCCTCTAGGGTTTCTCTCGATTTATCTCTCTTTCGCACACTTGTCAGGCCGCTCTCTCTCTCTCAATTTCTGTGTGGCGCGCTCTCTCTCTTGAAGGTTAAAACGTTGAAGGTAGAAATTTGTAAACTTTTAAGATTCTGATTTCCTAATGTTAGCTTGATCAGAGTTGGGAAACGATCTGTTCTGGATCAAGCTTATTTCTTGTTCTTCTTGTTATGTGTAGTGCAAGCCCGAGGAAAGATCGTTCTGGGGATTTTGCATATCAATTAGATGAGACTGGTTTTAGTTTGATAAATTTGAAATTTTGATTGAAATTGATTTCATATTGAAATTACTAACATCGTTCAAGTTCTTATGCACCTGTTAGATATCAAAATCGGATTATCTTTCTTGTTGTTAAAATTGCATGCATGCAATCTATTTACCCTTTCTGATTACCTTATTTACCACCCGTTACTTAATTGTAGAGCGATTCTACTAACATTTGTAATTCTTCATTCATTAACCATAATATAAATCCCAATTTTTTCCTTTTTCGCAGAAAAGAAGATCGACTTTTGTTTGATGGAATTCAAATCAAACAACCCATAATTCCTAATTCCCAAACGAAACCAATCTTTCTCCCTTAATAAACAAATCGAAACTGCACATCAAAAAAATAAATGGATCAACCCCCTCAACCAAATCATCCAATGATGGGAATGGTATCGAGCGGTCCGCCTCAAATGCCTTATCCCATACCGATACCGTACCAACCCTCTCCCGAAGTGGCAAGTGGCAATGCCCCGCCCCTCTCGAACCTCCCCCCTAACGGTCCCCACCACCACCAACTCGCCTACCAACAAGTCCAACAATTCCACCAACAGCAACAACAACACCAACAACAACAATTGCAGGTAAACTCCGTTACGCCGCCTCTCCTCTACAATTCTTCCTCTGCAATCCATACAATTCTTTAAAACTTTTTAACATTGTAGGGGTTCTGGGCGAATCAATTGACGGAGATAGATCAGACGAACGATTTCAAGAACCACTCGTTGCCGCTGGCAAGAATCAAGAAGATAATGAAGGCTGACGAGGACGTCAGGATGATCTCGGCGGAGGCGCCGGTAGTCTTCGCGAAAGCGTGCGAGCTTTTCGTTCTCGAGTTGACTCTGCGCGCGTGGATCCACACCGAGGAGAACAAGAGGAGGACTCTGCAGAAGAACGACATCGCTGCGGCGATTACTCGTACCGATATCTTCGATTTCTTGGTCGATATCGTACCGAGAGACGAGTTGAAGGAGGAGGGGTTGGGCGTTAGAGGGATGGTCGGTACCGGTGGTGGTACGGGGGATCCGGGTATGGCGGGTTATTATTATATGCCAGTACCGCCTGGGATGAATCAAGGGGTGGGGATGGTACCGGGTGGGTATGGCGGCGGGTATATGTGGCCTGGAAGTGGACAGGTGGCACCGGGAGGAGGAGGAGGACAGGGGCAGGAGCAAGAGGAACAGTCTGATAATTAGGGTTTAGGGTTTTATGTTTTTTTAGGGTTTGTTTTGTGGGTTTATGGATGGATATGGATGAATAACCCTTTTTGTTTGGTTTTTTTTTTGTGAGGGAAGAAGAAAACTTGCGTGGGTTTTGTGGTTTTCTTTTTTTTTTGCTTGTTATGTGACTAACTAAGTTCTTAACTTTGCTAGTGAAAGATTGGGATGATATATTTGTTTTTTTTCTTATTATTTTCATTGTTTAATAAGATTGAATTATAATATGACTAAAATCAACATTCAAATTGAAATTCTACAAATATTGCTATATTGAAAAAAAAAATAGTTCCTTTAGAGCATAGCAATCTACAAATTCTACAAATATATTGAAAAAACAATAGTTCCTTTTGAGCATGGCAATCTACAAATTCTACAAATATATTGAAAAAAAATAGTTTCTTTTGAGCATGGCAATCTACAAATATTGCTATATCCAAAAATTCAAAAAACCTAGATATAATATATCTGTCCAACATTCAACAAGCTCTCATGAGGCAAATGAAATATGACACTATTCTCTCTACATATCCTCCTAAGAAACGCGTATATATAATCCACCATTATTCTTTTCAATAAACTCGAATTTCTCCTCGCTCTCACAATTGTATTCCCTAAAATATGCACCACACCCGCGTCTCTACAAGTGTTCAGAAACTCTAGTTCGTCCCCAAACGTCTGGCTCAGTTGCCCAGACTGGCTCAGTTGCCCAGACGATCTCACCAAACTCGTACCGATTTGCACCGGTATCGGTACGATCGAATCGTGAGAACTATAACTGAAGTTACCAAACCCAACTTCGTTGGTCCCGTTCGTACCGTTATTTACCAAATTCGGTACGCCGTAGTCCTCCGAATCGGAATATCCTTCCATCATGCTATCTAATCTCACGTGCAAACAAACGCTCTCGAAAAGTATATTCTCGAAATCATCGTCTTTTTTATGCAAATCTTTGTATCCGTACCGTGCGACGCATCGAAACATGTGATAATTCTTCGGCCCGATTCTCTTGACCAAAAACCTTTCTTCAGAAGGTACGGTGTACACGGGGAGATACTTAACGCAAACGAAGACCAACACGGAGTGTATGGCAGGTAAATTCGTGATAAAATGGGAGAAAATATGCGGTACGCCACTCGCGAGTTCGGTATACACAAAACCGATTCCCGGTACGCGTACCAGTCCGAGACTGGGACCCAGACCGAGAATCCAAGCCATCGAGACCTTGGAATGCATCTCGAACTCGTACCGCTTCACCGTGCAATAATGCCACACGTACATTATCACGAGGAAAGCCGCGGCTATGACGAGCGGGACCCATCCCCCTTGATCGATTTTGAAAATTACCGAGGAGAAGTAAGGGATTTCGACCAATAGGGAGAGAGCGGTGAAAAGTATTACGAGTAGCCAATGGCTTCTCCATACTAATAACATTATTGGTATCATTAAAAATGTCGTCACTAGCATTACTATTACCACCGCCGTACCTATTCAAAAAAAAGAAAATTTTCATTTTATACACTCCAAAATTGGTACTACCATTAACATAAAAAAGAATAAAATTGTACCGTATGCGTTGCCGATTTGATTTTGATTTTTGAAGCCCGCGGTGACGGCGATGCAAAGAACCATCAAGACCCAATTAATATCGGGAATATAAATTTGTCCAAGAAATTTTTTGGACGTGTGGACCACTTTAACTCTCGGAAAACATCCCAAAGCAAGTGCTTGTTTTACTATCGAATATGTGGCCGATATCGTGGCTTGACTCGCTACGACTGCAGCCGCAGACGAGATAATAAATGCCGGCCAATATATTGCATCTAAAAAGAATCGAAAAAATAAAAATAAAATCGTGAAAATTATTGGTTGCAAAAAAAAAAAATTTAAATAAATATGTGGTACCTGGGATGGAGCGATAAAATGCATCGGAAACGTGATCTTTGTTAACAATGATATATGATGCTTGACCGGTATAAGCTAAAAGAAGACACGGGAACACTACCGTCGTAAATGCAATCTGAATAAATAAATAATATTATTATTTAATTGTTAATAATGATAATTATTAATGTATGTCGGTACATACCCGAATAGCCGATACGGGAAAATGGCATAAATCCGCATACAACGCTTCCGTCCCTAATAAAACCAAAATAGTAATTAAAAATAATTTCCACAATAATTAATAAAATGTATAATTTTTTTTACCTGTGATGCAGAGCAAAATGCCGCCGAGAGAGATCCAGCTCTTACGTTTGCCTTTTTTAAAATAGCGATAAATATAGACCGGATTATACGCTTTGAGAACCGTGCTATCGTATTTCCAAATGTTTAAAGCGCCGACAGAGCCGATGAGTATGAAATAGAGTAAAACTATGGGTGCGAATAACCAGCCCACTTTGTCGGTCCCGTAATGTTGCATGCAGAATAACCCGATCAATATTATCACCGCCACTATTACCACGACGTCTAAAAAAATAAATAAAAAGATTGTTAGTATGTATATTGTATATATATAAGGAAATATGAAAGATATTGAATAAAATATAAATAGGTGAAAGTTTGAATAAAATATAAAGAGTATGTACTTTTGCTCATTTTGTGATTTTCTTCTCTAATTCCACCAGATGCTGAAAGAACTGCAATTTACAAAAAATAAAAAATTATCTAAATTCTTTCTTTTTCGAATTTACCCTTCAAAAGTTCAAAAATATCATATATACCCTTCAAAACTCAAAAATATCAAATATACCTTTCAAAAATATCAAAAATATCAAATATACCCTTCAAAAACTCAAAATGCTTCAAAAAGACAAACTAAAAAATTACAAATTTATGCTTTTCAATCAAATAATTACAAACAAACAAAAAAATTCTAACCCAACTTTTCCTTTCTTTCAAATTTACCCTTCCAAAACTCAAAAATATCAAATATACCCTTCCAAAAAGCCCAAAAAATTTCAAAAATACCCTTTTCCGATGAAACAATAAAAAAACGTACCGGATATGGCCGGAGTGAGAATACCGTCACCAATGGCCATGCAAGTCCCGATCAAAACAACAAACAAAAGTATGTTTTTTTTGTACTTGTGTCCTTCCAACCATATCTTCACCTTCGCCGCGAGCGAGTTGGCATCGTGCGATTGGCGGCTATACGTCGTCAATTCCTCGTCCGTTCTGTGCTGATTCGGAATCGTGTTTATCTTCGCGTGTCTACACAACAACGAATACAACGCAAACGTGCCACCTTGGCCGTTGTCGTTGGCGCGGAGAACGATGAAGACGTATTTGAGGAGAGGGATTAGAGTGAGAGAGTAAATGATTAAGGAAAGCGCGCCGATTATGTCTTCGTTATCTTGGACCCCGTCTGGGAAAACGTTGTAGAATACGTATAGTGGAGACGTGCCTAAGTCGCCGAATACCACGCCGAGACTTTGAAATGCTAGCCTTAGTAATAATAGTGACGAAACTTTCTGCACAGAAAAAAAATTGATTTTAAGAGGAAATTAAGGGAATTTGGGGGTTTTGGAAAGAGAAAGGTTAAAAGATCGAACCTTTTCTCTGTACATGTTTTTTAGACGGCCAGCTTCTTCGTCCATGGGTTGATCGATGGTTTGATCCAGTTCCCACATTACTCCTTTGCTTGTTTCCTCTTCTCTGAATTCGGAATCCATTGATTCGATCTAATTTTCCTTTGAGCTATGCAGAATTTTCAAATGCAACTCAAAACCTTCTCAATTTTACCAAAATTGGACAATAGATTACCACTCTCGATTTATCTGTAATGCATGCACAGAGTAAAAATTCCTTTTTAACCCAATTCAAGTATTTTTCGATCGAAGAAAACAATAAATTGATTCTTCCTAATTGCTTATTTTGATGTTTCAAATCACACCTGAGTAGATACACCCAAAAAACGATGAAGCACTCTTTCCAGCAGAAACCCAATTAAATAGATTGAAAAAACCCCAAATTAAAAACTTGATCTTAGCACCTCTGAGAGCTAAAATGCAAAGAAGCTCAGAAGGGGTCAGTTTGCGAACTGAGATACGACAGGAGAGAGTGAGAGAAACAGAGAAAAATCGGAGAGCATGTGCTTACATGGATGAAGGGAATGGGGGAGAGAGGGAGGAAGAGACGAGAGAGAGAGAGAGAGAGAGAGAGAGGTGATAACTGATAAGAGCCAAAGGCTTACGAGGCAGACAAAAGAGAGCGAACATTTTTGTTTCGTGAAGATGGTCTATAGATATCAACAATATATCTTTGAGAAATAAAATAACTTCAGAGCAATATAAAATACACATAAAAAAATTAAAAAATATTAAAAAATACATAAAACTTTATTATCATTCAAATAAATATGTAGTAAATGGTTAAGATATTTTAAGAAAAATAGTATAGATATCAAACTATATAATAAACACATGCAAGATATAATAGACATAATAAAAAGATATAAAATTAACGGGTGATATTTCGGCAATAATTAATCGGCAATGAAAAATAAATTATGATTACGATTTTTTGACTTCTGATATACTATCTTCTGAACATATTTTTGTAATCGTAGCTCATTTTAGTGACGGATCTTGACGATATTGTTTAGAGGAAAAGGGACAGACAAAAAAAACTACCCAACCAACACTATAAAAAAACATTGGGGAGGAGAACGGGCTAGGGAGGAGAAGGGACAGACAAAAAAAACTACCCAACCAACACTTCTGATATACATGCATTTACACTGTTATTGTGACAAAATATATTGAATTACTATACATATGTACTGATTTTCGAAAATGTTGAGAGGGGGAAGGCCCCTCTTAGCCCCTACATAAATCCGCCTCTAATGATAGTAAAAGCTTCATTCTTTGTTGTAAGATGAGTACTCAAATATTTGAGAAATTAATTGGAATTAATTGGGAGCTAGACATGAGACCTTGATGTTATTTTCATCTTTTGTTTAATTCATTTAGTTGGTGTGATTGCTACATTTTGAAATTAAATTTAAAAAAAAACTGAACTGGATGCATTAGAAAAAAATTACTTAATCAAATAATCAAATGAATCAACTATAATTATGAATCACTTTTATGGACTAATACAATCAACCCAAGTACCATATCAATTGAGTTTTTATGTCTCGAGTTTTGACAGTAATAACGTATCCGAATTTTAACTAGATTATAAAAAAATAGTATCATTGCAAAATTCTAAGACTACTATTTGTGCGTTATAATGCATACATATATTTCTTGTGGGTACGGGGACCAAGCCAAGTTCGAACGAACTATGTTTAGCTCGAGCTCAAATCTAATATGGACCAAAACTAGCTTGGCTTGTTTATCGAATGAGTCAATTACAAGCATGTCTCGCTCAAGTATTTTAGTTTATGTATTAAGTTTGGACAACATTAATGAATTGATATATTTATTAAATTGTAATAAATAGTATCATTGCAAAATCTTTGAACTATTGTTTGTACGGCATAATGTGTGTGCATATATATATATATATATATATATATATATATATATATATATATATATATATATATATATATATATATATATATACACACACGAGGGAGGATAACCTACTTAATTAAGTCCCGTTTTCTTAATTAAGTAGACCCATTTTCTTATATATATATATATATATATATATATATATAGGGAAGTTTTTATGATAGATTCATTTTTTTATCATGGATTCTTTTTCAAAAAATTATTTTAAGAATTTTAGCTATTTATTAATTAATTATACAAAATTTATCTTTTGGATAACATTAAATGATAAATATACACTAGAATCTTACAAAAAAAAATCATTATTTAACAAATATACGAAATATTTTTTTTTTAAAATGGGTCCATGATAAAAAAAAATGAGTATATCATAGAACTCCCAATATATATATATATATATATATATATATATATATATTGTGAGAAAAATGATATATTATTGTATTGCATAGATGTTGTGCATATGTATCAAGACAACATAGTGTTCATTGTTAGTTTGACGATGGCATCAACAATTAAGTAGAGAAGTTTGACATCCTATAACGAAATTGAGAGAGATTTGGTCTGTATTGATATGTTAAATAATAATGTCATCATAGTTTAATTGGCAAATTTAGTGCTTTAAATAAAAATTGAAATTGAAACCCAATAAATAAGTTACTTAAAAGTACTAAATGGAATTGCAACTCGCTGAAACATTTTAGGATAGTTGTCGAACCACAATAATTAATAAATATATTGAACACATGTTGATGGGATGAGACGGGTTAAATCCGAACCCGATGAGTACACATCCGAATGGATGGGTAAAACTCGAAAAGAAATTTTTCGAATGCGTTCCGGTAGGGTATAGGAGTAGTGATACCCGTCATGTGGGTCGATCTATACTCGAAATTACAATTACATATCATTTCTTAATATAAACCAGTAAAGTTATTTTGTTTAACCGTTCATCATAATCCTTATTTTTATGTATTATTCAAATATTCGTGACATTTGTATTGTTTGAATGTTTTATGGTAACTTTAACATTTTGAAAATTTATTATTTATTGATTTTGTAATTTTAAGCTTTATTGATTTTAATATTTTATAGAAGAAATACTTTAAAATAATTATAGAGAGAGCCCTATACAATAAAAAAGAAATACTTTTATTATTTATTGATTTTAATATTTTATGGTAACTCAAATATAATTATCATTCTATTTAAGTTCGTGTTTTTCTGAAAGTATAGAGACAGTCCTATACAATAAAAAAGAAATACTTTTATTACTACTTTGCACCATGTCCATCTAAATATTGAGAGCAGTAAGGGGAGGTATGACCTGGTGAGTGAGGTGGAGGGGGAAGATAACATAACCATCCTAAATTGTCCTTTTCGTGTAAATTCGCTTTCAAAATGGACCCTTTACATTAAATAATCAAATCAAATTAAAATTAAATATCTGTCCCTTGTGGTTATTAAATTCACAAGAAGTCCTTTTCAGCAAGCATTTGTTTTTTAAATTAACTGTTATGTTGGTGTGTGGATAAACGTGGGCGCACCTGTATAATAAACCTTTGACTAGATCGCCACTTAAACTCTTTCTTAATTGGATTGTTAACTAGGTGTGTTCAAGTAGTTATTAGCTTAAGTGTGTTTATAATTTATTGATTAAGGTTATGCAGAGACAACTAGAATTAATCAACCTGGTTTTGTGTGCAAATAAATAAATAAAAGGAGAAAATGATAGATAATGAATCTATGATAAGAGATATTGTGCTTAGGTGTTAAGCAATGTTATACGACAAGATTAGCATCAATTTAAGCAATGTTATACGACAAGATTAGCATCAATTCTTTTTCTTATGATTCTTTTTCATTTACTTCCATACAGTGACGGATCTTGTCCCAAATTACTATTAATACCGGTATATATATTCTTTCTTATTACATCGATTATATCTTATGGCTCAAATTACTATTCATGCAAAGATTTTTGTAATTTAATATAATATCTCTCTCGAGAGTTTTAATCGTATGCTTTAGGCATACTAAATCCTTCGAGGATTTTCATGAATATCGTAGCAAAATGAGTCATGTGAATAATCTGATACGATAAATACAAGAAACAATTTTAGTCCTTCAGAGACCTTTAAACAAATTAAAAACATAAATACAATTTGTATCACCATATAAGGTGGTTTTCGGACTTCAGGTCCATCAATTTCAATTTTTTATGTGATTTATGTTATTGGTAAATTATTTTTAAATGTCGACATTTCACAATTCATTTAACTTCAGATCCTCGTTTTATTAATTATAAATTGAAAGCGTACCCATGCCAACTTTCTAATAACTATAGTTTTATTTCGGTTCCATCTTCTTTTAGTAGAGACATTATTTTGAGATCTCATTATTTTCAACAATTTCGATGTTGTCAGGTACCTGAATCTTTTCTAAAGGTTATATATTTATTTATGTCAAATCTACTAATTAATATTTCATTATCTTTTTAAAAATGATATATATCATTAGAAGTATTATCAACTTCTTTATTGCCAACTTTTTATCGTGCTCTTTCTTATTCCTTTGGATTTCTAATATGGGAACCGATTGGTCGACCAAGCTTCAGGCTTATATCAAATTTAAAATTATCCAAGGATATTATACTACAAATATGAGCATTTTAGACTGGAAACTTTTACTCTTTATTCATTCTTGTATTGATCAATGCATCAAATCACCGATTTGCAATTTCGTACAAATAATTTATTTATGAACTCTTAGTTCATGTTTATATCACCGGTTTAGAATGGACAGGTCACTAGACAAAATATACATCTCTCACATTAAGATATTAATATATATTCAAAATAATATGATAATGCATTCTTAAATGTCAACAAAAAATTTGGTAACCATACAAAATATTGTTCTTTCTAGTGGACAGACGTGGTCCCCGTGTACCATGAGGATAAAAAAATAGTTTTCCAATATTCTACATGTTGATAGGATGCTGTACATTACCAACTTTGCATTTATGAGTTAGACCTTACTTTTTATATGACATGAATATATTAAATTATTATTAATGAATTTGTAATGCACCCCAAGTTGAACCTTTCTGTATATCCTAGTAACAAAGTAGCACCTGGAAAAAATAGTAGTAATTCATTTAAATTATCGCACATCTAATGTGTCGATGGCACGTAAATAAAATCCATATTATTTCGTTAACGATATGTTTGCAAAAAAAAATCGACTTTTTTTTTTATGCAGAGCATTCCCTCCAAAGAATAATTGTGTTAAACATATTGTTTGTGCTTTCATATAACTTATTACGAAATTAACTATTTGGTTCTTATAAAATAATTTTATATATAACCAAAGTTAAGAATATAATTTAGAAGTTGAAAATTAGGGATGACAAATGACAATGAAGCTCCAGGAAATTAACTATTTGGTTCTTATCATTTCTGTCAGCATTTTATTTTGTTCGTAGTTTAATTAAAAAGTATTTGGTACTTGACTTTGAAATCGAAATCGAAAAGTCTTTTAATTGAAGATATCTTTGCACCAGGAAAAAATATCTATGGATAATTCAAAATCCGTGAATATCAAAATACAGAGTGGATAAAATCATTTGCTTAATATATGAAATGGATATGTACATTATTCAGTTATGATGAATAAAAAAAATCAAACTCAAAGGAAAAAAGGCGGGCGAGGCGACCGAGGCGAAAACTCGGCGATTTTGGGGTGGAGGCAAACCCTAGCCGCCGCCTCCACCCCCTCCTCTCTCACGCCTTCCTCTGCAACTCCTGGAGTTCCTTTGCGAGGCGAACGGCGACTGGCAGGAACTGGCAACCGAGGGCGAGCGACCGAGGCCACAGCGGCGCGACGAACTGGCAACCGAGGCAAGCAAACGGCGCGACGAACGGCGCGGCGACCGAGGCCACATCGGCGACGGAGACAAAACGAGGCGAGCGGCGACGAACGGCGAGACGGAGGCAGGGGCTGGCAGGGAAGAAAAGGCTGGCAGGAACTGGCAACCGAGGCGAAAGGCGACTGACAGGAGTTGGGGGCGATTTTGGAGCTCCTCGAAGAGCAAAAACTCGAAAGGAAAAAGCGGGAAGAGAAAAAGGGAAATCGAAAAATCGCGAGGCTGGTGCCGAGTCTGGGGCGAGTCTGGGACGAGTCTGGGCCGAGTCTGGGGCGAGGCCGAGAGCGACGGCCGAGTCTGGGGCGAGTCTGGGGGCGAGTCCGAGAGCGACGGGCCGCGACAGCGACGGTGACAGCTTCGATGACAATCCGAGCTCGCGTGGCAAACCAAGGGCAGAAGGAGGTTGCGTTCGTCTAAGGATGGCCGAAAGCATCATCTCTCGGCATGTATCTTACTTTTGCAATTATAATTTATTTTTGCGAAACTACTTTTTTACATTTATCATGTAAAATCACACCAATGTATTAAACCTTGCTTTAATATATTAAAAGAGGCTTCGCCTCTTTAGTTTTTCAAAAAAAAAAAAGTTATGATGAATATGAATTTAATAACAGCAGTTGCTTGCCGCTGTTAGAACTAATAAAGAAATTAAATAATTGATCCATCATATAACAAGAGATACACAATTAATTCGTTTGCATATTAATTATATATTAGTTATGAATAATTGTGTGTTTTTGTTAATAATTATGTTAATTAAATGTGTTAATTAAAATATGGAAAACGTGAAGGAAATTTTGGAGGCATAGTAAATACTAAAATAAATAGTAATAAAAGGGCTCAAACTAACAAGTGCAACTATTAGGTTTTCACTATTTTATGGCACTTCATGGTCCCATATACAAGTGCTCCTTCGAACGTGGAGACATCTGAAAATATATCCTACCGGTGAGGCCCATGGCCATCATCTCATATCCCCCATAATTGATCCTTTTGTGGTCTAATTTATGAAATGTGTATTAGCAATGAGTTAACAAGTTGACCCTCAAAATTCCATAATTCTTAATTATATATTAGATAAAAACAAGTTATGTCGTCAGCAAAATTTCATGGCGACTCCTGTCTTTTATATTTTCGTCTCAATGTTTTTAATCTATATTTTAACTATATCATATTTTATTTGAAGTACAATACATTTTTTATTATTACTTCAAAATAATTCTTTTTGGATGTATTCTTTATAATTTTGGTTGTGTGTTATATCGTTTTATGTGTAAGATTTTTTTTTTAAAATACAATGCATTTTGGTATCGAAATATAATTTTTTACATGCACGGTGTATTTTTTAAATATATGATATATATTTTGTAGATATGTCCGACACATTTCAAAATAAGCGGTATATCTTTTGGAATAACAATATTTCTTTAGAATATTTTTAATATACGTTATTTTATTGCAATATACTTTTTTGAATTATAATTTTGTATATGTATCAACTTTTATTAATAAAAATATGTTTTCTTACATGATTATTACACCTTTTTAATATAAATAATAAATATACATTTTCTTGCAGTATGCAATATATAATTTTCTAATAGGAATGTATACCTTTTATGGAATTTATATACGTGACCATTATATTTTTTAATAGTAATCTATACATTTACTTAAAATAGACATGTGATATATTTTTTGAATAACAAAATGTCTTCTTACACTATTGTTATATATCTTTCTAGAAATACTCAGATATTATTTTAGCACAATTATATATATATATATATATATATATATATATATATATATATATATATATATATATATATATATATATATATATATATATATTGAATAGATTTTAATACATGACCATTTTTATATTTTAGTACAATTTTTTTTTAAAAAGAATTTAATGCTAAAATAATATTTATTCCATTACCATAATATAAATTAAAATCAAGATTTTAATTTAACCCATGATTTGAAATTAATATATAGATACTAACAATATTATATGGAAACACATAAAACAGATAATAATTTTTGAAAAAGATATAATAATATTTTTACAAATTATATATTAATTTTAATTTCAAAAAGGTCTACTAATTGTTGAAAAAAATATAGTAATAGTTTGCAAATATATATAATTATTGTTGAAAATATATTTTAATACCTATGTATTATTTATTATAATATTGTAATATATATGCATTATTTATTATAATATTTTAATATATATATAATATTTATTATAATATTATAATATCTATTATCATTTATTATAATATTTTAATATCTATATAAATTTATATTTTAATGACTTTTTAATTTTTAATTTTAATATAATATTTTTGTAGTTATGTAATAATTATTAAATTATAGAGAATTATAAAATAAAATTATGTGGGGTTATAATGATCATTTAAAAAAAAAAAATAATAAAAAAGATAGGGGATTTAATTGAGGCAATTTAAAAATGTTAGGGGAGTTTTAGAGGAAGCAAATAATATAGGGGTTGGCTTTTTTTTCATAATTTTTAGAAAAGTTAGGATTTTTTTGAAAAACTCCTTAAATATTATATACAAAATTTAATATATTTATTTTAGTAACATTACACACAACATCGTAAAAACAATTCACTATGTGTCGCCGAATGGTAATGGTTGATGGCGACCGAACTGGACCGAACGACAAATCATTGCGACAATTAGCTGATCCCTTATATATAGCTGGGATTTTTTCCCCACAAAGAACAGCTATATTTTCTTAATATCTTTTAACGAAATACTATTTTTTTTATAATACTCAATTTTAATATTTTTAAAGTGGCTTGATTTTTTTACCCTTCTGTATGAATTATTAAAATTAAGAAAAGTATTATTTATTTATTTGACAAAAGTACTTCTCTTTATTTTCCTATTTGATTCTACTATAAACCATTTTAATAATTTTAATTGTAATGAAATGTTTGAACATAATAATACTATAAATTCATATAATTTAATCACTACACACTTGACATTAATTATGTAATAATTCTATGTTGACTCTCTAGATACATGACATGATCCTTACGAGCTCTTGTCCAAACTCCACCCAAATTGTACCATTGCCCATTTACACAAAGACAGGATAAATGAGCTAAGCTATCATGCCTTGCTAAGAAAGAGACGTGTAGATCTAGAAAGATAGTGTTCAATCTTTCAACTCTTCTTTGTGCGATTGGTATTTTATATTTGTGTGCATGTTTAAAAATATTTACAATTCTAGCCACTGATTAGTAATTAATGTAGCACTTATATAGCATAAGTTTGTACTAAGTACGTACATATTAAATGATTTATATGGGGACTTTTGATCACCAATTAAGAGGTTATTCGTGCAAACATGTGGCCATGACATGCATAAACAGTGTACACGATTTTTAAACACTAGATCCCAATATTAATTAGTATATATATGTCCTAGTTTTTTTGGTTAATCTTAATATATATCTAAATATATGAACAAAGTAGCTTAATTGGCTCTTCACACATGTAATGTATATTGGCTCTTCACATTAATACAATTGTTTTGATATTTGACACTAAAATTTAATTATTAGATGATTAGTTCAGGAAAAAAATGAATGGAAAATATACATCATATTTAGAGGTGGCAATCGAGCAGGTCGGGTCGGGTTCGGATCGGATCATTTCGGGTTCGAATCGTTTCGGTTTGCGGGTCATTCGGATCATCGGGTCGCGGATCGTTTCGGTTTGCGGGTCATTCGGATCATCGGGTCGTTCGGGTCGCGGATCGGTCGGGTTTTGGGGTCATTCGGGTTCGGATCGTTTCGTTTTTCGGATCATTCGGTTCTGAGTCATTTCGGTTTTCGGATCATTCCGGTTCGGATCGTTTCAGTTTTCGGGTCATTCGGTTGCGGATTGTTTCAGTTTTCGGGTCATTCCGTTTCGGATCGTTTCGGTTTTCGGGTCGTTCGGGTCTTGGTTATTTTGATTTTCGGTTCATTAGGATTTCGCAAAATTTGATTTCGAATCATTCGATTTTCCGAAAATTTAATTTTCGGATAATCCGGAATTTATTTTGTTGATTCCTAAATATTTTAGCAATATTATATTGTTTTAACAATAATATAATAATTTTCGGATTTTTCGGATCGTGAGTTTCGAGTCATTCGGATCATGAGTTTCGGATCATTCGGGTTTCGGGTTAGTTCGGGTTTCTGGTCGTTCGGATTTCGGATCATTCGGTTTCGGGTCGATTTCGGATTCGGGTCATTATGTTTGTTTCGGTTCGGTTTCGTTGACTTTTAAAGATTTTTGGTTCGGATCGGATTCGGATTTGGACGGGTCGGATCATTTTTTCGGGTCGGGTCATATTTTGCCGGCTCTAATCATATTCATGGCTGATCTTTGGTTTGCCAGATTTTATTGAGTGGCTCTGCTCCACCACTCCACCTGTGGACCCAGCCAATAGGACCACTTGAGCCACATAATTTAATTAGCTGTGACATTCTGTGTCCTGCCAGTCAACATTTAATGATTTGAATTTCCAATTTACTAATCGTAATTATTTATTTTGATTCATACATAAAGGGTTTTAAATTATTTTTCATAATCATTATTTTTTCTCCGTATGATAAATTAGGACGCAATTGCGGAAATTACTGCCAAAAAATATATATTATTTTGCATCTGTGTATTTTTTGACCCCGTGACAATAAAAAAGTATATATATTTTCGCCCATGTGTATTTTGCCCTTTTGAATTATTTGGCCTATTTTTACACCTGGTCTAATTTCATGATATAAATTTTTTTTTAAAGAAAATTAGAGAGGAAATTTCATGATATAACCGTGACAGAAAAATGTGAAAAATATATTTAAAATACAATATCGTTATTTCATGATATAACCGTGACAGAGGAAATTAATATCACAAGGAATGTCCGCAATAAAATCATAGCGTCTGATATCGCAGTCCGCTGCAAAAACGTTCCGACAGCTACGGATCGCAAAATCGCGATTTTAAACATTGTTTTTTTCTACCTATTTCATTATTTATATTATTAATTCTAAAAATGTTAAAAATATATATACCAAAATCTATTTATTAACATATTTTATAAACGAGAGATCTAATTAAGAATATTTTTTATATAGATATTACTTGTGCACACTTTCTTGACAGGGGGCAAGGTACTTACAAATTACAATTTACCAAATTTGGATTATAATGTTTGTTTCTCGAGGGGCAAACATTTCTTCAGTTAACATAGAAACTAATCGTGCATATTTGAAAAAATATATAGAGATTTAAATGTCAAAATAAAATATTGTTCAGATTTCAGTTACATCTCAATTACTGTGATTATTTGCTATACTTTAGTGAGAAAAGTGTTCAATCATATTTTAGTTACAATATGTTTTACGAAGTAAAATGCATTTTAAAAAGAAGCATTTTATTTAGTTATGTATTATTCTGTTTTATATTATTTTTTATGTATGATATATAATTATTAAAGTACAATTAATGTTTATTCTGAAATATATTTTTCTAAATATACGATATGTCTTTAAAATATATATATTTGTATATTTATGACATTTTTTTGAAGTACATTACATGTTGTGTGTTGTACAACTTTGTATATATATCATAATTTTTTTGGTCGTGTGTTATCACGTTTTATATGCATGAAATGTTATTGTAAAAAAATACAAATCATTCTTAGTATGAAATGTACATTTTTAGATGTATGCATAATATTTTGGATATGTGATATAACTTATTGAATAACAATGCCTTTTATACGACTATTGTGCATTTTTTGAATATAAATATATATTTTCTCAAAATATCAAGTATATATATTTATAATAGAAATTTATACTTTTTAATTTTTATGAATATACATAACTATATTTGTGCTTCACTAATTTTTATAGATGTAAAAAATATTTTTTCGAATAACTCTGGTGTCTTTTTTATGTGACTATTATACTTTCTTGAATAATTTTTTATACTTGATCATATATATTTTTTTAATAAAGATTATATTTTTACTTAAAAAAGTTGTACTTTTTTTTTATAGAGTTCTTATATAACTTTGTATACAACAGGGAAAAAAAAATGCCACGTGTCGCCACCTGGGAAGATAATATTAGTGAGGTTAGTTAGTCGACTTCAATTTGAAGAAAATAAATGCAAGGACAATTAATTTGTCGAGTTTGTTAATAACTCATTTTCAAACAAAGGATAAACATTGAGGAACATAATTAGAAATTATATTAGTTGTTGAAAAACACTCTTTTGGTATATTCTAAGGCATATTTGTTTGCCCTAAATTTTCATATGAGAGGGATGTGGGCACATAATTGTCAACAAGTATTTTTTTATGATCCCTTTAAAACTAAATAATATATTTCTACCTGTTTTGTCACACACCCTAATTTCGAAAGAGATATTTCTGACTCAAAATTAAGATACATTGAAAGAAAAGATTTACTCACATTGATATTTTTTTATCTCTGAGGTTACAAGGTGCATATAAATTTAAAATGTCTTGAATATTTATATTCACATGAAGCCACAACCCATATCTATTTAAGGAATCTTTGGATTGCAACTTTTTGGACTTGACACTGAAATGTGGTCCTTCTCCCTGGATATATAAAACTTACCATTTCATTAGAAATGATAAAAAAAAAATGAACATTATATATTGGCGCAATTTCATGTGTACAAAAACATCAAAATTTCACATATAACCCTCAATAATCTGAAATTTCACAAATACTCGTGCAAACGTCTCAAAATATCATGAATAGCCCTTCAAAATCCTTCAAATATCATTATTACACCTATAAAATTCTTAAAATATCAGATATATTCCTATTATATCATTTAAAAATCATCAACGCACTTCCCGTTGGTAATATGCCAATTACCTAATTTTTAAAATTATTTTTCTATGATAATGAATTATTTTTTCTTTAAAATAATATTTAAAACCATAAAAAAACAAATATTGTCAATTCTTACTCATAATTTCTTTCCAAAAATTGAAATCAATGCTATTCTCAAAATTTTAAGTAATTATTATATTTTATATAAATGTAAAACGAACAAAATATTTTGAACGAAAAATTAACAAATTATTAAATAAAGTTTTATTTAGGGATATCCATGATATTTGAAGGGTTTTCTAGGGGTATTTATGAAATTTCATGGTTTTGAGGGTTATACATGAAATTCTGTCTTATATATTCCATATTTATTGTACGTTCTAGAAGAATGTTTGAGTGAACAATATTAGGGCTATTTTAATTTTTGATGGAAATAAAAAAGTTTGGAGAAAAAAATAATCCAAGATCCATCTTACATACCAATAATCAAATCAATTGTACTTTCCAGAAGTATGTATATGATATTCATCAAACATACAAAAAAAGAGAGGAAATTTCCATCTCAAAAAATATATAAAAAGGTAGAAGTAAGTGTACAATTGAAACAAGTAAAGTTGAAAATGACAAGTAACAAGTAATTAATATTGACCAATCTATATAAACATAAAAAGTTTACAAAAGGCTATATGATTTAGTCATGTGAATTTCATTTTTCTTCATTTTGCTATTTTATGATATGTAGTTGTGATTATATGTGTGGATGCAGTACAAAACATCACAATCTATATACTATTTCCAATCACTTTTCTCTTTCTTTGTTTTTCAATTTTCAAACATAGAAATGGACTATACGTTCAAATTCCATTTTGAATTTTCCACTACTAAATTTTGGGTCACTTTCTATTTTTTTCTTCAAATACTTTGTAAAAACATTTTAATTTTTTTTTGTGATCCCAATTTGAAATATAACATATAGTTCATGGATCAGGACTATAAGCCTTTTTTGTATTTTCCATGTTAAGCCCATTTATCCAATTGTTTTTAACCGGGAGTTGAATTCCCAGTTATTCGTAATCCGTCATTTTGAATGTCGGATTGCAATATCTGGGTTTAAAGTTGAAAACTTCTCCGGTTTACTAGGAAAAGGTCGAGTCTCTGCTACTCAAAGACGAAAGCTTTGACGAGGACTGGATGAGTGGCGGAGGTGGACTGTGGAATTGATATATTTGCTTATTTTCTCGAGATTTATTGTTGGATTTTCATTTATCTACCATTTGTCTCCTCCAGTTTGATTTGAAGAAAAGTGAAAAGAAGTGAAAGTGGTAGATATGGAGACGCCATTTAGAGCTGATATATTGAAGGGGAAAGTGGCGTTGATCACTGGTGGCGGTTCGGGTATTGGGTTTGAAATTGCGACCCAATTCGGCCGTCATGGCGCATCCGTTGCCGTCATGGGCCGCCGCCGCCAGGTTCTTGATTCGGCCGTCGAAGTCCTCTCCAAAGAAGGCATTCAGGTTTGAAACAAAGAACCAAACTTCCAGAATTTCATAATTTCAATCAACCACTTTGCCTTTTTGGCTTTTTCTATCAATTCGAGCTAATAAATGTCAAATTAATCATTCATTCTCCTGAAATCAAGTAAAAAGACCAAAATTAAAACAAGTAAAAGTCACTAACTAGTAGATCAATACAATCGTTATGCCAATTGCAGGCAATAGGGATACAAGGAGATGTGCGTAAACAAGAAGATGCAAAGAAGGTTCTAGAAGAAACATTCAAACGTTTCGGTAAAATCGACATTCTAGTAAATGGAGCTGCTGGAAATTTTCTCGCTTCTCCAGAGGATTTATCACCAAATGGATTTCGCACGGGTAATCTTGAATACGATTTTAATCTTCATACTTCATACCAAGATTCAATCTTGAATATAAATTTTGATATACTTTTTTTTTTCTTTTCTCCAGTTGTGGATATCGATACTGTTGGTACATACACCATGTCTTACGAAGCACTGAAATATCTAAAAAAGGGAGGACTTGGTCGTAATAACGAATCTTCCGGGGGCCTAATTATAAATATTAGCGCGACTCTTCATTACACGGCCACTTGGTATCAGATCCACGTATCCGCTGCAAAGGTATATTTGATATTTTAAATTTTCTTTCATAAGGATATTAATGAAAATTTCTTTTTTTAACAGGCTGCGGTGGATAGTTTAACGAGATCATTAGCATTAGAATGGGGCACGGATTACGAGATACGGGTTAATGGTATCGCACCGGGTCCAATAGGAGACACGCCCGGTATGAGAAAACTCGCTCCCGATGAAATGAACCCCAAATTCAAAACACTAATGCCTCTTTATAAGTTGGGGGAGAAAAATGACATTGCAATGGCGGCTCTCTATCTCTCCTCTAACGCAGGTACGGCAATAGAAATTTGTTTCGAATTAAAATTTTCAATTTGATGATTTTATTTAAATATTTAATTAGGTAAATATGTGAACGGGACGGTGATGGTAGTAGATGGAGGATTATGGCTAAGTAGGCCACGAATTGTAAATAAAGAAGTCGTTAAAGATCTTTCAAGATTCATCGAGAAAAATGTTCGCAAGTCTAATATTGGGGTTCCTACTAGCAAGCTTTAAAATTTTCAAATTTTAGTTCTATATTGAAATTATCAGTTTGAATAATATTATAAATTATAAATAATGGAGTTATCTACGCTAATAGAGTTAGTAGAATATTTAGTGAGGTTAGTTTTATTGTGTGATGAGTGGAACAATTTTATGTTGCAATAAAACCAATATTATTTTTGGATTGAATAAGTATAGGATGATGCGATTGGCAACATGACTTAATTAAGAGTGATTTAAAATTCTTTTACCAAATAACAATTATATCCTTATTTATCAAGATTGATATTTATTACAGTTATCTATTAGTGTTGCTATTTTTCACAAATTATGCAAACAAAATCTTTCGTATATAAAAAAAATATTATTGTCCTTAATTTTTCTTATCGTAACATGTCAAGTATATACATATGAAAATTAATCTCTATTGGTTAAATTTGATTTTTCGTAATATTAGATTTTTTTTTTGCATGATTTATAAAAGATAGAAACAATAATGGATAAATGTAATAAATATCAATTATAATAAATAGGAGGTATACAACCTTTTTTTCAGGGTTATGGAGAGGTCTCTAAGGTCTCCGACCAATGAAATATACTAGGAGATTACCCGCGCTTCGCGGCGATTTTGTTTTATTTGTTTGCCATACACATAATATATAGTTATGATTTTTCGGGATCAAACATAAAACTTTGTGAAAATAAAAATCAAATTGATTAAGGAAGTTTGATGATGACAAAATTAGTATACTATTTTTGAATCTGACACAATTCGAAATATTTATTTAGCACTTTAATGCAACACATACAAAAAAGAATAAATATTAATATAAGATAATAAAATAACAGTGAACATAAATAAATAAAAAACCATACTATATTATAAATTTTCATATCTAAAAATAAAAATAATAACATTTTAAAAGTTCAAAAAAATTATTTGTGTCTGATAAATTTTATGTTTCATGTTTATTATTGAAAAATGTTATATAAGTTAAAGAAATTATTTGTGTTTAGTAAATAAATATCTTTTATTGTTATTATTTTTTGTAAAGATTTACATGAAATTGTTTTAAGTAAAAATACAAATATAACATACTTAGTAGTATGTGCAATTTTTTAAAATTATATTTTTAAATAATAATAATAATTAGGTTTACAAGTCATTAATGTAACTATACTTATTTTTATATATTTTTTTACATAATTGTTTTCATAATTTTAAGTTAGAGAAAAATATTGAATATATGATAATATGGATCTCAAAATAAACACAAAATTCAAGTGAATATATTTTTTAATTTTTTAAAATTATATTATGAAAAATGCTAACAATATTTGATGTATGTTTTATGATATTATATATTAATTTATTAATGTTAAATATTTAAACTCTTCACATTTTATTTGTATTCATAATTGATTATGTAACATATTGTGAAAAAATTCAAAATCAAATACAACTTGTCCAACATGAACCTAACGAATAATATTTTAACACATTATCAGTGTAAGGTGATGTGGATTTCTTAAATTGCTTAAAACTATGTGTAAAATAAGAAACACATAAATGTCTACAAATAAAACATAATCATACAAAATCAAAGGTTAATTCATGGTTCATATGTTGCCACATATCATAATCTAATGATTGAAATAATTGTGATGATATGACCTGATGAGATTGCATAAATATGAATCCAAAATAAGGAGGTTGGTAAATTAAAATAAAAATATGTACATGGTTTTGTTTTTTTTGTTACATCTTAATCATCATGCAAATAATAGAAAAAAATATATAGGAATTCGGGTCTTCTAATCCCGCGCGGTCTTCCTTTCCGAATTCTTAAAAAACTAGGAATTCAAATTTGGAAAACTTCTTCTCGGTTTTCCTCTATGAAATAGTTCTTACTGAAGTCATGTTATGCAATAGTGTCACCTTAAATAGAAGGTTTGTATGGTAATTATTGATTTATTGTTATAGTTATTTAATAGTAAGCTAAATCAATTGAATGGATAAACTATGGTTGAATTAATTATTAAATTTTTCATTGGTCAATTATCAAAAAAAGTAATTATTGCTTTGGCAAAGAAAATAAATGTTTTGCTTTCATTGAGCTGTCAAAGGCATGAAATTAATGTACAGTGACTTCAAATATATGATTTGTGCAAGTGATATGTTCTCCCAAAAATAGTATATTGGGTTCTTTCCTAACTCTTTGCCTGGAAATTTTCTACTGATTTTCTTTGTTTTTTTTTGTTTTTCTTTGCACTTGCTTTATTAGGCAGAATTTCATATATACCCTACAAAACTTTGTAATATGAAACACGTTCTTCCAAAACGTAAAATATCAAGAAATGTCACAAATACCCCTTTCTCTCCCAAATTTATAAAACAATGACGAAATTATATCTCCTAAAATATATTGATGCAATGATGTTTCCCATATTTAATGTGACATATGCAGGCACACTTCAAATTGAGCCATTTTCTTACTGTTATTTCCTTCATTTGAAGTTTTTGCATAAATACATTTATAGTATATTTGATGATTAAATTTTCTTGATAAAAATTATGATATGTTATGATCTCATTCATTTATTGTATATTTGATAGTTTAATACTTATAATTTAATTATAATAATTCGTGTATTATATTATGAACCATTAGATTAGATGATGATGTGATTTGATCTCGTCCGTCAATTATATTATCACTTATATCCTAAAACTAATATTTTTGTGTAACCTTGTGATTGTCATTATTTTACAAAAAAAATGTTTTAAGTAATCTCTTTATATACCATACGATCGTTGTAGTTTTTTTTAAATCCAAAACAATAAATGCCATCATCATATTTGATGTGATATCCACGTGACAATGAATATGAATTATTTTTACATATGCAAAGTCGTTCTCTAGTAATACTTATTAATTTTTCACATTTCTTTTTCTAGACAATTTTATACAAAGGAGAGATTCGGAATAAAAAAAGAATTCCTTTGTAAATACCTTTCTTCTTAGCATCATACGTGGAATCTATTTGGCTTTATAGTTTGTTTTTTTACTTAACTCGGATAGGCCACCTTGACGTAAAATATGTGAATTTACGTAAAATAGAAAAAACTCTTCATAATCTTCTTGTCTCGGTTGTTATCATAATTTACGCAAAATAATTCAAGAAAGAGAATTAAAAAAATGATTAAGTACAAGTCGAATATGGAGACAAAGACACAAGCTGAATCAGCATTGACGAGCTATTTCTTTGTGAAATAATTTATTGTTTAATTGGAGAGATTTAGGCCAACGACATCCTTGGTTTCTCTGTTCTATCATCTGGCTTATGTTCTTCATGTAACATACATATCGAATGAGTCAATGACTATGAAATTACGCAAGTAAATAATTTTTACGGCTAACGCAGGAGATCTTCATTATCATTGTTTAGCTTTCGATTTCAATCCGATTCTGACCATATTCAGATAACACTATGTACATTTTATTACAATGAAAAACATAATTAAAATACTCGCTGTGTACACATAGCGTAGGTATTTTATTTCATTGTCACATTTGGCTACATAGGACCTCTTCACAGAGAACCAAGAAGACAAGGCGCATTGCTTCTCGCTCTAGGTTTAATTCTGAGTTAGGGTTTCCAAAGAGAGAAAGATGTGTAATTTATGGGGTCCACACAAGTCAGGGTTTGTTACCTGTCCATAACGTCAACTTCCATTTTTGCACAGATCAACAAAGTAGCTAGCTAGAGCTTACTCTTTATAACTCTTTATTCTCTCTCTCTTTCTTTCTCATTTCTCCAAGTTCCTTAGGTCTCTTAGAGGCGAGCCAAGCTCAGATCTAGGTGATCTCTCTCTCTCTCTCTCTCTCTCTCTCTCTCTCTCTCTCTAGAGCTTCATGGCTTTTCTTCATGAAATAAAAGGACCATGCACCAGTTTTATATATTATTATGGTTTTGTATAGGATACATATCTTTTCTTATCTCTGGTTCTTTCTGTTTTCTACCACCACCCTTTTAATACAATTCACAAACATAGTTTTAGGATCTCTATATAGGGACTAATTAGATTACCATAAAAATGAAATGATGTGATTTGAACTTCTCTTTTCAGATCGAAAATGGGGCGTGGTAAGATAGAGATAAAGAGGATCGAAAACACAACAAGTCGACAAGTTACCTTCTCGAAGAGGCGATCTGGTCTCTTGAAAAAAGCGAAAGAGCTCTCGGTTCTTTGCGATGCTCAAGTGGGGGTCATTGTCTTCTCTTCCACTGGCAAAATGTTTGATTTCTGCAACCCCCCAAAGTAATTAATTAAGTTTGCTTCTTCATTTATTTATTATTTTGTCGAAATTATTAATTTGTTCCTATGGTTTGGGTTATTTTGATCATCTTGCATGATTTTTGTTGGATCTAGTTTCGTAAACTTCAATTGATCTAGTTTAGAACATAAAAAAATATTTTTATTTATCCTTGTTATAAGAGACTATCTTTTAGAAGGTTTTAAGTTTCTTTTTTGAATTATTTTAGCCTTTTTTTTACCCATTGTCTCTATTTTCAAATATTAATTGTTCTTTTGTACATGAAATTTGAGAGGTGTAATCTTTAATGCAGGAAGTGTGACGATTATTTCTATGACGAATATGTATTCAGAGAAATGTTTAGAACTTATCCAAATTAGGGTTTCATGATTGCTTCCAACTACTAAAGTGGTGATTCTGTCATAATGGCCTTTTGACTACAATTTGATATTAATTACTGCAATCCTTTAATACAAAAAATATTGCAGACTTGGTTCTATTTAAGAACTTTCAATTTTGATTAACTCCGTTAATTTGAGATCAAATTATATTTGCTACTTGAATTCATGATATCTTAAGGTTTAGATATATTTCATAAACTAACAAAATTTCTTTGAATTGCAGCATGCAGTATCTAATTAGTAGGTACCTGAAACAAACTTCCCCGAAGCTGGAAAATTTCTCAAATGTATACAATATATTCTTAATTATATTTCATTCTTGTACGTATATATACATATAATTAAGCATAAACTTAACAATACTAAAATATTTCTATTGAAATTCTCACACAGGCTTATGAGACGGCTAGAATGAAAGAAGAACACGATAGGCTCGAAGCATTATTGAGGCCCTATTCATCGCAAGATTTAAGTTCTCTAAATTTGAATGATTTGAATCAGCTTGAACAAGAAGTTCAAATTTCACTGGAGAAAGTTCGCCAAAGAAAGGTACACATTTATGTTCTTATCTTTCTCAGATCAGTGGTTATACATAACTACTAAGTTTTAAAACCAAAAAAATGAAGAAATATTGAAATATTATATGTATACCCATTCAAAGCTAATTATTTCCTACTATTTTTCATATAACTGCAGCGCGATTTAATTGATCAGGAGATTTTGATTGGCCTTGGTCACAAGGTAAATTATTCATATAATTTACATGAAGAAACCTTATCTGTTAGCATATAAATCTTGTAACTAATACTTTGCCTCTCTATGATATGTATACGCAGGATCGCCTTCTAGAACAAGAAACCAATTATCCATACCCGATGGTATATTTTTTTCGAGAAAAACAAATATAAGTTGGAACTTTTTTGCACTAATTATCTTACAGAGAGAAAAAAAGAGGGTGGATTTAATTAATTTGCATGGTATACTAGGATTTAGGGTTTTCATTATCAGTGTTATCATTTAACATGATTATATATGCTTGAAGAAAAGTTATATATAATAATATATCTTATACTAGAAATTTAAGCTAAATTGAATGTAATTATATGTAGATACAAGATGAGCAGCAATTAATGAACATGGGTATGGATGAGAAATTAGGAGGGGGGTCATCTGGCATGATGACCCTTTTTGGAGATGTTTATCAGGACAACAATGCAACTAATCATGATTTGCATGAATTTAAGCTCCTACCCATGCAACCCAATTTGCAACAAGCTGCTAACTTTCAGGGACTTGGTTATGGCCTCCAACTTTGGTACACTATTTTATTTATTTATTTATCTATGCATGCATGAAATTATTGATCAATAATCAACATCATGACAATGAATATTTAATTTATCTCTATAATATAATGATGGTACATATTAATATTCTTGGCGTAATTTCATGTTTATCTCTGTGAAATCTCAATATATATCAAGTATATCCCTTTAAAAATGGGAAATATCATGAATACCCCTGCAAACTCAAAATATCATATATAAAACTCGCAAACAATAAATATCATGTATGACCCCCCTAAAAAGCATTTGGAATTTTATGATTGCCCTACAAAATACAAAAATATGTTATATATTTATTTTCATTTTTGCTTCAAACTGTGTGTAAATTACTGCAAGTTCTTTATTTTGTAGTTTCAAATGTGGGAATTGTGGTCACAGAATGAATAATAGTATAGTGAAAAATAAGAGATAAGGTTGATATATGATAATTCTCATGCTTTATAGGGATATATATATATATATATAGTTTTCACTTTTGCAAGGGGTATACATGATATTTCTTCTGTTTTATTAGGGTATACATGACATTTTAACTTTTACATAGACATATGTGATATTTCAACACTTTTTAGTGGTAAACTTAAGTTATGCCATTTTTCATATACTTAATCTAACTTTATTATCCATGTACAGATAATTGCAGAGAAATCAATATGAGGGGAAGAGTACACTTATTTGAAGGAGGAGACTTATTTGAACTAGTAGTTAATAATTAATTATATAGTATTATGCTGGTTATATTATGTGATGTGATAATTTCATATATTTTAAAATGTGAAATACTGTTAATTAATTAGAGTGCGGATTTGGTATTTTGTTTAATAATGACAAGATAATATTAGTATGCAAATTTATAGCTCTATTGTAGTTTGCTTAGTGTGCAAAATGGTATTTATCTGTATAATTTCCAAAAATTGCTAAAAGCTTATTCTTCAAGAAATTTAGAAAATAACCTCAAATATGATCTTTATTCCACATTAAAGCAATGAATGTTTTTTTTTAAATTATAAGGAGGCATTACCTTCCTAAAGGTTTTATAAATAAAAGTAGTATGTATAGGGGGAGTTTTGCAATAAGCGTGATCTACCCGCCTTGTGCCATTGCACTGCTAGCTTGATCCACCGACGCTCGACTCGCAACGAACGATGGAAAGTGCGATTGGTTCCTAAATATCCCACCGTTCCGCTCTCTCCATATAGGGCATGTTTGATTTGGTGAATTAGTGTGGATTGTATTTGGATTGTTTGATTTGATGTATTTTGATGAAATCATGAATTTGAGGATGAATATTGGAAGAGAGCATATATGGTGCCCCCTCATTTCATTATAAAATTATATGCATAAATAATGATTATATTATTTTAAAACCAAGTTCCTCGACTCGAACAACAATAGTTCTAAGGACAACATGTATAACATATACACATTGAAGTTTAAAACTGAGTTAGGGTTGCCAAAGATCAAATTGGATTAAGTAAAGTTAGTAACTCAAATGGATGATTTTTTTTTTTTTGAATAAAATAGAATAGGCTCTTAGTCCTACGTCTATTGGTTTCATTAATTATTTATTAGTTCTTACAATAATATGAGGGTATTTGTCCTAAAAATTAAAAAAACTAATCCTAAACACTCTCATTAATAGTCATAAGAACCATAAAAAAAATTAATTATGGTTGAACTCATAATTAAACCAGTTTAGCAACATCCTGGAATTGCATTCCAAGATATATTCATTAGTTCAATTCCTGGTTTTCCTTGACCTAAGTATAAAAGGTCGGTTTCCCTCATTCTATCTCTTTGTCTCTCTCCCGCCTCTTCCTGTTCTTTTTCATGGCCGCTTTGTTCTTCGGAACCCTAACCCTAAGCACCGCCTTGGCTCTCCTCTTTTTCTCTATCATCCATTGTAATCCTCATCTCTCATATCCTGGATCACACTCACTTCTTCTTCTTCTTCTTCTTCTTTCATCTCAAGGTGAAGCTTACTCCTGCAAATCTATTAGATCTGCCTCATCTCATAGATCCCCAATCGTTTCATCTTTTTCTACTCTCATCTCATAGATCACAATCACTTCTTCTTCATCTACTCTCATCCCAAGATAAAGCTTTACGTCTGTAGATCATCTGTATTAAATCTGCTTCCCTCATCTCATAAGTTCCCATTCACCTCATCTTCTTCGTCTACCCTTAGCATAAAATAAACCCTAACCCCTCTAGTTCTTATGTAACATCGCCTTTAGAGGAATTAGCATCAATTGAAGGATTCAATCGGTTTAATAACATATTAGCTTGCAAATCATCTCCAGGCAAATTGAGATCTCGAAGGCCATCGGAAATAACTTGTAAGATATGTATTTCTTCCTCTTCTTCTTTGCTATTTTTTGTCGATTCGTGTTCGTCTCTTTCTTCTCTTGTTAAATCAGATTGAAACCACCAAATTTGCATCTGATCATTTTCATTGCTGGGTTTTGATTGCTGATTTTGGTTTTTGTTGCAATCATCTCCTTGATTTCGGTTTTTATTGCATGCATCTCCTTGCTGGTGGATTTTATTGCATGTATCTCCTTGATTTGTTCTTGCATGCATAGGGTTATCTTCAGTGTTAGTTGTTCCCTCTTGACTTGATCCATCACTTTGCTCTGCTCCTGAATTTGTACTTGCTGTATCTGCATTTTGAAAATCATTAGTGTAGTAGCAATCTTCATTAATACTGGCATTATCAAAATTATCTTCATCTGAACTGCTATATGAACTGGAATTGTTATGTATATTGAACTGTTGTATTGTTGGGGAATATCCCCGACCCCGGGCCCGCGCAGCGGATATTAAAGGCCCGGTCCGGTGCCCTAAATCCCGAGATCACGCCATGACTTCGAGGGTACGATGCAAATAGAAGGATAGATCTATACCAGTGCCAAATTGATGGCACACGAAGGGTTGATCGCCGCATTATATTCCTCCTGTCACGTTGGTAACAATCCGCGCGTCCCATACCACGCGTCCTTCACCACTCGTTAACTACGCCGGTTCACTTGACTTCGTCTTCGTGCGTCCAAGCGTTTCCACCGTCTTTCTCACTCGAGTCGATCACAATCGAAGAACCACAAACGTCGTTCCTCTACTTGTATCCACGTTGATTCGTAAGACGTCGGTCACGGATGCACCTGCCTAGACGATGCACCGGCGAACTTGCTCGATCTAATCGATTCTCTATTTCTCTCCCTTCGCACCTTTTCACTCACGAAAGATCAAATCTGAATTTGCTCTTTTTCTTGTGTATTGGGCAGAATGATAATCTCAATAGTCTGATCTGGATGAGAGAGAAAGTATCCTATTTATATCTAATAGGATTAGGATTAGCCAAAAGGCATGTATATCCAATATGCATCCTTTCACACAGAAAAGTGCATGAACCTGTTCAGTATTCTGTCCAGACGAAATTGATAAATTTCTCTGACAGAAAATCACCCAACATGAAAGTTGTAGATAATCTCATTATCTACACAACCCAATTTGGCCCAGCCCAATTGGAGTTCGTATGCAACAGTTATGACTGTTTTACTAACTGTATGTCATACTGTTGCACCCTTTCGGTATTTCACATAAACGACACTGATACTTCGTTCATATGAAATATATTTCTACATGAAGGTAATAGATAATCTAATTATCTATCTAACCCAATTTGAACCATTCAAATCGGATTTTCCCACTGACAGGTATGGCCACGAATGTACGACTACATTCGTTTATCCTTGTGTACACTTTTACGGTTGATCCTGAAACTGTATTTCCTTCATGTATATCATTATATATGTATGAATCTAGTTTTGTTTGTTTAACAAGTTTATTTAATTTATATTCATATAAGATATAATCTATCAATTGCCATTCAGAAATTATTTTATTTGTAAATGTTCTTCTACATCTTTCCAACCAAATATGATACATTATTAAACTTATTAGAATTTTATAATCATTATTTATTTTAGAATTAAGCAATAATGTTAGTGGTTTTATTTCATTTGTATGTTCAAGCCCTAATAAACCATGTATTTTAGACCAAATTGACTTAGTATAATCACAGTCTGATATTAAGTGTTGTATAGATTCTTCTTCTTTCTTACATAACACACATCTATTCACTAAATTCCAACCTTTTTTTTTTTAAATTGTCAACAGTTAAAACTTTGTTCAAAAATATTAGCCAAATAAATATTTTAATTTTTAATTCTATTTTTAATTTCCAGATTTTATGAAAATAAGCTTTAATATATACACCTTGTACTAATATTTTATATGTACTTTTGCAGGTATAAATCTTATTATTGTTCCAAGACCATTGAAAGATATCTTTCTGATGTGAATTAATATCAAGTGATTGGCAAAACTGCTCTAATTGGATAAATTGATTAAAAGCAACATTGGATAATGGTATGTTAATTCCTAAACTTCTATATAAATTATTGTCATTCATAATTTTAAGGAAATATTCCAATGTACCATTTTTAGTTTCTGAAAAAGAATATAATTCTGAATATTTAAATAATAAAGGTTTTTCACACCATCTTGCTTTCCAAAAACTAGTTTTTGCCCCATTCCCAATAATTATATTTATATTATGATTAAAAAAATGTATGTTTTTCATGACATCATTCCAGAAATAAGAATAATTTTTATAATTTACTTGATTCAACTCATTATCTATATCTTTATGAATTAAATTATACCAGTCTAATTTACCCTCTGACATATAATATAACCAAAGCCATTTAATTAGTAAAACTTTATTAAAAATATTTAAATTTATGACTCCTAGTCCCCCTTTTTCCTTAGGTTGGCATACTATTTCCCAATCTACTAAGTTGTATCCAGTATTAGAATTTCCTTTCCATAAGAAATTTTTTCTAATTTTATCTATTTCATTAATAACCCATTTAGGAAATTTAAATACATTAAAGTAGTAAATAGGTATTGAAGTTAAAACTGAGTTCATTAATACTAATCTGCCAGATTTACTAAGTAAACTACCTTTCCATCCACTCAATTTATTTGTTATTTTATCAATTAAGACCACATAATCCTCTTTAGATGGTTTTTTAAAATGCAAAGGTAATCCTAAATATTTTATGGGTAATGACCCAATTATACAATTAAATTCACTGGAAATAGAATTTAAAATATCATCATCTATATTTAAACCTATAATTTCAGATGTATTAAAGTTCATTTTTAGACCTGATTCCTGACCAACTAAATTTAATATATATTTTACTCTTCTAATATTTCTTAGATCAGGTTTTAAAAATAATATTGAGTCATCAGCATAGAATAAACTAGTATAAATATTATTAATTGGTCTTTTTAAAAATGATTTTTCACTTAGATCCTCCAATAATATAGATAAGACATCCATTACTAATAGAAATAAGTATGTTGATAAAGGATCTCCTTGTCTTAAACCTCTCTTTAAATGTATATATTTTCCAGGAATTCCATTTAATAAAACTCTTGTAGTTCCTGGAAGAACAGAATTTTTTATCCAATTAATAAAATTTATACCTAAACCTCTTGCTTTTAAGATTTGTAATAAAAAAATCCCATTCTACACTATCAAATGCTTTGTGTATGTCCAGTTTAAGTATAATTTAAGGTATTTTATTTCTATGTGCCAAACACAATACTTCTCTAGCATATACATAATTCTCAGAAATGTTTCTTCCTTTTAAAAAACCTAATTGATTTTTTGAAATCATTAAATTGATATATGGTGATAATCTATTAGATAACATTTTAGAGAAAATTCTTTGTATACTACTTGTTAAGCTTATGGATCAAAAATCTTTAGGTTCAATTGCATTTTCTTTTTTAGGTATAAGTGATATATATGAAGAATTAAATTGACCAAATCCATTTTTTGCATTGTTATTTATTAAATTTAAAATTTCATCTTTTAAGCTTTCCTAATTTTGTTTAAAAAACTCTCCTATATATCCATCTGGTCCAGGGCTCTTGTTATTTTTCCATGTTTTTATTGATTCATTTAATTCTGTCATATTAAAATTATGTTCTAAATGTGAGAAATTTAATTTATTATTCTCATAAAATTTATTTAAATTAATATTTCCAAATTCTTTATTATTTATTGATTTTTTACCTAATAAGTCTCTATAAAATGAAAATAATAATTTAGCTTTAGATTGATGATCTTTAAATTCAGTCCCATGTTTATTTTTTAATATTGAAATCATATTATTAGATTTTTTAATGGATGCATGTATATGAAAAAAATGTGTGTTTGCATCTCCTTCTTTAATCCAATTATACTTGGATCTTTGTTTCCAGTATAATTTATTAATTATTAACAATGTTTCATATCTTAACTTAGTTTGCATTTTTATCCATTTTTCAATAGTTGTTAAATCTCTAATTTCATTTATTTTCTCAGACCACTCTATTAGTTTTTTGCAATTATTTAATTGAATATTATATTTAGATTGCATAGTTTTATTTAGATCCTTAAGGTTTTTCCCTAATTCCTGTAATTTATTAAAATAATCCTCTATTTGATCTGTTTTATTACTGTTAATATTTGTTTCAATTAATACTTTAAATTCGTTCATTTTAAGCCATTTAGTCTCAAACCTAAATCCATTATAAATAGGATAATTAGTTTTTGCCTCATAAATAATTGGTATGTGATCTGAACATGTATTAATACTTCCTGTTAATTGTGAATTAGGGTAATTAATCAACTAGTCTTTATTTATTATTATTCTGTCAATTCTTGCTTTAGCTATAGAATTTTTCCAAGTATATAAATTTCCTTTAGGTGGTAAATCAATTAAATTATCTTTATCTACAAACTCTTTGAATTCTTTTGTACCTACATGTAATCTATTATGTCCACTTCTTTCATTTAGATTTAATGTCAAATTAAAATCACGTAATAATATCCATGGTAATTTATTATTAATATTTATTGTATTTAATTCATTTATAAAATCTATTTTGTCTGATTTTTTATTAGGACCATATATACCAGTAAGTAATATATTATTTCCATCCCAGTTAGATTTTAAAATTAAGGAAATTGAATATTTTAATTTATTACTTGAAATTAATTTAAAAAGTTTTGAATTCCAAGATATTAGTATTCCTCCTGATGCACCATTTGACTTTAAATATTCAAAATTATTGAGTATATTGCCACAGCAAGCTTTATTTATATTATTATCTATAATTTGCATTTTAGTTTCTTGTAAACAACTTATATCTACATGCTCATCTATAATGGTTTTATTAACAATAATTTTTTTATGATCTGAATTTAATCCTCTTACATTCCAAGATAGTATTCTTAATTTTTTATAATTCATAATATAATATAATTCTTCCTTAAATTAGCAGTGCTTAAGCACATGCTCCTCAACTAAATTATTTATTGTATCATTTAAATTATCTGTTATATCTATTCCAGTAGAAGATAATATTTGTAACATTTCATCTTTATTATTTATTTCCACTGTGTTTTCCATATTAATTTCTATTAAATCAATATTATTAATATAATTTTTTTTGTCTTTTTGTCCTTTCTTTCTGAATTTCCTTATACTTAATTAATTGTGCTTTTTCCACTGGAGAGGAGTAATGTCCACTTTGTTTAGTTAATAATCTAGCACTCCTCCTTTGTTCCTCTACTTTTACTGGTTTAATATTTGTTTTAACTTTATTTTGTTTACATGTTTGAACTGGAGACTCAATTGGATTATTTGATTCTTCTAATTCTTCTAAACTGGAGTCTGTATCATTAAAGGTAATTTTTTTTAATTTTTTATTTGTACTATTAAAATACTCATTAATTTTTCTTTGCTTGTTTATAGGAAATCTAACTTGTTGAATTGGAGATGAGTGTACTAGTGATGTGCTAGCAGGAACCTTGTTCATTTTCAACATGTCAGATCCTTTATTTGGTATTAATTCATACTCTATTATACTACCTTGTGACTTTATTGGTTCTGTGAGTTCATCAACATTTTGTTGGAGAAGTGGTTGTTCTATATTGGGATCATATACTATCATTTGCTGTGAATCAAACTTTTCCTGATTTATCGCATCAATTTGTGATTCACAACTAGATTTGATCAATGTGTGTGAATTATCTGGAATATTTGAATTTAAAGAAAGTAAAGGAATAATTGCTAGTCCCTTAGAAGTAATTGAAATTGCAATGGAATTAACAGATTTGTGTGGACTAGAAAGCATTTGTGTACTTTGTGTCTTTTGGGCAAATGGTTGTTCTATGAGAAATAGTTCCTTTATAAATTGAAAATTAATTTGTTTACTACCCTTGGGATAAATTATTTGTGTTAATGCCCCCATTGGCCCAGTGATGATTTCCTTTACAGAGGGCAAAAATTCCATATTTTCAATGATGAAATCCTTTTCAGAGATTGTGGGATTAATCAAACCTATATTAGGGTTTATCTTCTTTACTCTCCAATAGGTTTTGATTTTCTTCTTTTTTTGCCAAATTTTAACTGTTTTTTTTATTAATATTTTGAGTATATTTATTTGTGAATTTATCAGTTTTAATTTTCCTGTTATTTATCTTTACTTCTCTCTTATGATATGTATTATCATTTTCCTTTTGGATTTTGCTTTCCATTTGTGTTTCAATGTGTTTATAATGTTTTATATTGTTTCCTCCTTTTTCTATCTTAGAACTCTCTATGATGTCATCTGAGAGATTATGAATAATTTTTGATGAACTTACATTTTGGATAATTTCCTTAATGGTTAATATATCTATTTGTTTACCATCTATGACTTTGATAGAATTTGGTATTTTGACATTTTGAGTACAATTGACTGAAAGTTTAATATGAGATATAATTTCAGTTGGCATAAAGGATCCCACTGAAATTAATGTCCCTATTGGTTTCATAATTTTCTTGAGAATAATTGGACTACATAACTTTTCAGGTAATTTTTCTATCATTAAATCTTTTGTATATATTTCATTATTTACATTTTTATCCAAGTAAACTATTATTTGTTCATTATTATTATTCATAATAATATTGTTAGTTTTGACCTCTCTATTATTATATTGTAGGTTAGTATACTCTCCAGTAGGAGCATTTGGCTTATTAGGTATGAATACCTCTTTAATGTTAGTATAACAATTACTTTGAATATATCCAAACTTAAAACATTTTAGACATTTAATTGGTTCTCTACATTGAAATCTCATGTGATTAGTTGATAAACATCTAAAACATTTTTTTTGAATATTATTATTAATATTATTAAAAGGTTTTTTTCTAGTTACTAATTGCCATTTTCCTTCTTGATTGGTATTTTCTAGGGCTTGTTTATATGATTTACTCATATTTGAAAGTAAAATAGAAGAAAGAGATACTCAGCTTTGCACTAGGAGAGCTTGAGCTTGAGCTTAGCACTAATTCCTCAATATCCTGGAGCCATGGAATCACTGGAGAAGAAGTATCTACTGGAGAAGTTGATGGTACCACTGGAGAGCAGAGGATCACCGGAGAACTTAAACTGGTATCTTGAGTGAGTGTTGCTTGGTGATTTGATTGTTGTGTTGGTTGTAGAGTTGGGTGAATTTGATTCTTGTGGTGTTGGTTTTGATCTGTGTTGTATAATTGGCATGTGAGTTCCGGTATTGTTGTTTAGGATTAAGGATAGATCTTGCCGAATTTAGAGAAGGCTGCTCAATTCCTTATTTCCTCAATCTTGTTGATTCTTTCTTGGTATCTTGCACTATTGGACTCACTCCAACAATCACCGGAGAGAATCACCGAAGAGAATCACCGGAGAGAACCAGAGAACTGGTTCTCCGGTAATAACCGGAGAGAAACGTAAACCAGATAAAACCGCCCTCAAGATCGTCTTTAGTTACCTCTGTCAGCATACATCTGATTTATATTGTTATACATTCAATCACTTGAATTATTAATTCATTAACTTTAGACTTCATTTAAACGAATTGCGTTTTAATTGGTTTTATTTACAAAATTGGATAACTCCTATATGGTACAAGAAGGGGAAAGGTGAAACATATTTGGAATTTGTCTTTTAATTTTTAATTCCAAATGGATGAAAATTGAGTTAACATATTCTTAATTGGACAATTTTAGAGTTGACTGAAATTAAACCACACAAGTTAAAGTATAAAACTGAGTCAATTAATTATGAACCATAATTCTTGTATTCACAAATCGTAGGAGGAATTTGGGCAAATCAATTGAAAATTAATTGGCTCCTCTTGTTTACTCTTTACTCATTTACGGTTGTCATTAACAATTGAGAGTTAATATTCCATTATCCTGCTTGGTATTTGACGGATGTCTTCAATTGAAGTCGATCAAAAAGGGTTTTACTCGTGTGAAATTTTAGAGAATTGGACAATTGAAGTCAATTTGGGCAAAAAGGATATTTCGTGATCATTTAATTAGTTTTACTTTGTTTTATTGAATGTAAAATAAAGTATATTATAAGTTAAATGTTTTTGTATTTTTTTTCCTTACATTTTTAATATCCAGGGCAACATCTTGAGTCGATACATTGAAACCGGCAACACTGCGGTCCGGCCCGGGTCCTCATCGGCTCCAAGTTTAATGCTTCTAGCAGACATTTTTCAAATTTACCCTTGCAAGATGTGCAATATTTCACTCTTGATCCCACGTAATATATTACAAATATATAAAAAGATAAACCATACATGAAAGAAATCAAATACTCATATACAAATAAATTGTGTACAAATAATTATGTATATTATCATTTAAAATGAATAATGAACGTTCAAAGATGTTCATTAATTATTAAACAATGCTCATTAATTTGGTGTTAACAATGCTGGTTATTTACTTTTATTTAACACAAAAAGGGATGAAAAATGGGTGGAGGTGTGAATTTTCGACAAAAAAAAAAATGCATAAATGTTTCAAAATATATTTAAATCAAATTATAAGAGGTGTAAAGTGCATGCATTAATCTTCTTATATGAATACAAAAGTGTTTTGTACTTGTATAACTATAATCTTCATAACTTTTGCATTTTTTCTTTCACGCGTAAAAACACAAGATTTTGCAAACCTTGTTTTGGCAACATAGCTAATGAACACTTTATAATGAACTATAAGTTGGTTATAAATTGATGATGATCATATTCTATTTCAAAAATAAATTATGTGGAGAACCTGGAGAGAACTTCTCAAATTTGGATATGCGAGGAAATCAAATTTATAAGAATTACTTTTAAATAAATCTTAGCATGCATTACGATGAAACATGAGAAGTCATTTGTGTATGCTGAAATAAAATTATGAGCCCGTGTTATCTTATTGACTAGTATGAACATTTCGCAACCAACTAATAGCGTTATATTTTGACCAAACATTTGTAATTACTTTGTGGACAGGATATAAATCGGAAACATGTTGGTTTTTTTCAATTTCAAAACAATTATTATGTAACTTGAGATTATAAAAAAGTTTGAATTTATGTTTCGATACTTTCTCTACCCAACACTTAATAATATGGGGAGTTCTATCATACACCCTTTTACAAAGGTATTTTGGGTATTTTAGCAATTAATTATATTTGTAAAAGGATGTATCATAAAATTTATCTTTTATAGAAATTTTAGTTTAAATGAATGACAAAAAATTCCAATTTAGTTAAACATTAATTGATATGTATATTTGATATCTTACTTTAAATATTTATAAATGGATAATTACTCCAAATACCCTTGAAAATAGGTGTATGATAAGGAAAGGGGTGTATGATAGAAGCTCCCTAATAATATATTTTTTTTTGAATTGAAACCTAATCCATGAAACATGAATATTATTGATTTCTTTTTTTTATGTGTGATAACAATTTGATTTGAACCATTTATCTTTGATATCTTGTGCTAAGTATTTTATCACTAGACCAAAGTATCAATGGTAGCACTTAATAATGTTAATACAAGAATATTTTTCTTGTCGAATGAACATTTTTTTTGTTTCATAACTTTATCAGTGACATATAATGTCTGGAAAAAAATAAATAAAATATAAGAGGACGAGAACAAATACGTAATTAATGAAAATTGCATAAAAGAACGAAAAACATTGTAGTTAATTAAATAAATTATTAACAGATTTTTTGTATTAAAAAATATAAAAAAGTTGTAAAGATACAAAAAATAATGAACTATATTTAGGCGACAATTAACGGACCATAAAGATATTTTTGAATAATTTTATCTTCACACATCAACTTTTTAACAATGAATGTTTTTTATATAACCAATGCGATTTTTTTATTGTGAATGACCATTGAATTGATATTTTTGTTTACTTTATAGACGATCTAATAAAAGCATATAATATGAGCACAACTTTATTGACATATTGACATATATAATAAATATAGAAAAAACCACGGTCATTTTTCATTAATCCTCCCCATTTCACATTAATAAGAAATAAGAAATACTAAAATCCGAAATTTCAAATTCAGGAGTCTATATTCAGGATTTGCTTGTGAGTAGAATCTATGTTGTCCCCACATTTCACCTAAACATATCCTTGGCAATATAATATAGATCAATCTCAGAACCCACTCACTAACCCACATGGTTGTAAAAATCGGTCTAGGCGGCGCCGCCGCCGCCTAGGCGCTGTCCAAACGTCCAGGTCTGCCCTATTAATTTATGTCTAGGCGGAATTCCGCCTAAGTCCGCCTAAATACCGAATAATTCCGTCTAGCCCCAGTCTACTTAAATTTCTGTTTTTTTTTTTCACTTCTATTTTTTTTAGGCCCACAACCCATTTTTTTTAATGTTTAGTTTATTTCTATTTGTAATTTTTTTAGACCCACAACCCGCTCTAGGAGGATGGAAAGGATTATGATACCAGTTAAAATGTGTTGATATGTCAGTAACATTATTTTGTGGTTTATTTGGATGTTGTCTTAAATAAAATTAATATACACTATTTTTAGTATAAAAATTTGTAGCATAAATTATAATATATAAAAATTAAAAAATATGACAAAAATAATGTAAAATTACAAATCCGCCTATAACCGATTAATCCCTGATTAATCCCTCTAGGCGCTAGACGGTGTCCGTCCGCTCGACTAGCGACTAGCGATTTCTGTAACATTACTAACCCATACATATCCTTGGCAATATAATATGAGATTATTTATGCTGTCCCCACATTTCACCGAAACATCATCTATATACTAATTAACATGATTCATTAGCACAAGATCATTGAACTAAACATAGGTGTTGTAACGCGCTGTGGCACCGTCTAAAGTGGTGTCGAGGTCCATTATGATTTCTAAGTTCAACGTTTCGAGGGGATATTTTTCACATTTACTCTTGCAGATGCATATTACGTGATAAATAGTTTTGAGGGTTGTTATTCACTCATCATACACTATGTTACGCGGATACTTCAAAAATACAGAAGTATCCTGAGGATACGGATATCCGATACTGATACAGATACGATACGGTTCGGATACGTATCGGATACGTCACGTGGCGTATTCGATTATTTTAATATTTATTTTTTCGGATACGGCGGAATACGACTGTGATACGTTCAGGATACGGCTGGGATACTCCATTTAGGATACTTCGGCCCATTATATATTTTGGCCATAATATTTTTAAATAAATTATATAGGATACTTCTAAGATATTTCTAAATTATTTTTAGGATACTTCTAGAATAAATTTAAGATACTTTTATGATACTTATATTGTTATGCTAGTTTAATTTATTATCATGATATTTAATTTTAAAATATTATTTATTTATTAATTATATATAATATAAATATATTAAAATAATAACTATATAGCCGCATCCGTATTCGTAATTTTTTGAAAATTGGCGTATCGCCGTATCCATATCGTATCAGATACGATACCCGTATCCGTATCCGTGCAACATAGATCATACATAATTTATAACAAACAAATAAAAAGCTAAACCCAAATGTATTATGTACAAGTAATTATGCATATTATAATTCAAAAATATATAATGAATGTTCAAAGATGTTCCATAATTATTAAACAATTGTTCATTAATTTGATGTAAACAATGTTGATTATTTATTTTTATTTAACATTAAGAAGGGTTGAAAAATGTGTTAGAAATGCGAATTTTCCACAAGAATTGCATAAATGATTTGTATTCAACATTTCAAAATATTTAAATCAAATCATAAGTACTGCAAATTGCATGCACTAATCTTCTTTGCATGCATGCAAAAGGGTCTTCTTGCACTTGTATAGTCTTCACAACTTCTACATTTTCTTTCTTTCTTTCACACTAAAATACACTAGATTTTGCAAACTGGGCATGTTTGATTTGAGGGATTTTGATGTAGTGTAGTCACAAATCCTGGATATATGTTCAAATCCCATGTTTGATTTTATAGATGCATGCATTTTGATGTATTTTGAGGATGGAATCCCTGGATATTGTAATACATAAAATAATTTGGGATAACAAAATACATGGACGGGAGTGTATCCTCCTCCACTCTAGCGCCATTTTTCTGTTCTTCTCATCTCTTATCGATCGATTTCCTCACTTCTCGAGTAATCTCCCATCTACTTCGTGTCTTCTCGATGACCACCAGGAACTGTAAGTTTCCTCTCTCTTGCACAAACAGTTCGTCAAAATCTCTAGCTAGTTCCCCTACCTCTCTTTGGCTCTTCTTGTTACTTGAACAAGTTGCAAATTACCAAGATAATTTATTAGTTTTTTTGTTTCTATGTCATTAGTTAAGATTCCATATCAGGATCAATTTTAATAAACAAAGCTTATTTTCGCAATTTAAGCATAAACAAGAACATCCTCCATTTCTCGTTGATTTAAGAACTTATTCTAGTACATAAGTTTGGTATGCCATCATCAGCATCAAGCTTGTTTTTTGAGTTATTTCGAGGTAAATATTACAATTTTTCTATGTTGTAGTCATGGTGTTCGACAAAATGCTTATCTAAGATAGGATGCAAATGTTTTATACGTTTAAGCTCAAAATCATTTTGTGTACCAGTTAGTCTTGAGTTGAAAACCCCTCAAATCAATCATGCCCTCGATTTCAAGGTTTCGAAGCTTCTGCCTCTCATCGCTCGTCTGCTAAAAAATCTTCTTTGTGCTAATTCGAGGTAATTCTTGTAATTTCTTAACCCAAATATAATTTCAACAAAATCTGAAATTTCTTGTTGTTCCTATTGTGTCGTTTTGTATCTATTAATTTGGATTCTTCAACTATGCAGGGGCTCTTTTAAGTATGCAGGATTTCTGCATTTATTAATTTGTGCAATTTCTCGACAATACATGATATTTTTGCAATTTCAACTTCTCTATTTTTGCAAATTTAACTTCTCTGGACAATACAGATGGAGATTAGATGATGAATTTAGATACATATCAATATCAATTTAGGGGTAGCGATTATTAATTATTTGATGTTTTAATTCTCGGCGAAGTCCAATTTATGCTCCAACGAAACGAAGAAGCTCAACATCGGGCAAATAGTGGAATTCATCCGGTTATATTTCATGTTAATTTAAATTTGCTATGTAATTTTCGATTGTATTTGTGATAATTATTTTAATTGTGGTAATTTTGCAGGTTAAATTTTAATTTAATTAGTATTGTTATTTCATAAATGTTATAGTATCATTTGCATGAAATATGTAATAATCATGAATTAGTTTTATATTCATCTTAAAACTAATAAAAAATAAAAAAATAAAAATAAAGTTGCTGATATCGATAACATCCAAACTTTTGGCCAGAAACCCTAAAGGAGAAAAAAAAAAGGCGATTTTGGGGGTGGAGGCTTCCCTCGCCGCCTCCACCTCCTTCTCCGGCTCCCCTTCTCCTGCTCCAGCGAAGCGTCCAAAGGAAGTGACGAAAGCAGGCAGCGATTTTGGGGGTGGAGGCTTCCCTCGCCGCCTCCACCTCCTTCTCCGGCTCCCCTTCTCCTGCTCCAGCGAAGCGTCGAAAGGAAGTGACGAAAGCAGGCAGCAATTTTGGGGGTGGAGGCTTCCCTCGCCGCCTCCACCTCCTTCTCCGGCGACATGACGACACCAGACTCGTCCCCTTCTCCTGCTCCAGCGAAGCGACGAAAGGAAGCGACGAAAGCAGGCAGCGACGAAGGGAAGCAGCCTGCGACGAAGGAAAGAAGGCAGCGCAGCGAAGCGAAGCCGGAAGCGACGAAGGGAAGCGAAGCGACGAAAGCAGGAAGTACGCGCCGCGACAAGCAACCGAGGCGACGAAGACCTAGCAGCTCCAACTACGAAAGCTTGGATACGAAGCTGGACAACGGATCTGGTGCCGAGTCTGGACAACGGATCTGAGCTGGCCGCCATCGGGGCGATTTTGGAGCTCCTCGAAGAGCAAAAACTCGAAAGGAAAAAGCGGGAAGGGAAAAAGGGAAATCGAAAAATTGCGAGGCTGGTGCCGAGTCTGGGGCGAGTCTGGGACGAGTCTGGGCCGAGTCTGGGGCGAGGCCGAGAGCGACGACCGAGTCTTGGGCGAGTCTGGGGGCGAGTCCGAGAGCGACGGGCCGCGACAGCGACGGTGACAGCTTCGATGACAATCCGAGCTCGCGTGGCAAACCAAGGGCAGAGGGAGGTTGCGTTCATCTAAGGATGACCGAAAGCACCATCTCTCGGCATGTATCTTACTTTTGCAATTATAATTTATTTTTGCGAAACTACTTTTTTACATTTCTCATGTAAAATCGCACCAATGTATTAAACTTTGCTTTAATATATTAAAAGAGGCTTCGCCTCTTTAGTTTTTCAAAAAAAACTAATAAAAAATATTTGAGTTATTATGCATGTTTAATTATCAATTAAACTATCAATTAAAACTAATAAAAAATATTTCATTTCATGAAATATGTTTAATTATCAATGAAATTCATCTATAACTAACTAGAATTCAATATTAAAATCATGAATTTTACATAGAAAATCAAACAAAATTTTTTGTATCCATGATTTCAAATACAACTAATCAAACAACTAAGATGTATTCTCATATGCATGGATAACAAAATACATGTATTTCATATATACATGTATCTCAAAATCCCTCAAAATCCCTCAAATCAAACATGCCCTTGTTTTGGTCTCATACTTTATAGTTTATAGTGCAATATAGGCGCCAAAAGGGCTTGTTCGGCAACCATGGAATAGAGGATTAAATGGGTTAATCCACTCTATTCTTGCCGAGCAAGAATGGATTATCAAGGAATAAAATGAGGGTTTAGAGGTTTAGTCTATTCCATATAAAACATGGAATAGATCTATTCCATCCAATAGTTATTTATTTTGGACCAATTTATCCCTTATTATTATTGTTGTTATTATTTTTATTATTGTTATTATTATTATTGTTATTATTATTATTATTATTATTATTATTATTATTATTATTATTAATAATGTGGTTGTTATTATTATTATTATTAATATAATAATAATAATAATAATAATAATAATAATAATAATAATAATAATAATAATAATAATAATAATGATAAATTATTATTATTATTATTATTATTATTATTATTATTATTATTATTATTATTATTATAATTATTATTAATGTTATTATAATTATTAATATAATTATTATTATTATTATTATTTATTATTATTAATAATGTTATTATTATTATAATAATTAATATAATAATTATTATTATTATTAATATAATAAATAATAATAATAATAATAAATGTTATTAATAGTATTATTATTATTATTATTATTATTATTATTATTATTATTATTATTATTATTATTATAGTTAATATAATAATAATTATTATTATATTATTATTATCATTATTATTTGATTGGTTTGATTTTAATTAGAGAAAAATTAAGTTATACGATAAAAGGCATTTTGGTCATTACTACCATTCATTTTTTTTAATCCTACATTTTTATTCCATTAGCTTTGACGAACAATGTTGGAATAAAATGGTTTAATTGACTATTCCATATTCCTCTATTCCTCTATTCCTCTAGGGCCTGTTCGGCGCTGCATGGATTAGTGGAATTGAGGAATAAGATTAGTTCTCTATTCCACTTTAATCTTCGTCTGTTCGGTGAACTAAACGGAATTCTACTGTGGGTTAAAGTATATGAACAATTAAAAATTACTAAAATATCCTTTTGATTATAAAACAAGTACTAAAAAATAAATCTATAATAGAAACAACTTCACAATACATGATTATATAATTTAATAAAGACCAACAAATCTTCTACACGTAAATAAATTTACATTATATATTCATATTTAAACATACAAGTTTTATACTCAATTCAAAACACCCCAAGATAATTTCTTGATCACAAAATAGAACACACTAAATAATTCAATTTTCTTATATCTTTGGTATAATAATATGAAAAAAATGAACAACTCATAATAAGCTGAAACTTTCGCAAAGAACCCCATGATCCTAATTTGATACAAATTCTTTGATCCAGTTACTTTCTGTATTTATAATTATATACAAATTCTTCGATCCAATTCAGAAGCTACCAATTTTCCCATAATCAAATAACAGATCCAATTCACTGTTCAAACATCTTCAATTAGAATCAACGTTTTCAATAAACCGAAATTTTTGCAAAGAACCTCCTGATCTTGTTAGCCTGGAAATTTTGCATTCATAACCTTGAATTAGAAAATTAAAACTATCAAGAAGTTAATAATTCAAATGATCCGACAATTGATAACATACAAGCAATTAAATTCTAATTACCCATCATGAGGTGATTTCTAATAGCTAACAATTGGTCAAAATTATTGTAGTGTAATTAGAATGCACACCAGAAAACTATTAGTATTCCAAACACAACATCAATATGTAGTAAATTGAACAATTCACGCATAATTAGGTTTAGTTTCAAATTTAGTTATCTCTTTACCACTATCTTATAATAATAATTGAAGTTTGTAAGACTTTACAAATTAGACAATTGACTAATGATAACTAAAAATTAGACAATTAACTTTATTATTTATTAGTAATGCTTCATTTGTGATTTGTGTTGAATTGGCTTTTCTGAGACAGTTAGTTCTTAATGATGGTTCAGGTTCCGATTCAGGGTTCAAGTTCAAGATAAAACAAAATTGGTACTAGACCTTACATGTACTCAAACCCTGTATGCATACTTAAAAGGTAAAATTGAAACAACAACAAAGATAAACATAAAATAAATGGCAAATTTGAGTTTTATTTGGAAAAAATAGACAAACCATCATCAAATCTGAATTGCATAGTTGAAATTGATAATATAGTTCAGGTAAAATGTTAAATCCGAGTCACATATTTGTAAACGTACTTGTTTTGTGCGTTATTTCTTCTTCTTTCCTCCATCTCTCTAACTCTTGTTCGTGGACACCAGAAAATTGAGAAGAACCGAAGAGGGAGAAATATAGGTGATATGGATGTCTTTAGAGAGAGAAAAAAGAGTATAATCGTCCACAGTTATTAGATAATCGATTGGAGTGGTGGATCACCGGATCTTGGCCGGAGATATTTATTTGGAAGGTTGGTTCTTGTTGGAGGAAAGGATATAACTGAAGAAGAAAGGAGAAATAAAAAATAATTATTTTCTGCCACGTAGCTTGAAGATGGAATTAAAAAGAGCATTTTGGTCCGAAAAATTATTCTATTCCACCAAATCGAACTATTCCATGTCCCCCCCTGGAAGAGTACTAATCCGGTTTTTAGGGTTTTATTCCAACTTATTCTATGCCTGTTCGGCAGGAATAGTATACTTAATCCATTCTAATCCGTTAATCCAAGCTATTCCCCGACTGCCGAACAGGTACCTAATGAAATATAAGTTGGGTACAATCGATATTGATAATTATATATTTATTTATTTTTTTGGAAAATGTTGGGCATACCCCATCTCTCCCCCAAAAGTCATGATGACGTGGATATTCTTTAACACCTTAAGAATTAACATATTAATTCATGATTTGACATATTAATTAGACATTCAATCATAAATTAAGATAATCAAATCATAAATTAAAATGTTAAATCATATATTTATGTATTAATTTTGTAAGTGTTAAATCATATCCACGTCATCAAGATTTTTGATGAAAAATATTAGAGAATGTACTGTTATAAATATGAATGTATTTTAATATAATATGTAGAAGTGTGAAAGGTTAGACACTCAGGGAGATGTATGAACATAGAGAGATGCACATTGCAGCTTTCACATTGGAGCGTTCACACTAGATGAAAAGATGTTGTGTTCTCTATATAAGGATATTTTATGTTGATCATTTGTATATACAATTCAGTCCAATAATAAAGACTTTCTCTCTCTACTTTATTGTGTTATTTACTTTCCGTTTATAATACGTTATCAGCACGATAGTCTCGAAATTCCGATCAAAGGTAAAATCTCAAACAAAGCCGAAACACGACGCTTTTGAAATTTTGATTGAAGGTAAAACAATCGAAGGTACGAATAATTATTATTGTTTTCATATGAAAAATGATATATTTTTCTCTGTGCTATGTCATTATTGAGATTTTTTTTATATACCGAGAATTTTATCATATTTTGTCTTGTATTACAATCTTTGTTCCATGCCCTGAAGTTGCAAATAAAATGCAATGGATAAATAGAAAGAGGAGAGTATAAGTCGTGCCTTTCTAAAGATTGATTGTCGTCCAGATGCAAAGTTTGAATAGGCTTAAACGCCAATATTTGAAGATACTTGCAAGAAAAATAAATTATTAAGATACTTTATGAAGGAAGAAGTTATCACGTCAAAAACATGCATCTGAAATTTGGATATGATAAATAAATATATGTCCGTGATAAATAAATATACTTTATTGTTCGCCATGTTCAGTATTTATTTTAAGATTTTTCTTCATGTAATTTTTTTTTTTGCAATGATATTTTTTGGCCGAAATTATTCTGTTTTATGCCCAAAATTTTGATGCCATGGTCTGTTGCATATATTTTGAGGAGATGAATCAAGCCAACCAGAAAAAAGAAAATGAAAGGGTTGGATCGATGAAATTATTTCTCTCCATCTATGATGTAGGATGTGAAGTTACTGAAGTGCACGTTGATTTTTTTTTAAATAGGGCCTCTCCTGCTTAAGGAAATAGAGAGGATGTTTACCCGTGCAATCCTCTTGTGTTCTCTAATTGTGTTCCTTCTTGGTATGAATGGTATTCAAGAGTGATAAAATAATTAGTATGGCTCGTCAATTTCGAAGTCGATTTTTGATAAAAGAAAAAGAAGAAAAGATCACTATTTCATTTATGGCCGGACAAGGTCTTTAATGAGGCATCTTATGTTGATAATAATATTACACTCTTTTTTCTTCACCATAATTTTTGTCTCATGGGGTTTTATCTGGTAAGGTTTTAACGAGGCAGATTTTTATGCGTACAAAATCAATACATTCAAGGGTGAGTGTTATAAATATGAATGTATTTTAATATAATATGTACAAGTGTGAAAGGTTAGACACCCAGGGAGATGTATGGACATTAAGAGATGCACATTGGAGCTTTCACATTGGATCGTTCACACTAGATGAAATGATGTTGTGTTCTCTATATAAGGATATTTTATGTTGATCATTTGTATATACAATTCAGTTCAATAATAAAAAATTTCTTTCTCTACTTTCTTGTGTTATTTTTTTTTTGAAGGAGGATCGACAACGTGTCGAAGCCTCAAATATATTAGATCAAAAGTCAAAAGTTACATCTTACAATAGTGTAAATAGTCGATAGATTTATAAGGGATCTATTTTGGACCAATCCGGACTAACTAAACAACCCTAGTCCCTAAATTACTAATTCTTAAAGTGGGAAATACTAGCAGTGTTTACTCCAAGATATTGTGTCTTGTAGGGCAAGGTTGAAGACACGTGTACAGGATTGGACTATCCCGTTGAAGATTGCGTCGTTGCGAGATTTCCAGATATTCCATATGGTTGCTAGCCAAACTGTTTGTCATAGGGCCGAGGTATGAGAGGAGGACCAGAAATCTACCAGGTTTGAAATTTGAGGAGATGTGTCGGGAATTCTGGCAGAGAGGTTGGTCCATATTGTGTCTTGTGTTATTTACTTTTCGTTTATAATGTTTATAATATGTACATCTTAATTTTTATTTTTTTTAAAAAATAAAGATAGCAAAGAACTATACCTAATAAAAGGGGCGGAAAGGAATACAATTGTGTAATTACAAATTAAATAGGGAAATTTTTAAAAAACTCCCTAATTTTTTTGGATATTTTAAGAAACCCTCTATCTTTTTAGAAACTCCAAAAAAACCCCACAAACCAAACTTTCGTTTTCAAATACCCCCTATAGGGGTTAACTTTAACTTTGGATGAGGTTAATTATTTTTTAGACCAAAATACCCTTCAATTTTCATATCTGATAGTTAAAAAAACTATTTTTCGTTATATTTTATTAATTTTAAAAAAATTCATTAAATATTTTTAACACATAATAATTTCAAAAAATAATTATTATATGTTATAGTTATATGATTTTAATATTCATTTATTATTTTTGTCAAGAAAAACGAACATCAAATAATAAGTTTATTAAAATATAATTCCAATTTTCATGTATAAGTTTATTAAAATAAACAATATAAACTATTAATTTGGTCTTTTATGTATAATTACAAAGTACATTATTGATTTGATCATTTATGTATTAAAAAAATATAACCTCGAAATTCCTGTCGGAGCCGATTCTAGATTTTTTAAGTATCCGAAACTTAATTTGAAAATGAATTATGGACCTCGTATCTAATTAATTTATTTGAAAAAATACTAACATATTCAGTCACATAATTGTGTGGTTTAGTCACATGTAATTACATCAAACATAATTAATTATCAAGGACTGCATAATTAATTAATACATCAATTATAATTTATATATTACTTATGTATTACATGTTAATTATTCTACGGAGAACGTTATAGTCAAATGTAAGGGCAGAGTAAACGATCCTTGTGAAATATATTGAGCAATTACGTCGAATAATAATTCGCAGCGAAGCGTGGTTTTTTTTCCTAGTATAAATAATGTAGAGAAAATCATGTTCATTTTTCATTAATCCCCCACATTGCCAATTTCACATTAATAAGAAAATATTAGAATCCGAGATTTCAAATTCGCGACTAGAAATTCAAGATTTAGTCGTGAGCAAACCAATCTCTGCAACTAAATCATTGACAAGATGATAAGATAAAAAATTAGTCCTTGCAATACTTATCTCTTTCTCCCCCCATCATAAAAAAATGATGAGTATCGGATTTATTAAGGAATTAGGGAGGAAGAGTATCGGTAAAGTTATATATTTAGGAATTAGGGAGAAACTTAGGATGAGTATCGGTAATACTATCGCTCGTAATAATCACATAAAAAAATGATGAGCAATCATCTCCCCCCATCATATATATAATACTTTCTCCCCCCATATGTGATTATTACAGTGTATTTTACGATAAAGTTGTAAAGTTATATATTACCGTCTTTCCAAAAATATTTAAAAATTTCTAACATAACTCATCCTAAGTTACCGTCTCCATTAATTTTGGACAAAATTCGCCACCGGAGATGATTGCTATTTGCTCCCCCTCCTTAGTGAGAAAACGAGAGGCAGTCTTTAATGAAAACATAAATGATTGCTATGTGCTACCCGTAGAAGAATTAGGTTCAATAGATTGTCTTGAAAGGTAATTTTTGTAAGGTAGTGTTTGGTTATTTTATCAAGACAATTTAGTCACGAAATTAATGATTCCTAGTACGGCTGGAAAATTGGGTTCCTATCACTATTCTTGTAATTGGAAAATATACTTGCCACACACACACACACAAACTCATCTCAACACAATTGATGAATGGCAAAAAGAATTAAATGTATAGATTAATATGATTAATTGATCTAATTAATTATTAATTGACATGTTTTATTGACACGTTAATAATTTTAATATGTTAATATTGATACATGTTAATTGACGTGTCAATTTAATTAATTGATTAATTAGATTACTAACTAAATTAATTAATAATACTGACCAACTCACTTGACTCCATTTATTTCCACGTCATCAAGAATGATAGAGTGAGTTTTATGTAATTGATGTTCCGTTAATCCGAAAAAGTAAAATACTATGGAACGAGTTGACTGCCAACCTAACAATGATTAAATACATTGAAATAAGTAGGTGAAAAACTGTATAAAAGATATTTTAAAACATAAAGATGGTGTTCGACAATCATGGAATAGCAAGAAATAGAGGAACAAATAGCTTAATCCTTCCTATTCCCGTCAAACAAGATGAGAAGAACAAGAAATAAATAGGTAGATTAGTGGAATTAGTTTCTTCCAAGTAAAACATGGAATTTGACTATTCCATGGATTAAACAAATTTTATTGACAAAAATACTCTTGACTATTCCTTTGTTTACTTACGTGGCATTAATTGATAATACATATTTATTATATTTTTTCCCTGCTCATTCCTCTTTTCACGTTTGATTTTCTTTCCAAGAAATTGAATAATTATTTGAATCGTTATTTTTCATTATTATCATGCTGGTTTAATGAATTAAAATAACTCATTTTCATTTTATTATTATGATATTTGTTTTATGCTTAATAGTTTGTTAAATATGGTTAAGGATAATTTGGTCATTAGTTATTATTTATATATTTTAAACCAATAATTTTATTCCATTACTATTACCGAACGTTGTTGGAATATAGTTGAATAAAGACTATTATCTATTCCTTTGTTTCTCTATTCTTTGTATTGCTGAACAAGTCCAAAGAGATCGAAAACAAATATGTAATTACAGAAAACTGCATACGAGAACGAAAAAAAACTATGTAGTTATTATTTCTCGAACAATAAGAACGATAAATATGTTATTTTGGATTTTTTTTTTAGAAAGGTACATATGCATAACCTTTTATATTGTTAGTATTATTTTATTTTATTTTTCATATTTTATAAGTTTTTCAAAGATAAATATGATTTTCTGGATTTTTGGAAGGCTAAATAAAATATTTTTATTTTTCGAATTATAAATATGGTATTTTGTGTTTCTAGGGCGGTAAATGTATAAATTCCTCTTCTTCTTTTTTACTATTGTTACTGTATTTTGTATCTTTTATATTTTTTATATTTTAAGTTTTTCAAGGGTAAAAATGATAGTCTGGAATTTTTAAAGGACACATATGATATTTGGGGTTTTTAGAAATGTAACGACGTAAACCCATCTTTATCTTTTTTATTATATTTTCTAAATTTTGCAAGGATATAAATGATACTTTGAATTTTGGAAGGATAAATAGCATATCTTAAGAACGATAAATATGATATTTTTGTTTTTAAGAAAGTAAATAAGTAAATCCCCATTTTAATTTTATTATTTATTATTTATTATAATAATAATAAATATGATATTATTATTATGGGAATGGACCAATGGACAAATTTATTGGACAAAATTGAACAAGACATTTTGAACCATTGATTAAACTATGATAAACGGTTGTGATTAACGTAACCTCCTCCCACTATCTCCTCATCCAAATATTTCTAACCATTGATAAAAAAATTGTGTTCAAATTTTTGTCTAATTTTTTGTCCACGGATCCGGCCCGTATTATTATTATTATTATTATTATTATTATTATTATTATTATATGAAGTTAGTTACCCTTATAAAGATCTAAAATATGTAGGATTTATTATCGGCGTCATTTGAATAGAGTGATGATATGAAGGATTTGTGCTACTCATAAACGAATTTTCACTTGTCTCTCTTTCCTTGACTGCTTGTCGAAATAATTTAGATATTGGTGGAGAGTTTGTGGGAATATCGAATTATTAAATTATTTATGATTATTTGCAAAACGCAACAATTACGTAGACATGTTATGATATATTTGTATGTGAGTCGAAGTCACGTGACAAATTGTTTAATGGTTTAGAAAAAACAAATGTATCCAATGATTCTTACATCTGTACAATATTTATGTTCCTTCATTGAATATTTAATTAATAATTCCGGTTCTTTGGATACTAATACATATCGACAACTACGCGCGGAATTTTTCTCGTGCGCTGTGCTAGTTAATATGATTAATTAACACAATCTCACTTAATTATAGTTGCGCAACACCATGTAAAGTGATGTAGTGACCGGCTACAATCGCTAAACACCACATTCAAATATTATATTTGTATAAAAGTTATATATTTTAATCTCAATAAAAAATTAGCTGATCAGAGTGGAAATTACTAACATATTCCAATAAAAAGATAGAAATAATCGAATCGAGTAGGTTGACTTCGATGTTCTGATGAAATCGTAATTCGCTATAAAAGTCTAGCTGTGTTATGACACCTACCGAGCACTATCCGCTACGAATTGTTAGAAATCGATATTACCCGCTACAAAGTTATTTAAAACATTGCACATAAATAATTAACATATAAGTTACATTAATCAACTCATGTTAATTACTTCATATATTAATTACGTAGTACGTATTGATTAATTACATCACATATGCTAATTAACATGTCAATTATTATTATTATTATATATTGAATGTTTTGTTGAAATGTGGGGCCAAAATATAATTTCTCCATGTTAATTATTACATACAGATTGTTATTTAATCAAAGATCTATAACAAGTTACTTAACTTGCTCCCCTGTTAAAATCTGGAGACATCCATTTCCTCTCTATCTGGAGAGAAGATAGCTCCAACTTAAGCTTGCAGGTTCGAATTTACAAAACGTCTCTCTTTCTCCTCATTATAAGAAGAGAACTAAGAACAAGAAGAAGAAGAAGAAACAAAGCTGTAGTCTTTAGTTAGAAAAGAGATGATTGCTACTCGTTTTCTTCGATCCAAGGCCTCCCAACAGGTTCTAGTTTTTTATAGTCTTTGTATATTTACTCAATAGTCAAATCGATTAGTTATTTACTATGTTACTTAAATCGAGTCATATCGTATCAACTACTTCACGTGACGTATTCGAATACTTTATTTCAAAAATAATATCAAATATTTTCAGATATTTTTAAATCGAGTCATATCGTATCAACTACTTCACGTGACGTATTCGAATACTTTATTTCAAAAATAATATCAAATATTTTCAGATATTTGTCGGATACTTATGACTCATCAATAAATTTACTTGAAAAACCAAAATATAAATTTTAAATCGAGATAAATGATTACTATATATATGTAAAAAATTAAATATAATAAACATTTACTTATTAGGAAGTTATTTATGTAATAAAAAAAATTTAGTATATTTTATGTCAAAAATATTAAATATATTTATAATTAATAAAATAATGAAATATTATATATAATAGACGTATCATATTCTATGTTTTTTTAACACTATCGTATCGTCATATTCGTATCGTGTCAGATACGGTACTCGTATTCGTATACGTGCAACATAAGTTATTTTACAATTAATTTGTTTTAATTCTTCTGCAGGCTAATGGTCTGTTAAGATATGTTGTGAGTGCCACTGGCTTGCAAAGTGAAGCACCCAATTGCACAAATTCAATTTTGAGGCAATTTAGTTCCCAAACATCGGTTCAATCTGAGATTCCCGAAGACAAAGGGTACAAAAATGATAAATTTACACTTGTACACACCTACAATTTCATTTTATTTTATTTTTTTTCTCGAAATTCTTTGATTGTTTGTTTCAAATATATTGATAGGTTTAAGGGACATGGAATGCTAGCACCATTCACAGCTGCTTGGCAATCAAGCGATGTACATCCTTTAATTATTGACAAATCCGAGGTTATTATCAAAAAAATTCCAAAAACTACTTTTCATGATATTTTAAACAAAGCTTAATTGGTTCAATTTTGAATATTTAAACATTTCAGGGTGTTTATATATATGATATAGAGGGGAATAAGTACCTAGATACCCTTGCGGGATTATGGTGCACTGCTTTAGGTATGTAATAAATAATAAATTTAAATTCTGCTAATTTCAATATTTGAAACTAATTTTTGAATTTAAATAGGTGGTAACGAGCCTAGATTAATTAAAGCTGCAACGGATCAGCTAAACAAATTACCGTTTTACCACTCCTTTTGGAACTGTACCACTAAACCTTCAGTGGTACGTACCATTTTAATTTCTTTTCATAACTTAATGAACATCACTATAATTTTGATATTAATATCTTCGGTCATTTATTAGGATTTAGCAAAGGAACTATTGGATCTTTTCACGGCTAAGAAAATGGCCAAAGTGTTTTTCACAAATAGTGGATCCGAAGCCAATGATACTCAAGTCTATTTCAAAATTTTAAATATTTATTTTAGAATTTAAATTAATATTAATATTATGTTTTAATCTTTCTAGGTGAAACTTGTTTGGTATTATAACAATGCATTGGGAAGACCCAACAAGAAGAAATTCATAGCTCGTTCAACATCGTAAATTTCTCAACTAATTTGTCCTAATTTAAAATTTATATTTATTCTCTTTTTTTATTTATTATATAAAATATTTGCAGGTATCATGGTTCAACATTAATATCTGCTAGTCTATCAGGGCGAGTAAAAAGAATTAACTCAAAATTACAATTTTGCCCTTGTTAAAATAATCAATTAATTAATTACTTTTTGCATATACAGGATTCCAGCTTTGCATCAACAATTTGATTTACCAGTACCATTTGTTTTGCACACTGATTGTCCTCATTATTGGCGGTACCGTCTTCCTGGTACGATTTCAAAATATATTCGAGCTAAAATTTTATTTTTCAAATATAAATGTCAACATACTTTAGGTGAAACCGAGGAGGAATTTGCGTCGAGATTGGCTAATAATTTGGAGAATCTTATTCTCAACGAAGGCCCTGATACTGTAAGTTAATTACTTATATATATATGTGAAAATATACTTTTAACAAATACATAAAAAATATATATATTTTTTTTTTTTTTGAATTTTAGATTGCGGCATTTATCGCTGAGCCGGTGATGGGTGCAGGAGGAGTTATTCCTCCCCCGAAAACCTACTTCGACAAGGTTGGACTTTCACACGAATACCCTCGTACTCTTTTTTTTCAAAATTTGAGATATTTTTTTAATTAATATTAACATTACGTGGCTTTGTTTATAGATACAAGCTATTCTGAAGAAATATGATATTCTTTTCATCGCCGACGAGGTAAAACTTATGCTTTAGCAAAAAAAGAATTCAGAAAATTTGAGGGGCATTTTTGAAAAAATTCCATATATGTTTTATAGGTTATAACTGCATTTGGAAGATTGGGCACAATGTTTGGGTGCGATAAATTCAACATTAAACCTGATCTTGTTTCCATTGCCAAGGTACTTTTCTTTTAACACTCCAAAAATATATATGAGAAAACATAAGGGTATTTTTGTAAATTTCCATTTTATTTCATTACAGGCTCTTTCCTCTGCATATGTGCCTATCGGCGCGATTCTCGTCAGTCCAGAAATATCTCAAGTTATCGATTCTCAAAGCAATAAACTCGGTACGATTTTCATTAATTATTCATCATATTATTCATTTACATATTAATTATCAACAAATTATAATTTATTAATATTATAGGTATATTTGCTCACGGATTTACATATTCGGGCCATCCCGTTTCTTGTGCAGTCGCCCTCGAAGCAATTAAAATTTACAAGTTTGCCCCTATTCACTTCCGTGTACTTTTTGCAATAAGTCCAATTAATCATGAATAATTATTTTCAGGGAGAGGAATATCGCAGAGCATGTCAAGGAAATTTCTCCTCGGTTTCAAGAGGGATTAAAAGCCTTCTCAGATAGCCCCATTATCGGAGAAGTGATTATTTATTTATTTATTCGATATCTCTGTGATATTATATTTATTTATTTAAATTTATGTATATAAATATGTATTTTCAGATAAGGGGAAACGGATTGTTGCTCGCTACAGAATTCACGAACAATAATTCGCCTAATGATTTATTCCCTGCTGAATGGGGTACGAAATAATTTTATTTTCTTAGTAATTGAATTTTGGTACATTTAATATCTTTGAAATTTATTTATTAACGAAATGTAATATTGATAAAATACAGGGGTAGGAACGATATTTGGAGCGGAATGTCAAAAGAGAGGAATGCACGTCAGAGTAGCCGGCGATACGATCATGATGTCACCTCCTCTTGTTATTACCTCTTCAGAAATCGATCAAGTAAATATTTTGTAATTGGTGAAATCTTGAATTAAATTTTGATTTAATTAATTTGAGTTTTTTTTTATCCCTTTAGTTGATAAGAATTTACGGCGATGCTCTCAAGATCACTGAGGAGAAAGTAGCGGAACTCAAGACGAAAAAGTAAATATTATGTATAGAACTATTTTTATATTTGTGACGGAATAAATATGCAAACTTTATTGTCTTTCTTAGCGAGAGAGGACTCTTTATTTTACTTTATGGACATAACAAATAGAGTAAATATTAAATGAAGTTGAGTATGAATGTATGAATGAATATTATTCTTGATTTATATATAATTTTCGCAAAACATAATCGTTGAATATTTGTTTATTTTGCATGAATGATCATTTTTATTTTTGCAGTACTAATTTAAGAAATATATGTTTCCTCGATTAATGAATAATTTGTTTATAATATATATCATAATTAAGGAGAAATATTTTGAGGATTTTTATAAAAATATTAACAACCGCTCTAGACGAAAAAAAAATATTAACTCTAGAAATAACATTATTATTATCCTACAATAACAAATAAGAATTATCTATTATATCATTAAACTAACTTTATATTCCATTGAACTTGCCTAGTATTATAATTATAATAAAATGGAATAACCACTCTACTGTTCCTCATCGACTCCAAATTCAGTGCTTTTAGGGAGTATTTTTAAGATTTACCCTTGCAAGATGTGCAACATTCCACGCTTGATCATACATAAGTATAATTATATTATATTATAATAAACATATAAAAAGATAACCATACATGAAAGAAAACAAATAATCATATACAAATATATTGTGTACAAATAATTATGTATATTATCATTCAAAAGTGTATAATGAACGTTCAAAGATATTCAATAATTATTAAACAATGCTCATTAATTTGGTGTTATCAATGCTGGTTAATTACTTTTTTTTTTTAAGGAGATTTGACAATGTGTCGAGACCTCGAATATATTAGATCAAAGAAGTGAAACGAAAGAGAGAATTTGGGGAGAATATATAAGACAATATTCTTATTTTTTTTGAAGAGAATCCTAGGTCACGAATCGTGGCCATTATAGGTTTTTTTTTTTATATATTGATGCCGCCGGGATTCGAACCCACAACCTCTACAACATGAGGGTTTATTGTGCTAAACACTCAACCATCTAGGCTATGGGACCATTGGCAATGTTGGTTATTTACTTTTATTTAACACTAAAAATGGCTGAAAAATGTGTGGGGGTGAATTTTCAACAACAAAAAATGCATAAATGTTTCAAAATATTTAAATCAAATTATTAAGAGGTGCAAATTGCATGTGTTAATTTTGTACATGTATAATCTTTCATAATGTTTGCATTTTTTCTTTCACGCGTAAATACTCTAGATTTTGCAAAGCATGCAAACCTTGTTTTGGCAATATAGCTAATGAACTATAAGTTGGGTATAAATTGATGTTGATCAAATTCTATTTCAAAATTAAATTATGTGGAAAAGCTGGAGAGAACTTCTCAAATTTGGTTATGGGAGGAAATCAAATTTATAAGAATTATTTTTAAATAAATCTTAGTATGCACTAAGATGAAACATGAAAGATCATTTGTGTATCATGAAATAAAATAATGAAAGCGTTTATGTTTTTACTTTTGACCAAACATTTGTAATGACTTGTGGATATAGATAAACATGTAAGATTTTTAATTTTAAAACAATTATTATGTAACTTGAGATTATGAAAAGAAATTGAATTTATGTTTGGATTATTTTTCTACCCGACAGTTAATAATATTAATACAAGATTTTTCTTCTTATTGAATGAATTTTTTTTCACAACCTTTTGAGTGCCGTATAATAATGTCTATAATAATGTCTGGGTCCTGGGAATAAATAAATAAAATATAAGAGAACGAGAACAAATATGTAATAAATGAAAATTGCAAAAAATAACCAAAAGACTTTGTAGTTAAAGATATTAATAACAAATTTTTTTTTTTATTGAAAAATATAATAAACAAGTAGAAGATATAAACATGACGAACTATATTTAGCCGATAATTAACAGACCGTAATAATATTTTTGAATAATTTTATCTTCACACATCAACTTTTTTAACAATGAAAGTTTTTTATAAAAAACTTTCGATTTTTTTTTATGAATATTGAATTGATATTTTTATAATAAAATCATATAATATCAGCACAACTTTAATGACACATATAATAAATATAGAAAAAAAAAAACATGATCATTTTTCAGTAATCCTCCCCACTTCACATTAATAAGAAAATATTAGAATCCGAGATTTCACATTAATCCTCCCATTTTTCATTAATCCTCCTCATTCCAAATCCGAGATTTCAAGAAACCGATTTTATCTATATTGCCGTATCTGAATCGTATAATAAATCATATGTTAAAATGACGTATCGTCGTATCCAATATGTATCGTCGTATTGCTGAATTGGCGCAACACAGCTACACAAACATATCCTCGGCAATATAATATGATGTTATTTATGCTGCCTCCACATTTCACCAAAACATTATTTATATACTAATTCACATGATTAATTTGCACAAGATCATTGAATTAAACAAAGGCGTCGTAACGTGCTGTAGCACCGTCTCAAGTGGTGTCGAGGCCGGCTATGATCGTTAAGTTCAACCCTTCGAGGGGACACTTTTCAGATTTACTCTTGCAGATGTGCATATTGCATAACAAATCATTAGCATGCGGATAATTTTCTCAGCTTACTTAGTCAAGAAAGTGTAAATAATTTGTAACTAACGTATAAAAAAGATAAATCATGCATGAAAGAAATCAAATAAGCATATACAAATGTATTATGTACAAAATAGTATGTATATTATAATTAAAAATTAAAAATGAACGTTCAAAGATGTTCAGTAATTATTAACCAATTGCTCATTAATTTGATGTTAATAATGCTAATTATTTACTTTTATTTAACATTAAGAAGGAGTGAAAAATGTGTTAGAGATGCGAATAATTTTCGACAGTAATTGCATAAATGCTTTATATTCAACATATGTTTGAAAATATTTAAATCAAATTATAAGAGGTGAAAATTGCATGCACTAATTTTCTTTGTATGCATACAAAAGAGATGTGTACTTGGTATAATGTTCCCAACTTTCACATTTTTTTTTCCCTTCACGCTTAAGAGGCAATATACTGTACCCCCTCCTTTTTTCCCCAGCATTATCTATACTAGGAAATTTGTCTGCGCTTCGCTGCGGATTTTTAATGTAATTGATTAAATGCGTAAAGTATGATATAAATTAATAAATATCAAATCACAAAATAAATATGAAATCATAAAATAAATATGAAAACATGATATAAATATTAATATAATTAAGGTAGAACATGAGATAAATATCATAAAATAAATTATTAAATGGTTAAATGAGTAAAACATGATATAAATTAATGGATACATGATATAAATTAATGGATATAATCAAATCATAAAATAAATATGGAAATTATATAAATATTAATATGTGTGATAGAAAGTCAAATATGAAGTGGCTCAATGTGGGAGCTCAAAAACATTCACTCTTTAAAGGGAGAACAAATCTTAATTAATCATTAATCATTAGAATAATTAACAAAATGACATTTCACTAACAATTAATTAATATATAATTAAAATACATATACATTAAGAATTCTTAATTAATATCAATTAATCGTTAATCGGATATATTTTTGTTAATGATTATGCTAATTAATCATCAATTAGTAGTTAATTGATGGTACAGAGGATGTAGTGGGGAAATGAAGGAGTACGGTATAATTATCCCACACTTAACGACACTAGAGTTTGCAATAGTTGTTTTGGCCTAGTACTTTATTGTGCTATATAGTATAGCCCTCAACTAATGATGAAACACAAGTTCGCTACAAATTGATAACTAAATGGTATATGAATATATGATACATGTTTGATCAAATTATGTCTCAAAAAAGAAATTATATGGAGAACATAAAGAGAAGTTCTAAAATTTGGATATCGGATGAAATCAAAATTATTGTTGTTCTCTTTAAAACTGAACGAATTGCACGGTAAAATGACGCGTGGTTTTAGTATATTAAGAAATTATTGGCCATATCGTATACGACTTCTAGTTATCTTTGAACTTGAAGAAATATATTGAGTTTCCTCTTAGAAACTTGAGTGCATTATCTTAACGCATATTTTTTTCACGCGTTCAAAAATAATGCAAAACCATCCATATTCTGTTTTGGGACCCAGCACATGACATCACATATTTTTCAATTTGGAGACGAATCCTCGAATGAACCCGCTAATAATACGGTATGCTGGAAAAACACAAGATTTATTAGTTCGAAAGTGAGTATGGCGAGATTGGATATTTTAGATAACTCCATCCGAAACGATCGTATCATTGTTTAAATCTTGGAAGAAACATTGTTTCTCATGGTAAATATGCTCATATTGCTTGTTAATATTTTTCATTGAAGTTTAATGAAATTAATCTTCTCTTGACACGCGTCGTTTGATAGTATAATTGTTATTAGTCATTACAATTCACAAAAAAAAAATAGTTCAGTGATGACATATCAGGGCATCAAAAGCGAAATGCCATGTTCAAATCCTGAGAAATGTGTTTTGTTTTCCACAATGAAAAATAAGAATGTCATTGGTATATAAAAAGAAAGAATCAATAAGTTTGGTGCCAAAATGTTGAAGTTCAATTGGTGAGTTTTTATTGAGCCCATCAAAGTTCAATTCCTGCAAGTAACATTTTAGCATTTCTTTTTACTCATTTTCTTAAGAAAATACTATAATGAATCAAAAAATTAACAAAAAAGATATTTTTTATCGTAGTATATATCAGATAAAACATATGGCTAAAATGTCATGCAAAAGTTAGTAGAAACATATGTCTAAAATACTACAAATTATATATGGCTAAAATAACGAACGTGACAAATATTTTGGCAATATATGTAAACTATATTGGTATATACTTATATATGTAAACTATATTTGATATCATTTCATGTATTAAATAAACATAACCCCATAATTCCGGTTAATATTAAGATAAAATATTAAAATAACATTGTCTTCATCAAATAATAGAATATGCATGAAAATTCCACCAGATAAATGAAATTGTTATTTTGCACTTCCACTTTTTGCTCATGTTGGGAGGTTAGAGTGTGGAAAAAATATTTTGCAAAGAAAAAGTTCATGTTACACAAAAACACTCATCTCAAAAGTATCCACATATACGACTACTTATATGCGCTCTAAAATGTAGATATATTTTATGTATGAGGGCTTATATTTAGTCCCCCTATATCCTCAATATAAGTCTGGACGAAATCAAGATTAATCCGTCTCTTAATTAAATGGTCCCATATATTAATCCAAACATTAATTAATTGATCATAAAAAAAAATTAATAATAAATGAAGAAATCTCATGTGTCATTCATCCATTGATGTCAATAAATATTGAACTCGCAATTTTTCACGATATATGATTTTTGTGTCACGCACTCAATAAACTAGACTCTGGTCCAATTAACTGTTGATTCTAATTAAATTATTACACTTGGATTAATTGGGAGGAAGATGATGTCATCAAGACTTTAATTGATGAAAATTGAAATATAATTTCTCTATGTATTTACATACACACATTTGCCTTCCACTTGATACGTTATGTCAATGCATAAAGTCTGCCAAAAACATATAGGGGAATTCTTCAAAAACCCCCCAACTTTTTTGAAAATTCTGAAAAACCCCTTGTACTTTTAGAAAATCCCTATCTTTTTTAGATTCTCTCAAAACCCCCCTATATTTTTTGCTTCTTCAAAAACCTCCTAACTTTTTTAGATTCTCTCAAAAACCCCCTATCTTTTTATTATGTTTTTTTAAAAATAACCATTATACCTTTAGTTTTATTTTTTAAATTTCGATAATTTAATAAATAATGAATATATATTAAACTATTATAAAAAAATTAAAAATAAATAATACATGATATTATAATATTATAATAAACAATATATAGTATTAAAATATTACAATAAATAATATATTGCTATTAAAATATCATTTTCAACAATTATTATAATATTATAATAATTTAATATCTATGTATTATTTATTATAATATTTTAATATCAATAAATAATATATGATATTAAATTATTATAACATTTTTATTGATATTTTAATATCAATAAAATTATAAAAAATAAATAATGCATGATATTATATTATTATAACATTTTTATTGATATTTTAATATCAATAAAATTATAAAAAATAAATAATGCATGATATTAAAATATTATAATAAATAATACATAGATATTAAATTATTATAATAAATAATATATTGATATTAAAATATTACAATAATTGTGGAAAATGATATTTTAATATCAATATATTATTTATTATAATATTTTAATACTATATATTATTTATTATAATATTATAATATCATGTATTATTTATTTTTTATTTTTTTATAATAGTTTAATATATATTCATTATTTATTAAATTATAGAAATTTAAAAAATAAAACTAAAGGGTATAATGGTTATTTTTAAAAAAAACATAATAAGATAGGGGGTTTTTGAGAGAATCTAAAAAAGTTAGGGGGATTTTGAAGAAGCAAAAAATATAGGGGGTTTTTGAGGGAATCTAAAAAAGATAGGGATTTTCTAAAAGTACAGTGGGTTTTTCAGAATTTTCAGAAAAGTTGGGGGGTTTTGAAGAATTCCCCAAATATATAAGTATCAACAAGCTTAGAATATACATGTAATTGAGAAAATACTTAAAAATAGAAAAAAAATTGATATTATATTCAAATTATTAAATACTAGGGATATAGCCCGCGCTTCGCTGCGGGATATATTATTTGATAAGAAATAATATAATTAGCAAAAATAATAATTTTATATATTATTTGATATATTATTTCGCTGCGTGATATATTATTTGATATATTATTTGATAAGAAAATAGAAATATTTCTCGTGCTTCGCTGCGATTTTTCAAAATGTGTTATGATCATAAAATAATAATTTTATCTAAAATGTTACAAGTATAAAACAAAAGTAATTTTCATAAATGTTAATTTAAAAAAAAAAATCTGATATTAAATAGTGTCACAAGTATTATGCAATAAATGCAAATTTTTTTCCTCCTCAAAACATATCATATGTTCCAAAAAAAAAATTCAAATGTTTTATTTAGAATACAAAACATTTCAAATAAAATAAAATTCTGAAAAAGACAAACAAAAAAACATAAAATACGCAGCTTGGTACCAATCAAAAATATTATAATAAGCACAAAAAAACGCAGCTTGGTACCAATCAAAATTGTTATAATAAGCAAAAAAATAAAATAATACCAGCTGAGGCTAATAAAAAGTATTTGTGTGAATAATATTTTATTAAATTCAAATATTTTATTTAGAACACAAGACATATGTCAATTATATTTTATTAATACGATGAAAAATTCAAATATTTTATTTAGAACACAAGATATATGTCAAATAAAATAAAATTCAAAAAAAAAAAAAAAAAAAAAAAAAAAAAAAATTCATGAACAGTGTCGGGTGAACAGTGGAACAGTGTCGGGGTGAACAGTGAACAGTGACGTGGCCTCACCAAAACCCTTGTATTCTAAAATTAATGGGAGGGGGAATTTTATCATTGATTCACAATGACAAATTTAAATTACGTAACATCGTGAAAAAAAACCACGTAACCCAGAAGCCAGGAATCCTCTAGTAAAAATATTTGTAAATAAATGTTATTATGTACTAAGATGAAATATGAAAAATCATTTCTGTATAACTGTATACAGAATACATTCGTGTGTTTTGCAAATTTCAGATTTATCCTTGCAAGTTGTGTACTATTTCACTCTTGATCATACATAATTTATAACAAACATGTAAATACATAAATCATACACGAAAGAAATAAAGTAAACATATACAAATGGAGTAATGATAGAGACCATATTTTTTTCCTCGAATTTTATCACGAATCTGACGTGGCAGTGACCGGTGTACCAAGTAAAATACACCACTCCTATCCAGAAAAATGCCTAGAAAGAAAGAAAAAGAACAAAATAACAAAAAAGAACAGATCGATGAAGAAAAAGAAAGAGAGAGAAGAGAAAGCGAACGAGAGAGAAGTTGTACAAAACCTTGATGAAGACACCAGATCGCCGTCGCCACACAGATACCCGTCGCCACCAGAGATGCCGTCTCCATCAGACCACACGAAAACCTCTTGAAACCAATACAAAACTAAGACAACTCTGAAAACTCTAAACTCAAGAAACGACAGCCAAGAATCGCTTACCAGACTGAATGGACCCAAAATACGGCTAATGTATTCACTGAAGTTTGTGTTTTAAGTTAATTAACCGTTTTTAACTGGTAATTTGGTATTTTTTGGTTCAAGTCCAATATTGCAGATCTTTTTTACTGGTAATTAGATGCTTTTTTCATTACTAATTGCAAATTTCATATTTTTTTGAGTGTAGGTGAATCTAATGATAGGCCAGAATCACATACACAACAAGCCTAGCAAAATGAATAGAATTGAGATTTTTGCTGATAAGAATGACATGTTAATTAGGAATATAATTTAGGATAAAGTATGAGTTTGGGACTCCAATTTAATTTAGGCTTGAATACGTGTATGTGTATGTATGAATGAATACGTTTGAGTTGGTGTTGAAATGTTTGGAATTTAAATGAATGATTGTACTCTTTAGTTTAATTTGATGTTATCAAAATGGTTTGAACTATGGTTGGAAATGTCCCTCGAAATATGTCAGCCGCACAAGGAACTCCCAAGCATTAGGAGACCGAACTCGCAAGTCGCAAGGTCCTTTCATGATTTTAAGATTTTGAGCTTAATTCATCTCAAAGGAAAAACTCACAAGCTTCTTCTAGTGATTCGACTCGCGATTCAAGCTTTTGGATATATTTGATATTTTACTAAGTTTAAATAGCATAATTCATAAGTTTTTTAATTTAAAAGAATAAATATGACAATTATTTTAGTTTCAGGAGGACAATTTGATATTTCAACTTTGTAGAGGGACATACTCAAAATTTTCCCATATTATAATGGGAGTTGTCAATTTTCTCAAAACTTCAAATAAGCACAATATGGTAAATCCAGCAAAATCTTATGCACAATATTGTAAATTCAACAAATTAAATTACAACTCGAGGAAGTTGCTAATATGCAATCGTAAATTGGAATCATCAAATTACAAATTGCTTGATAATAATCCTCTAAAAAAATCATTATCGCGAGACCTAATTCTCTGCCTATACGCATTGAGGAGCTTGCTACCCTATACAAAATCAATCATTATTGAGATCCAATTATTTTCAGCACTCGACTACTCGGCTCCTCCAGTCCTGCCCATTTATGTTCAATTGAACCTTATGAAAAGAAGAAAAAAAAAATAATAATCAGTGTTGTGGAAAATCCCTCAAGAAAATATAATTTCCAGAAATACTCCCAATTTACATCAAACTATCATCCGTTTACCCTTCTCAGCATAATTATGATGAACTAATATCAAATTATGTCATAATTCGAACTGATTTTTAAATCAGAGGCTAAAACAGTAATTACCTGTCAGGTCCTTATCTGAGTTTAGAGGAATTCCTCGAAATTGAGGGGCTAAAGTGCAAAACATTCACAAGAACTAGAAGAAAACACTGCTAAGAACGATAGATAGATTTATTCAAGAACTGAAATTATTACAACGACCCGCTAAGCTAACTGTACCCGTTAACATTCAAACATCACGGAGAGCGAGAAAATTGAAGCTTCACAGATCAGATAAACAGAGAAAGATCAAACCCTACAAGAGTTAAGAAGCCCAGCTTCAAGGAGAGAGAGAGAGAGAGAGAGAGAGAGAGAGAGAGAGAGAGAGAAGCTTTCTTGAATGCGGAAAGGATGAGAGAGGGCGCAAACCCTACATCTCGCGAGGGGAAGATAACATTTCTTTTATTTTTTAAACAAAAAACTTGTTTTGTATTATTATTGTGCAGAACAATTGAGCTCAAGGGTTTGCTGACGTGGCGAACCACTGCCACCTCAGCAATTCGGGAAAATTTTCGAGGAAAGAGTTATGGTCCCTATACAAATGCATTATGTATGGTAATTTAAAGATATGTAATGAATGTCCAAAGGTATTCAATCACGAGGGATTTACATGTTTACTTTTGTTAAAACTTAAAATTACATATTTGCTCTTCTTAAAATTAAAATCTCATATTTACACTCTCATAAATCCAAAATATTGTATTCATCCAGAAATTAAAAATCATCAAATTTCCGTTAAAATTGACGGTTAACATTTAAAATTATTATTTTATTCTTAACATATTGTATCCTTTTAAAACCCCATAATATCATATTTACCCTTCTAGAAATAAAAATACATATTTATCCTCTCAATAATAAAAAAATAGCATATGTGCTCTTCCGAAATAAAATATCATATTTACCTTCCAATTCAAATAATCATATTTGGAAAACAGGGAAATTTAATCATTAATGAATTATTATTTAAAGTAGATTCGGGAAATCAAATTCATAAATAATTGAATCCGAATTGGTAGAACGGTGAAACCAAATAATTAATAAATTATTATATAAATTGTTCTAAATTATTTTGTATGTTTTAAGTTACATTGTTTTGTATGTTTTTAATTAGGCGGCAAATATAATATTTTCATTCGAAAGGATACATGTGCTATTTTTATTATTGAGAGGGTAGATATTATATTTTATTTTTAGAAGGATAAATATGATATTTTGAATTTTCAGAAGGGTAAATATATAATTTTAGGCATATGCAATTTTAAAACTTGATTGTTAATTTTAAAGAAGAAATTAAATGATTTTTAATTTTTGGATAAATATGATATTTTGGATAAATAATTTAATATTTTATTTATTTATATTTTGTTCATGAAAAACTAACATCCAATAATAATAAAATAAACAATAATATTAAAAAATATCTTGAAAATATATTGACAAAAATATCATTTTAACAACTAGTTTTGTACGAATATATAATGTATATTAACATAATAACTAATGATAAATAAGTATATAAATATAAAACAATTTAATATCTAAAACAAAAGATCATGAAAGTATAAAAAAATGCATAAGAAAAGAATGAAAATAAAAAATTATTTGTCATGAAGATATTTTTCTACCAATTATTTTCAAGGTGTATTATTTGATGTTAATTTTTCATGAAAACTATAAAATAGATGAAATATTAAAATCATATAATTAAATAGCGTACTCTATATAAAAATGATCGAAATCAACACTAGACCAATAAGATAGAGATCAACACTTTTTTTAAGAAGTACAATTAAATATCGTACTCTATATAATTAAAATTGTATATATTTGATTAAATATGATGTTAATTCAAGTTACATTTTGCATTATAAGATATATAAATAACAGTTACGGGGATAGTTTCTCTACGAACGTGTAGCGAAAGGTCAAAAAACGCTATATCCCGCTGCAATGTTATTTACTTTTTTTTTTTTTAGAAATACAATTAAATATCGTACTCTATATGATTAAAATTGTATACATTTCATTAAATATGATGTTAATTCAAGTTACATTTTGCATTATACGATATATAAATAACAAATACAAGGATAGTTTCGCTACGAATGTATAGCGAAAGATCAAAAAACGCTATACACTGTTGCAATGTTATTTAAAACATTTTTTTGAAAAAATTTCTAGACCACAAATCGTGGCCATTATAGATTTTTATTTTTATATTGATTTCGTCAGGACTCGAATCCATAACATCTGAAACATGTGATTTTATTATGTTAAGTACTCAACCAGCTAGGCTATATGACCAATGACAATCTTATTTAAAACACTGCACATAAATAATTAACTTATAAGTTACATTAATTAACACGTGTTAGTTACTCCGTATGTTAATTAAGTGGTACATATTAATTAAAAAATATGCTAATTATCGTGTTAATTATTGTATATAATGTTTTGGTGAAATCTGGGGCCAAAAATAAAATTTCTCTTATCATTAGAGATTGTAAAATTTACCTTGTTGACCATATTAATACGAGGTCATGTACTGTACATCCGATTAATTAATTAATATGAAGCCATATACCGTACATATTAATATTTTTTCACAACAATCTCTATATTCTTAATTGGTAATTAATTAACATAGACATTAACAAAAATACATCCGATTAACAGTTAATTAATATATAATTAAAATAAATATACATTAATAATTATTAATTAATAGTTAACTGAGGATATTACGGGAAATGAGGGGGACGGTATAATTATCCTATTAATATGGTCCTATGGATTATGCAAGTCAGGTTACAGGTAACTAGGGATGTCAATGGTTCGGATATTATCCGAACCGACCCGAACCGTATCCGGAAAAGTATCCGGATCCGAAAAAAAATATCCGGATCCGAACGGATCTGGGTCAGAACCGTATCCGTTTTTTCGGATCCGGATCCGGATATAGGACAACAATTATCAGTCGGATCCGGATAGTATCCGGATCCGGATTTCAGAGCAAAACAGGGTACCCGTTTGTGTATTATATTTGACTCCTCAATCATTATACTCATGTCTAAGTTTAATATCCAATGAATAAAATATTCCTTCTCCACTCCCCACGCCCACTCCCAAAATATTTAGCACTCTCTCTCCTCGTCTCTCTCTCTCCAGTGAATGTGACTGTTAAGTGTAAGCTATGTGAATGTGACTCTCAAGCAATGTTGTAAAATACGGGAAACGGTACGGAACGGTCGGGGACCGAAAAACGGGATTACCGTAAAACGGTGAAAAAACGGTGGAAAAACGGTGAAAAAACGGTCATCGAAATCGATAGTAATTTAATTAAAATTTATAGATGAAACCAAAAAAATATATAATAATGTAATTTTTTAGTAGTAAAAAAATAACATAAACAACATCCAACATCCAACATAATATCAAAACGAATGTCTAACATAAACGTAACATCAAAACGAATGTCCAACAAAACGTAACATCAAAATAAAAACTCAAATCCAAACATAAACTAAATAGTAAAATCATTAACATCATTCGGGACAACCGTAAGTAAAAAAAATGGTAATTTTATTGGGTTGGAAAAAAAATGGGCCAAAAAACGGTAAATTTTCAAAATTTCAATTTTTTGTTGTGAAAAACGGCCGTTTTTCGAACCGAAAAACGTTTTTTCCCAAAAAAAAACGGTCAAACACGGTAAAAAAAACGTTTGACCGTTTTTTCAAACCGTCTTGTAAAAAACGGAACGTTTTTCCACCGTTTTTCACCGTTTTTTACAACAGTGCTCTCAAGTGTAATGCATGCTCTAATTAAACACTGCCTTTGTATTACTTTTTATATGAATTTTTATTATGACTTTGAATTCGTAAACTAATATTCATGTTTGGTAACAAATTCTTATTTTTTCTAGCTCGAAATTATTTGCGCTTTCAAAATAATATTATATTATTACATCGTAGTATCCGTTTTAATATCCGAAAGAGAACCGTATCCGTATCCGTATCCGACAATATCCGAACCGTATCCGTATTCGTTTATTATCCGAACCGTATCCGGATCCGGGTAATTCCGTATCCGGATCCGTATCCGAAAAAAAATATGGATATGGATCTGGTATGACCATTGACCACTATCCGAACCGGATCCGAACCGTTGACACCCCTACAGGTAACATGCTCCGCTCACACGTATTCTCCTCGATATAATATAATCAACAAATAATATAATATAAAATCTTTTGACTAGATGACAAGATAGATGCTGAGTTGGCCAACCCAACCCTGCATGCTGCATCAGATAACACTGGAGACGTCCGTTTCCTCTCTATTTGGAGAGAAGATTGCTCCATCTGAGCTTGCAGGTTGGAATTTACAAAACGTCTCTCTCCTCGTCACAAGAAGAAAAAAAGAACCAAGCAAAAGTGTGTAGTCTTTAGTGAGAAAAGAGATGATTGCTACTCGTTTTCTTCGATCCAAGGCCTCCCAACAGGTTTTAGTCTTTGATACTCTCTCTGTAAATTTACTCAATAGTCAAATCGATTAGTTATTTTACAATCAATTTATTTTAATTTTTCTACAGGCTAATGGTCTATTAAGATATGTTGTGAGTGCCACTGGCTTGCAAAGTGAAGGATCCAAATGCACAAATTCAATTTTGAGGCAATTTAGTTCCCAAACATCCGTTCAATCCGAGACTCCAGAAGAGAAAGGGTACAAAAATGATAAATTTAGTATTTACACTTACACACCTCCAATTTCGTTCTATTTTTTATCTCGAAATTGTTTGAAAGCATTCTTTGATTGTTTGTTTCAAATATATTGATAGGTTTAAGGGACATGGAATGCTAGCACCATTCACAGCTGCTTGGCAATCAAGCGATGTACATCCTTTAATTATTGACAAATCCGAGGTTATTATCACAAAATTTCCAAATACTACTTTTCATTATCTTTATAAACAAAACTTAATTGGTTTAATTTTGAATATTTAAACATTTTCAGGGTGTTTATGTGTATGATATAGAGGGGAATAAGTACCTAGATTCCCTTGCTGGATTATGGTGCACTGCTTTGGGTATATAACCAATTTAAATTCTTCTAATTTCAATATTTGAAACTAATTTTTGAAATTAATTAGGTGGAAACGAGCCTAGATTAGTTAAAGCTGCAACGGATCAGCTAAACAAATTACCGTTTTACCACTCCTTTTGGAACCGTACCACTAAACCTTCACTGGTACGTACCATTTCATTCTCCATTTTTTATCTCAACAAAAATCACAATATAGTTTTAGTATAAATATTTTTGGTTATTTATTAGGATTTAGCAAAGGAAATATTGGATCTTTTCACAGCGAAGAAAATGGCCAAAGTGTTTTTCACAAATAGTGGATCCGAAGCCAATGATTCTCAGGTTTATTTCAAATTTTGAACTTTTATTTTAAATTTTGAATTAATATTATGTTTAAATCTTTGTAGGTGAAACTTGTTTGGTACTATTACAATGCATTGGGAAGACCCAACAAGAAGAAATTCATAGCTCGTTCAAAAGCGTAAATTTCTCAATTAATTTTCCCTAATTTAAACTTCTTTTGATTATAAAAAGAATAATAACAAATTGTAAAATTAATGTACCTTCTTTTTATTAAACAATTGTAGGTATCATGGTTCAACGTTAATATCTGCAAGTCTTTCAGGGTAAGTAAATTCACGAACCCCCAAAATTACAATTTTGCCCTTGTTATAATAATTAATTAAAGTATTTTTTGGATATACAGGCTTCCAGCTTTGCATCAAAAATTTGATTTACCAGTACCATTTGTATTACACACTGATTGTCCTCATTATTGGCGGTACCATCTTCCTGGTACGATACCAAAATATATTTGAACTAAATTTTAATTTTTGAAATATAAATCTGAACGAATTTTAGGTGAAACCGAGGAGGAATTTGCATCGAGATTGGCCAATAATTTAGAGAATCTTATTCTCAAAGAAGGCCCTGATACTGTATGTTAATTATTACTTATATATGTGAGATATTATGAAATATGTACTTTTTAACAATTATAAAAAATAATATATTTGTTTTATTTTATTTTTGAATTTTAGATTGCGGCATTTATTGCTGAGCCGGTGATGGGTGCAGGAGGAGTTATTCCTCCGCCAAAAACCTATTTCGATAAGGTTGGATTTTTGCATAAATACCCTTGTAATTTTTGTAATTAATTACTGACATTATGTGGCTTTGTTTATAGATACAAGCTGTTGTGAAGAAATACGATATTCTTTTCATCGCCGATGAGGTAAACATTCTCTAGCAAAAATTCAAGGTTTTTCGTAAAATATTCAGAAAATTCAGGGGTGTTCTTGAAAACAAACCATATATATATTTTATAGGTTATAACTGCGTTTGGAAGATTGGGTACAATGTTTGGGTGCGATAAATTCAACATTAAACCTGATCTTGTTTCCATTGCCAAGGTACTTTTCTTTTAACACTCCAAAAATCAATATGTGAAAACATAAGGGTATTTTTGTAAATCTCCAATTTATTTCATAACAGGCTCTTTCGTCTGCATATGTGCCGATTGGTGCGATTCTCGTCAGTCCAGAAATATCTCAAGTTATCGAATCTCAAAGCAATAAACTCGGTACGATTTTCATTAATTATTCATCGTATTATTTATTTACATATTAATAATCAAAATTAAATTATAATTTATTAATATTATAGGTTCATTTGCTCACGGATTTACATATTCGGGCCATCCCGTTTCTTGTGCCGTCGCCCTCGAAGCAATTAAAATCTACAAGTTTGCCCCTATTCTCTTCAATGTACTTTTTGCAAACAAGTCCAATTAATTATGAATAATTTTTTTTAGGGAGAGGAATATTGCAGAGCATGTGAAGAAAATTTCTCCTCAGTTTCAAGAGGGATTAAAAGCCTTCTCAGATAGCCCCATTATTGGAGAAGTATTTATTTATTATTTTATTGAATATCTCTATAATTATCTATTTATTACATTTTTATATATAAATATGTATTTTTAGATAAGGGGAGATGGATTGGTGCTCGCTACAGAATTCACGGACAATAAATCGCCTAATGATTTATTCCCTGCTGAATGGGGTACCAAGCAATTTTATTCTCTTATTGTTCTCATATTAATTGAATTTTTGTACATTTAATATTTTTGAAATTTATTTATTAATGAATGTAATTTTGATAAAATACAGGGGTAGGAACGATATTTGGAGCGGAATGTCAAAAAAGAGGAATGCTCGTCAGAGTAGCCGGCGACACAATCATGATGTCACCGCCTCTTGTTATTACCCCTTCTGAAATTGATCAAGTAAATCTTTTGTACTTTGTAACTCTTTAATTAAATTTTGATTTAATTAATTTGAGTTTGTTTTTTGTCCTTTTAGTTGATAAGTATTTACGGCGATGCCCTCAAGAGCACGGAGGAGAAAGTAGCGGAACTCAAGGCGAAAAAGTAATTATTATGTATAGAACTACTTTTATACTTTTGACGGAATAAATATGCAAACTGTATTCTCTTTCTTATCAAGAGAGGGTTTTTTATTTTACTTTATATCGAAATAATGTGAATTGAAGTATGGATAAAATAAATGTTAGTGAACAATGCAATATTGTTACTGAAATTGTTTGTTTTAACAGTTCAAAAATTATGGATATTTTTTTTAAAACCCGAATGACTCAAATGAGCTGAAATCTAAACTTGGATAACTTGGAAATTATAACCGATTGACCTCCTAATATTTCATTTCTTTTGTTAATATTTTTATTTGACTCAGAAATGTAATATAGATATGAAAAATTATAAATGGACAATAATATCAGTTTATTAACAGTTTACTACAAATGATCAAAGGTATATATTATTGTCAATTTATTAAGACAAATGATCTCTGTGTTAACATTTTAAACGTGCCTATAGTATTGAATGCAAATATTGCCACTACAAAATATTTATACAGATGTATTATCTGAAACACAAACCACATGACCTGAATGATCAGAAGAACAAATTTAAATTATCAAAAGTACATATGTATTTACCCAAATTCAAAATTTGACCTGTCATAATAACCCAAAATTAAATATCGTATAATCCAAATAAACCAAAAAACCAAATATCACGTAATTGGAATGACCTGGAAATCAAACATTTGGGAACCCAAAAAAAATTCAAAACCGAAAGAAACCGAAAAAGCAAACGATCCGAAAATCAAGCCCCGAAAACCCAATAACCCTAAAGCCGAATGATTCGAATGAATCGATGGCCCTAATGACACATAGGTTATAAAAGTACGCATAGACAATAATATATACACGAGATCCCCAAGTTATACTTAAAACAGACATCGTCATTTAACTTGGTAACTTATTCATGATTTGTATCCAATAGGACACAACTCTACTAGTACGCATCCCCATTAAAACACGCCGTAGACACACATATATTTACAAGTCCACATAATAACATACATACAACATACAACATACACAACAACAATCAATCAATCAATCAATCAATCGAGGGCCAATTATTCAAACGGAGACGCCATCTCGAACAACCCCAACAGCATTAACCTCAACATGTTGTTTCCCGTCACACCCAACCGGTCCAACCATCACCGACGCCCGGGCCCCGTCAAAGAACCCATCTTTCCCTTCACTCATAACCAAAACCGGGAACTCAAATCCATCATTCCCTTCCTCCTTCTCGGACACCAATTCCCAGTCTTCCTTCACCGAAGTGAAGGTCAAGCCCTCCTCCTTGTGAGTGGAGATTTCGAATGCGGTCGGGAGGACAACGAAATCGTTTAACGGGTCGTAATACGGGTCGGGTTCGCCCGCTTTGAGCCAGTTTTTTAAGATTCGGAAAACGTGTCTGTTGCTCACTATTCCTCTGTGGTCCGCCGGTACGCCTACTCGTGCAATCGCATCCAATCCATCTGCCTGAAATCAAAATTATAAAAACGAAGTGGTAAACGAAATGAAATGAAGTGGTAAGTATATTCGAAACGTGATTCATACTACCTCGGCTGATTCGGCCGGAACCGTTCCATCACCGTTCACATTGATATATTTTGGCTGCGTATGATAAAAATTTGCTGTATTTATTAATCTCTGAAGTTTGCTCATAATTATGATGAAATATTTGGTACCTCCATGCATAATAATTTCTTCAGATCACTAACTGGGTCAGCTTGGCTTCCATAACTACACAAAACAACAGTAATTAACACAGGAGAGAGAGAGAGAGAGAGAGAGAGAGAGAGAGAGAGAGAGAGAGAGAGAGAGAGAGAGAGAAGAGAGAGAAACATAATATACCAAACATTATGAGGAGTGTCACAATTAGTGCCGTAAATATTATAAAATTTAATAGAAGAAGGAAGCTTGGCATTAGACAAAATATCTTGAGTTTCATTCGACCATTTCAATATCTCTGAATTAAGCGGCACATTTATACTCCTTCCCCCAACTTCTATCTATAAAATAAATGTGTAAAGTTAGTAATCTATAATTTAATATCATAAACCATGCGATGATCTAACTTACTGAATTGTAAGAAAGAGCTTGGATCATTAAAGGAAGCGATTTGGATGGATCGTAAGACTCGAGTAATATAATCGAATTCCCATTTTCGTTATGTTTTTCAGTCCATAATTGTAATAACGGTACTTTTTCCCATTTATAACTCGGTGCTGCCATTAATTCGTATATAGATGGACACTCAAGCAACTGAAAAAAAATATATTAAATAATAAATTTTCAATGTATGAAATGAAATGTTAATGTATTTTTATGTTTATACGAGTTGTTGCATGCTCCACTTTGAAATGAAAAAATAGGCTTCTAATCCTTCGACAAAAGAGCATCCGTTTAATAAACTCGAGGTTATGTATCCTGGTGCACCTGGTTCACATACACCAAGCCCAAAATATCAGTTTTGTACGAATTGAAGGGTATATTTGTAATTTGTAGGATTAATACCTTGAAAAGGGGCTGCTATTGCAATCCAGCATTTCACATATTTTTCGAAAACCTAGAAACAAGTATTTTAATTAAAGGGATCTAGTTTAGTTGAATATAATTTAATTTACATCAGTATGTAGAGCCATGAAACATTTTACGAGCAAGCCCCCCATAGAATGAGTAATTAAATTAATCTTCTTTCCTCCTGAAGAGTTATATACTTCTTCTAGTCTCGAACCGAATCGATCTAATGTTTCTTGAAGCCTGAAATTTGAAATAGAAGGCATTAAAATAGTATATTGTAAAATAATAATCTAATTTCGATATAATATGGGAATAATATATTGAGATATTTACCTGTTACTTTGGCGAAAATCATAGCCAAAACCAAATAATGTTTTGCCCTCTTCATATCCCCATTTTATCATCTCAACAATCATATCATGATAATAACACAATCCTTCACATTCCATAATCTACAAATTCCAAATAAGAAATTAATTTTACAAGAAGATAATGAAATATTACCCCAATATGAAAAACATGATTAAGATAATTTACTAAGAAAAATTACAGTACCATGTCTGGATCGAGTGTATCAATGGCGTACAATCCAAATCTATCTTCAGGGACTTCGATTTTTATTTTCTCATCCACTGAAACGGTTTTACCTGCACCAAAATTAGAAGTTTACTTGCCAAAATTGCAGACGGTAAAAGCAAAATATAAACTGAATTTTTACCAGAAGAAGGATCGAAACGAGGCCAGAGTTTGGTACGAAATTCATGATCGGCACCGAAAATCCGGACCCAAACTCTCTCGACTTTTCCATTTTCATCGACTGCGTTGAGTATAGAACCTCCGATACCGGGCACGAGAAGTACCGGGTCGAGATTGGGATCCACTACATTATCTTCGTGCTTCTGTGAAGAACGAATCCACAACTCGATTGATCGAATTAGCTGGTCTAGCACCGTCATCGATGGAAGAACACGAGCAAGGGTTTTGGTTGAATTTAGGTTTCTTCACCAAATGTTTTTACTCTTTCTTGTTGGATAAGGTTACTTGGAAGGAAGGAAGAGAGACCAGTCGCTTTTCTTTTTGATCTTTTTTATTTTTATTTTGTGTGTGTGTGTGTGTGTGTGGGTGGGGGGGGGGGGGGGGGGGGGGTCAATTATTGATTGGGAAAGAGATGTAATTAATAGACGGCGAAAAAGGCATCATGTTTTTGCGCACAAAATGTTTATACGATATTATACTTGTCCTATTATACTATTATATATACTAGGAATATAGCCGCGCTTCGCTGCGGAATATATTATTTGATAAGAAATAATATAATTAGCAAAAATAATAATTTGATATATTATTTGATATATTATTTCGCTGCGGGATATATTATTTGATATATTATTTGATAAGAAAATAGAAATATATCTCGTGCTTCGCTGCGATTTTTCAAAATGTGTTATGATCATAAAATAATAATTTTATCTAAAATGTTACAAGTATAAAACAAAAGTAATTTTCATAAATAGTGTCACAAATACTATGCAATAAATGCAAATTTTTTTCCTCCTCAAAACATATCATATGTTCCAAAAGAAAAATTCAAATGTTTTATTTAGAATACAAAACATGTCAAATAAAATAAAATTCTGAAAAAGACAAACAAAAAAACATAAAAGACGCAGCTTGGTACCAATCAAAAATATTATAATAAGCACAAAAAACGCAGGTTGGTACCAATCAAAATTGTTATAATAAACAAAATAAAAAATAAATAATATCAGCTGAGGCTAACAAAAAGTATTTGTGTGAATAGTATTTTATTAAATTCAAATATTTTATTTAGAACACAAAACATAACACAAGACGTATTTATTAATACAATGAAAAATTCAAATATTTTATTTAGAACACAAGACATAACACAAGACGTATTTATTAATACGATGAAAAATTCAAATATTTTATTTAAAACACAAGATATATGTCAAATAAAATAAAATTAAAAAAAAAAAAAAACTTGAACAGTAACCGGTATGAACAGTGTTAGGTGAACAGTGTCAAACAGTGTCGTCGACGTGGCCTCACCATATCTCTTGTATTCTAAAATTAATGGGAGGGGAGAACTATAATATTAAAAATAACCAAATGTTCGAGGACATGAAAAGTGTTATTTTTTTTTATTTTATTATTTGTGTAGCCAATCGTATAACGAGTGATAATAATGATTAAAATTTAGTATTTCATAATTTTTGTAGTCAATCGTGCAACGAGTCACAATATTGCAGCCAATAATGTAACGAGTCACAATAATGTGAGCGAGATTCAGTGTTACATAATATTCGTAGCCAATCATGTAACGAGACATAATAATGGACAAATAAAATCAATGTATTAAAAAATATCTAAATAAATTCATATTAATAGTATTTTAATATCTAAATAAATTAATATTAATACTTATTTTAATATATAATAAATTGATAGTATATTTTAATATAATATTAATATCTAAGAATTTAATAATAATACTAATTTTAATATATATAAATAAATTCATAGAATAATTTTTACGCAATTCTAAAAAGATGTTTATGCTCCCATGAAAGGGAAAATGAGAAAAAAACATATATTTCTATTTTATTATTAAAAAATTAAATAATATTTTCATTTTGAAATATTTACACTGGAATTAAGAAATTGATTCTATTTGAAAAAAAATATATTCTTATCCTTGGAATTATAGTGTATATATAATAGCATATTTATAATATAATGAGTCATGTATATCATTACAAAATTTAGAACAATATTGATCATTTCATACTTCCATAACAAAAAATAGAAAATAACATTTTTTTATAATCTTCTAAAATAAAAAACTATATGTTCCTTAACAACTGATATTATACTTATTGCCCTATGGACATATATGTTCCTTTAACAACTGATATTATACTTATTGCCCTAATAGAAGATAACATTAATTATATGTTTATACTTCACATCATCTAAAATTAATTTATGTTTTATTTCTCGATCAGCCGTTTCTTCTCGATCGATATTTATAGAGAAAAATCTAATTTTGGTCCCTCAACTATTGTTGAGTTGGTAAATTTGGTCTCTAAATGTTTACATGATTCATTTTTAATCCCTCAACTAGTATGTTGGTTCATACATAATCAATTCATCCGTTAAATGCTTACATTTTCATTAACTCTGACACGTAAGCCCAACATGTCAAATATTTTGTGACCCCCCCCGGCGCCCCCTCTTTGGCCGGACCCCCCCCCCCGAGACCCGGGCCCCGGACCCCCCCCCCGAGGCCCGGCCCCTCTTCGGACCGGACCCCCCCCCGGAGGCCCGGCCCCTCTTCGAACCGGACCCCCCGAGGCCCTGCCCCCTCTTCGGGCCGGAACCCCCCCCCCGAGGCCCGGCCCCTCTTTCGGGCCGGACCCCCCAGGCCCGGCCCCTCTTCGGGCCGGACCCCCCCGAGGCCCGGCCCCTCTTCGGGCCGGACCCCCCCCGAGGCCCGACCCCCTCTTCGGGCCGGACCCCCCCCCCCCCGAGGCCCGGCCCCTATTCGGGCCGGGACCCCCCCCCGAGGCCCGGCCCCTATTCGGGCCGGACCCCCCCCCCCCCGAGGCCCGGCCCCTATTCGGGCCGGACCCCCCCCGAGGCCCCGGCCCCTCTTCGGGCCGGACCTCCCCCCCGAGGCCCGGCCCCTCTTCGGGCCGGACCTCCCCCCCGAGGCCCGGCCCCTCTTCGGGCCGGACCCCCCCCCCCCCGAGGGCCCCGGCCCCTCTTCGGGCCGGACCCCGCCCCCCCGAGGCCCGGCCCCCCTCTTCGGGGCCGGACCCGCCCCCCCCCCCCCGAGGCCCGGCCCCTCTTCGGGCCGGACCCCGCCCCCCCCGAGGCCCGGCCCCCCTCTTCGGGCCGGACCCACCCCCCCCCGAGGCCCCCGGTCCCCTCTTCGGGCCGGAAACCCCCCCCCCGAGGCCCCGGCCCCTCTTCGGGGCCGGACCTCTCCCTCTAGGCCCGGCCCCTTTTTTGGGCCGGACCCCTCTCTCTCTAGGCCCGGCCCTTTTTTGGGCCGGAACCCTCCCTCTAGGCCCGTCCCTTTTTTGGGCCGGACCCATCTACACGCACACAGCGCGCGCACACACACATAACACACCACACACATACCACACACACACACACACAAATACAGACACCCACCACACAAAGACACACACATGCACATACAGAAACATACACACTGACAAAGACACACACACACACACAGATATACATACACGTAAATAAAACACACACATATAAAAATTAACACAAACACTGAGACATACATTTATTTACACACATGCAACATCAGACAGAGACCTAAAATATTGCTTTTTCTGGACACTTTGCAATTTCTTGTCTTGAGATTTTGCACTCTTATATGTCTTGGTAAATTCGATTCGACCATCCTTGTATTTCTGCATCGATTGTGAAAACTAATTAAATTAAATAATCAAGAAATTAGATTGGATTATTAATCAAGAAAGGTGTAATCAAGAAATTAATCAAGAAATTTACCTTGAAATTAGATTCTTGGGCTCCAAGTATTATGTCCAGCACGGTTTGGTTCCTTGGGAGTAATTTGTCAAGTAGAATCCATTCTTGTACAGACGAGAAGTAAGCAAGAAGGCTGCCTCGAGAGTGTCTGTTGCAATTGTCATCTCGAATCCATCCATCCATGTGTTATATGAAAATCAAATGAAAATTCGAATCAGAACTGACCATGTGTTATATATTGCCTAAACTGAAAAAAAAAATCCATCCTTGAAATTCTTCATACGTTTAAAAGCTGAAACGTTTTGGCTAAATAACAAAAACTAGTACTTCGAGAGGAAATGCCATAAATTAAGCAGAACAAAGTGTGTAAATTTAAGCACAAATTTCCTAAATTGCACTCTACTTAAGGAGAAATACAATGTCTAAATTGCAAAAAGAGTAGTCTTTAACAATTTAAGGTCTTTCTGAAAGTTCTTCACAAATAAAGAACCATGAAGAGGACACAGGATATAAAGAATATACCTGATTTGGAGTTTGCTTAACCCTCTCTCTGCCAGATCTAATGACTGGGATCTTTTTAGTTCATCACTGCTTTCCTAAACTCGCTTATCTGCCATAAAACCAATCTTTTTGACTGGTTCTCTTCTCGTGATTCAGGGAGGAGATCTTCCATCTCGCTCTGATTGGGAAGAAAAATATTGGAGTCTAGTCTAGTCGCCATTAATTGGGCTAAGAAGAGGAGACAGAGTATTGTGCTCTGTGAAGAGGAGAAGAAGAAATGAGAGATGGATTTGTGAAGAAGAGGAAGAAAGGGTATGGGGGAAGGGGATAATATAACAGAGATCTCCAACGTTCGGATTTTACAACGTTCGAATTCTTCATTCGACCGTTGGGTTAACAATCATCTCCAGTTCGTAGTGAACTGGAGGAAGCAGCACATGACCCATTCAAAAAGAGTATATTTTGTAAAAACAAGAGACGATAACAGTCCTGTTGGGTTCTATTTACTTCTTAATGCTATATCTCGCTGTTACTGAACTAACAAGATTCACTTATAAATTACAAGTCATAATGTCCACAGGACCACAATGGCTTTCCAATGCTAAACCAATTTTTTCTCTATATAGCTCAATTAATTATTTATTTATTTTTCCGAAATTAAGCTGTAATTATAAAAAATTTACCATTTCTTTTGTTTGAAATTATTCGAAATACTTTTTACCTTCAAGCAACCGAATATTAGGATAGTGTTGCGACCTCTAAAATTTAATTGTCATCGTGGTAAACTATTTAAGGCAAATTATTTATCATATTATGAACAATTTAATTTTTATTTCATAGCAACAGTCCAATCAATTAAACATTTAACCTTCAAGTATTCAATTTATGCCTCAATCAAGGGTCATTTTTATCCAATTTTACCCAAAATTTTGAATTGAGCTGAAATTTATAAATCATTTTTTGCGTTTTCATCCTTTACTATAGTGCAAAAGTAACATACTTATCTGGGGATCAAGAAGCAAATTAGAGAAATCAACTTGATAATTTTTACATTTTCGCCCCTCCTCTTAAACTTAAGGAAATTTCATTTTACCCCTCAATTTTATATAAATTGTCTCGGTTTCATTTCTTTGTCTCAGGTAATAATGATAGTACCAGGGCGCCATAGTAATATTGTAGCGAGGCCAATAGTCGATCAGAATACTGGCACAATTTTGAAAAATGTAGGGTTATCTAAGCAAAAATACCTGATTTGGATCAATACAAAAAGTAATTATGAAGCATGACTAAACTCGTATTCGACACGTCTCTTGTGTTTATACGAAAAATCTTGTTTCTGTCCCAAAAAATGAGAATTTACGATTTAGCCCCTGTAAATTTTGGTGACCAGGTACTTTAAACAATTGGAAAGTTTTCATTCCATTGATATGTTTCTTATTTATTTTGATTTCTTTAGTATTTTTTCTAAGTGTAGAATGGGCTTAGTGATAAGAGATCATCACTGTGAACAAACTATACATAAAATTGGAATTAGCACGAGTATGAGGGCCAGTTTGCATTTTTTACAATACTTATATACAGTTTTATGATTCATTTTTGAGTTTTCTTTTCACCCTTTACAACAATAATGCAAAGGCAACAGTAGAGAATTTGGCTACTTATTTATGGGGCAAAATGCAAAAAGCAAACTATTCCAATAATTTCATTTTCACCCCTTGATTTCGAAGAATATTCCACCTGCGTCGAACCCCTTCAAAGCGAGTGAACAAACTATTCCAATATATTCCCGTAAATTTATTTCTTTTCATTGATAGATAAATATGAAAGGACTCAAATGCCCTTTAACCCGCTTTAGACTGCCAATGACTAAAATGCTAGGGCATCAAATTGGAAGGAATAATATATATATATATAAATGCAGGGGTTCCTATGCAAATTACCCCTTGTTTAACTATTTGTTTATACTTTTTCCAGTTTGGAGAAATTATGGACATACCTAAGACTACATCACTTGCAAGACTCAATCAAGGACATTTGGCATACTGGTCCCTCAATGATGTTAATTACTTAATTTTAGAATAATTCATGGATCAAGGGGCATAATCATAATATACTTTTTCTTTAATTTCCTTATTTTTTTTTAAAGAAAATTATGCATATTTTTTTATTGATAATATTTTAAATTAATTTATGATTTGTTTATTTGGTGTTGGGAAAATAAAGAAATAAAATTCTTCAACATATTACTCTGGAAATGAAATTTATAAACATTATGCCATGTATGAACTGCTAAATTTTATTTATGCATATATTTTCAGTTGTTAATTATAAATATGAAAAATATAATTATTTTTTGTAATCTTATTTTATGTTTTTACCGTTGTCAGTATCATAATTAGGAGGTCTACAAATTAAGTCCATTGATATAATGAAAATAATATTAGTATATTGAATCACTTGTCCTTGCCCTTTCTAAATCCTAAACCGAGTTGCCTTGCCCTTTCCAAAATCTAAAACAGAGTTTAAATGGAATAAGATTCCACTTAAGATCTCCAGTTCTCCTCCTCCGTCCACCAGAGAAGGTCAGTGATTGAGGCCATAAATGGCTCCGCCAGCACCGCCAATGGCGGTATCTCCGGCGCGTCTCCACAAACTAATCGCCGCTCAATCAAATCCACTGCTTGCTAAGGAGCTCCTCCATCTCTACCTCTCTTCCTCCTCCTCCTCCAGGGCGCCTCCTCATCCCTCTACTCTTCATTCTCTTGCTATGCGCTTAGCCCAATCTTCTCATCCTTCTCTCTCCCTCTCTATCCTCCCTCTTTTCTCCTCGCCTCCCCCTTCCCTTCTCTCCTCTCTCTCCCTCATTTTCTCTCGCATCTCCCGCACAAAGCTCCTCTTTTCTCTCCTCCCCCATTTCTCCCGTCTCCCGCCCACCATACATTCTTACAACTATCTCATTCTAGCTTTCTCTCGTACCGGCCATCTCGCCTTTTCAATCTCCCTCTTCAACCGGCTTTCTTCCCTCAATCTCTCTCCGAACGGTACCACGTACCGGGTTCTCACGCAAGCCCTTTGTCGCAAAGGACAGGTACGAACTGCCGAGTCATTGCTTAACGAAATGATGCATAAAGGCATTCCACCAGACCCATTTGCATATACAACCGTGCTGAATAGCTTGTGCAGAAAGAAGAGATTACGCGAGGCTTACAGACTTCTGTGCAGGATGAAACCGAGAGGGTGCGATCCCGATATTTCTCATTACAACACAGTGATTGTTGGTTTTTGTCGTGAGGGAAGACCAGTCGATGCGTGCAAGGTGTTTGATGATTACGCGAGGCTTACAGACTTCTGTGCAGGATGAAACCGAGAGGGTGCGATCCCGATATTTCTCATTACAACACAGTGATTGTTGGTTTTTGTCGTATACCTCGGTTATTCACGGGCTGTGTGTTTGTGGAGTCTTGGATAAGGCAGAGGGGTATTTAGACGAGATGGTAAGAAAAGGAATCGTGCCGCATTTTTCAGTTTTTCATGCACTGATTAAGGGTTTGTGCGAAGTTGGAAAGGCGGTGGAGGCTTCAAGGGTTTTAGAAAAAATGCTCGAGCTAGGTTTGAGCCCTCATTTGGAAACTTGGTACTTGATAGCACGCAATGTTTGTACAAACTGATTCTCAGGGATACGATACGGTATTGAACAAATTGAATATCATGTTTACATATTAGTAAATATTATTTCGGGTATTCAACAAATATTACAAGAAGCCCCTATCTTGACCTATATATTATTACTTTGTTTTATTTTCTTACCAAGTAATTGAGCTTGTCTATCTTGTTCGAAATAACTATCGATATTGTAGTTAGAAAAACTGTTTTTAGCCCCTTGTCTCTTGTGCCGATTATTATGGTTGTTGTATTTCTTTGAATATTCGAAATGTATTTTTTTTTTAAATTCCATGGAGAATTGCGATTTTGTATTGAATTTGGGATTTATTTGATGGTTCGGGGGAATCGCAATCTTCCTTTTCTGTAATAAAAAGATAATTAATGGAGAAATATAAAATTCATTAATAGTTAAAGAGTAAAGCAATGAATGGATCTTTTAAGCTTGATTGAGATTCATTAATAGTTAAAGACAAAATTAATTAATTGTATTTGTGTTGTTGTGTGGAGGTGGCGAGCCAAGAGACGTACGGGACGTTAGGAGCGATAGTGAAAAGACGAACAGGAATGTATATTGGGTTCTGGAGTTTATTTGGGCGCTGTTAAAAGAGCCACGTCATTCATCACTGATGATGTCTGGTACGGCATCTACGCTGGTACCAACCCTGGTATGTAAATTTTTTTAACATACTTTTCTCCTTTTTGAAAATGGTATATTGGGTTGAGAAATGGTATATAATTGTAGAGACGTTTGTGAGGGCAGACGGGGCGTTTATTCCATTTGCGGATGATTTCGACTTATTTACGGTGACTACCCTTGTGAAAGGAATTGGGGAAATTGGAGATGTGAAAATAATCGATCTTCAATCTCCAACTAGTTCTGTGATTGGAAGAAAAGTCTCCAAAGTTGGTCGTAGCTCCGGCCTCACCTCCGGTAAAGGGCATTTTCGTAATTTTTGTGGATTCATTTGATCTTTGCAAAAATTTAAATTGTTTTTGATTCGGTACGAAAGGTACGGTGATGGCGTACGCAGTAGAATACAATGACGAGAAAGGAATATGTTTTTTCACGGACTTGCTCGTAGTGGGCGAAAATCATCAAACTTTCGATTTGGAAGGGGATAGTGGGAGCCTCATAATTTTGACCGGCACGAGTGGTACCGGTACGGAGGAAGGGGAGAAACCGAGACCGATTGGGATAATTTGGGGCTGCACGGCGAATCGAGGGCGCTTGAAATTGAAGAGCAATCATGGGCCCGAAAATTGGACGAGTGGAGTCGATTTGGGCCGCCTTTTGGATCGCTTGGAGCTAGATATTATTACTACTAATGAAGGAATGAGAGCTTTGTTTTGTTGGTGAATTTACGTTTCGCACCCTTCTTATTTTTGATATTATGAAATATTGATTTTTGTTTTGAAATGCCAAAGCTGCAGTGGAGGAGCAAAAGAATGCACTGGTGGCGGCCAATTCAATAATCGGCGAATCTTCTCCAGAGGTAATTTTACTCAGATTGTGAAATATTATTAATTATTTAAGGGTGTTTTGGTAATTTTACTCAGATTGTGATTTTTTCGAAATAGGTGCCGAATTGCGTACCGGAAGAGCAAAAGGTCGGAGATTCTTTTGAACCGTTGGGTATAAATATCGAAAAATTGCCAGCTCAGCACGAACCTGAATTTAGGCTAGAAACAGTGGGGGCGAATGGCAGTAACGTTCAAGTCGAGGAGCACCAATTCATCTCCAACTTTTCGTCCCCAATAAGGCGCTCTGACGAGTTGAATATTAACAGTACGAATAATAATAATAATGTTTCGTCTGATGAAGATTTGTCTGTTTCCATTTGGGCGATAGAGAGCCCAAAAGGCTGAAGATTGACCCGAAACCCGTTATAGATTTGAATAAGCGAGTGAGAAAGATTATGGTGTTTGGAGGGAGATTATGGTAATTTCGTGTGTTTTAGAGGTGAAATGATTTCGAGGGGTTATTCGATATAATGTAGGTTTTTTGTATTTTCATGTTTAAGGAAATGGTGTAACAGGTTAGGGGTAATATCCAGAGTTAGATGGTGTATGAATCCCTGCAAATTTTGCATGCTTTTCACTCTTCATGTAGAGGATATGCAGGGTATATTTGTCAATTTATCTATTTTTGTATTTTATTTCACCTTATTTAGTGAAATCAAGCTCGTGTTGGTTATTTAAACTTGCATATCTTGTTTAGTTAATTATTTGTGTTTTATTTGCCTAATTGATCCAATGTGTACGGACAATAGTGGTTTGGACTGTACTGAAGTTTAATACCGTGTTTAATACATTGAATCTTTAATAATATTCATACAATTTCTTTAATAATATGTTTTTTCATGTAGAGGATATGCAGGGTATATTTGTCAATTTATCTATTTTTGTTTTATTTTTGCATACAATATACATCATAAGTAATTAAGTATTATCAAAATCATCAGAACGAACAGAAATTTATAATGGCATTTTGCGATGAAGCCCACACAAGAATCGCAGTTTTGCGATCGAATCCAGATTCCAGAGAGAGACAGAGGAGTAGGGTTAGCCATTTCATATTTCTATTTGATCTCCTTAAGCCCATTATGAGGCCCATTCATTACAGGAAGAATTGTTTTTGCATAGGACCCCCTGCATTTTTACATGTTTATTATTCATTCCTATTTGATTCCTTGGCATTTTAGTCATTGGCATTTTATGGCAGGTAAGGGCATTTGAGTCCTTTCATATATATTGGAATAGTTTGTGAAAATAATTAAAGAAGAGGGGCGAAAATGTAAAATTTATCTCGTCCCATAGTTTTGACTTTTGAAGGACCCCATGAATAAGTGAGTAAGTTGATAAATGATAGCCATAGCCTCATGGTATTTTGTGTAAATATGATTTCTCAGGGGCGTATATGAAATTTACCACTTTGCTTTTTTCCATTTTTCACTACAGTAAATAAACGACCAATTATCTACCTCACCTGTTGCCTTTGCATTACAATAAAGGGTGAAAACTCAAAAATGAATCAATATAACTGTATTTGTATAAGTATTGTAAAAAATGCAAACTAGCCCTCATACTTGTGCTAATTCCAATTTTGTGTAAAATTTGTGCACAGTGATGATCTTATCATTACCCTATTCAACACTTACAAAAGATCATAAAAAAATCCAAATAAATCAACAATTATTATAAGAAACATATCAAAGGAAACAAAACGGTAAGGGTTTTTTTGAAAACTTTCCAATTGTTTAAAGTACCTGGTCATGAGCGATAACCAAATTTTACAGGGGCTGAACCGTAAATTCGCATTTTGGAATTGAAACAAGACTTTCATATAATTGTAAGAGATGTGTTGAATCGCTACGAGTTTAGTCATGCATCATAATTACTTTTTGTATTGACTCAAATCGGGTAATTGTTGCTTAGATAACCCTACAATTTTCAAAATTGTGCCAGTATTCTGAGACAAAGAATAAAACCTGAGACAGAGAAATAAAACCTGAGACAAAGAAACAAAACACAGATAATTTTTATAAAATTGAGGGATAAAATGCCATTTACTTAAGTTTAAGGGGAGGTGTGAAAATGTAAAAGCTATCAAGTTGATACCCTTGATGGCGTTACGTGTAAATATGATTTCTTTACTTTCCTTCTCGCCCAAGCACCCGAGATAAGTATGGTTACTTTTGCACTATGTAAAGGATGAAAACGCAAAAAATGATTTATTAATTGCAGCTCAATTGAAAATAATTTTGGGTCAAATTGCATAAAAATGACACTCAATGGAGGCATAAATTAAGAAGTACATGAAACCCAACACGACTTTATTCTCTCTTGTTTTTAAAAAAAACACTCTTTTTGAACGGGTCCTGTGCTGCTTCCTCCAGTTCACTACGAACTGGAGATGATTGTTAACCCAACGGTCGAATGAAGAATTCGAACGTTGTAGAATCCGAACGTTGGAGATCTCTGTTATATTATCCCCTTCTCCCATACCCTTTCTTCTTCTTCTTCACAAATCCCTCTCTCATTTCTTCTTCTCCTAGCACAATACTCTGTCTCCTCTTCTTAGCCCAATTAATGGCGACTAGACTCCAATATTTCTCTTCCCAAAGCAGAGCGAGATGGAAGATCTCCTCCCTGAATCACGAGAACCAGTCAAAAAGATTGGTTTTATGGCAGATAAGCTAGTTTAGGAAAGCGGTGATGAACTAAAAAGATCCCAGTCATTAGATCTGGCAGAGAGAGGGTTAAGCAAACTCCAAATCAGGTATATTCTTTATATCCTGTGTCCTCTTCATGGTTCTTTATTTGTGAAGAACTTTCAGAAATACCTTAAATTGTTAAAGACTACTCTTTTTGCAATTTAGACATTGTATTTCTCCTTCAGTTCAGTGCAATTTAGTAAATTTGTGCTTAAATTTACACACTCTGTTATGCTTACTTAAGGCCATTTCCTCTCAAAGTTCTAGTTTTTGCAATTTAGCCAAAACGCTTCAGCTTTTAAAACATATGAAGAATGCATGGATGGAGTTTTTTTTGTTTCAATTTAGGCATATAGCACATGATCATTTCTGTTTCGAATTTTCAATTGATTATTATGAGGGAACATATACTTATTTTTTGTATCTTGTTAGATGGATGGATTCGAGTTGACAATTGCAACAGAAACTCTCGAGGCAGCCTTCTTGCTTACTTCTCCTGTATGCTCTTGTGAATTACTCCCAACGAACCAAACCAAACCGTGGTGGACAATAATACTTGGAGCCCAAGAATCTCTGGACATCGTACTTTTTTATCTGTACAAGGTAAATTTAAAGTTTACACCTTTCTTATTAATTAATAATCCAATCTATTTTCTTAATTATTTAATCTAATTAGTTTTCTCAATTAATGCAGAAATGCAAGGATGCCAAATCTCAAGACAAGAAATTGCAAAGTGTCCAGAAAAAGCGATATTTTAGGTCTCTGTCTGATGTTGCATGTGTGTAAATGTATGTCTCTGTGTGTGTGCGTTATTTTTTATATGTGTGTGTGTTTTATTTATATGTATGTATATTTGTGTGTGTGTGTGTGTGTGTGTGTGTGTGTGTGTGTGTGTGTGTATGTTTCTGTGTGTATGTATGTGTGTGTCTGTGTGTGGTGTGTGTATTTTGTATGTGTATGTGTGTGTCTGTGTGTGGTGTGTGTATTTTGTATGTGTATGTGTGTGTCTGTGTGTGGTGTGTGTATTTTGTATGTGTGTGTGTGGAGCTGGGTCCGGCCCAAAAAAAGGGGCGGACCTAGAGAGAGGGGTCCGGCCCAAAAAATGGGACGGGCCTAGAGGGAGGGGTCCGGCCCAAAAAAAGGGCCGGGCCTAGAGGGAGGGCTCCGGCCCAAAAAAAGGGCCGGGCCTAGAGGGAGGGCTCCGGCCCAAAAAAAGGGCCGGGCATCAGGAGGGGGGTCCGGCCCAAAAAAGGGGCCGGGCCTCGGGAGGGGGGTCCGGCCCGAAGAGGGGCCGGGTCGGGGGGGGGTCCGGCCCGAAGAGGGGCCGGGCCTTGGGGGGTCCGGCCCGAAGAGGGGCCGGGCCTTGGGGGGGGGGGTCCGGCCCGAAGAGGGGCCGGGCCTCGGGGGGGGGGGTCCGGCCCGAAGAGGGGTCGGGCCTGGGGGGGGGTCCGGCCCGAAGAGGGGTCGGGCCTGGGGGGGGGTCCGGCCCGAAGAGGGGTCGGGCCTGGGGGGGGGGGGTCCGGCCCGAAGAGGGGTCGGGCCTGGGGGGGGGGGGGGTCCGGCCCGAAGAGGGGTCGGGCCTGGGGGGGGGGTCCGGCCCGAAGAGGGGTCGGGCCTGGGGGGGGGGGTCCGGCCCGAAGAGGGGTCGGGCTGGGGGGGGGTCCGGCCCGAAGAGGGGTCGGGCCTGGGGGGGGGTCCGGCCCGAAGAGGGGTCGGGCCTGGGGGGGGGGGGGGTCCGGCCCGAAGAGGGGTCGGGCCTGCGGGGGGGGGGGGTCCGGCCCGAAGAGGGGTCGGGCCTGGGGGGGGGGGGTCCGGCCCGAAGAGGGGTCGGGCCTGGGGGGGGGTCCGGCCCGAAGAAGGGTCGGTCCTGGGGAGGGGTCCGGTCCGAAGAGGGGTCGGTCCTGGGGGGGTCCGGCCCGAAGAGGGGTCCGGCCTGGGGGGGGGGGGTCCGGCCCGAAGAGGGGTCCGGCCTGGGGGGGGGGGGGTCCGGCCCAAAGAGGGGTCGGGCCTGGGGGGGGAGGGGGTGGGGGGGGGTCCGGCCCGAAGAGGGGGGCCTGGGGGGGTTTATATTGCTGAGGAAGATTATATTCATAAAAAAAAGACGTAATAATAATTTCAACAATTTCTCACTTTTTATATTGCTTTTATGGTGTATATTCAGTGGCTTAGTTTGACTTCTTTTTAGTTTTAGTATTTCATCTTATGTGTTTGTTGTAATATATTGATTTGTAAATGTGGCTATGTTTTTAGTTTTTCAAGAAAAGAAATAACAAACAATAAAAATCACAAAAAATATTTGTACAAAACCATATCGAATAATATTACAAAACCCGCAACGAAACGCAGGCCATTTTCCTAGAAACGCGGGCTATTTTCCTAGTTAACTAAACAAGATATGCAAGTTTAAATAACCAACACGAGCTTGATTTCACTAAATAAGGTAAAATAAAATACAAAAATAGATAAATTGACAAATATACCCTGCATATCCTCTACATGAAAAGACAGTGAAAAGCATGCAAAATTTGCAGGGATTCATACACCATCTAACTCTCGATATTACCCCTAACCTGTTACACCATTTCCTTAAAAATGAAAATACAAAAAACCTACATTATATGGAATAACCCCTCGAAATCATTTCACCTCTAAAACACACGAAATTACCATAATCTCCCTCCAAACACCATAATCTTTCTCACTCACTTATCCAAATCTATAAAGGGTTTCGGGTCAATCTTCAGCCTTTTGGGCTCTCTATCGCCCAAATGGAGGGAAACAGACAAATCTTCATCAGACGAAACATTATTATTATTATTCGTACTGTTAATATTCAACTCATCAGAGCGCCTTATTGGGGATGAAAAGTTGGAGATGAATTGGTGCTCCTCGACTTGAACGTTACTGCTATTCGCCCCCACTGTTTCCAGCCTAAATTCAGGTTCGTGCTGAGCTGGCAATTTTTCCATATTTATACCCAACGGTTCAAAAGAATCTCCGACCTTTTGCTCTTCCGGTACACAATTCGGCACCTATTTTGAAAAATCACAATCTGAGTAAAATTACCAAAATACCCTTAAATAATTATTAATATTTCACAATCTGAGTAAAATTACCTCTGGAGAAGATTCGCCGATTATTGAATTGGCCGCCACGACCAGTGCATTCTTTTGCTCCTCCACCGCAGCTTTAGCATTTTAAAAAAAAAAAATCAATATTTCATAATATCAAAAAAAGAAGGGTGCGAAACGTAAATTCACCAACAAAACAAACCTCTCATTCCTTCATTAGTAGTAATAATATCGAGCTCCAAGCGATCCAAAAGTCGGCCCAAATCGACTCCACTCGTCCAATTCTCGGGCCCATGATTGCTCTTCAATTTCAAGCGCCCTCGATTCGCCGTGCCGCCCCAAATTATCCCAATCGGTCTCGGTTTCTCCCCTTCCTCCGTACCGGTACCACTCGTGCCGGTCAAAATTATGAGACTCCCACTATCCCCTTCCAAATCGAAAGTTTGATGATTTTCGCCCACTACGAGCAAGTCCGTGAAAAAACATATTCCTTTCTCGTCATTGTATTCTAATGCGTACGCCATCACCGTACCTTTCGTACCGGAACAAAAACAATTTAAATTTTTGCAAAGATCAAATGAATCCATAAAAGTTTTGATAATTACGAAAATGCCCTTTACCGGAGGTGAGGCCGGAGCTACGACCAACTTTGGAGACTTTTCTTCCAATCACAGAACTAATTGGAGATTGAAGATCGATTATTTTCACATCTCCAATTTCCCCAATTCCTTTCACAAGGGTAGTAACCGTAAATAAGTCGAAATCATCTGCGAATGGGATAAACGCCCCGTCTGCCCTCACAAACGTCTCTACAATTATACCATTTCTCAACCCAATATACCATTTTCAAAAAGCAAAAAAGTAAGTAAAAAAAATTTACATACCAGGGTTGGTACCAGCGTAGATGCCGTACCAGACATCATCGGTGATGAATGACGTGGCTCTTTCAACAGCGCCCAAATAAACTCCAGGACCCAAATTGGGCGGTAACGGGTGGAACATTTTTTGATTCGGATAATCCAAATCGACCGCCACGTGGCGATTCGTCAGAAACCCAACTTGTTTGTTTCCTGTTCGTCTTTTCACTATCGCTCCTAACGTCCCGTACGTCTCTTGGCTCGCCACCTCCATGCAACAACACAAATACAATCATAAAGGGTATTTTCGTAATTTTCTCAAAAAAATAAAAACTAAAACGTACCTGAGACCCGGATCCAATACAAGGATCGCTTCCTCTCAACCCATCGAGCAATTCGTCGTACAATTGTTCTTTCGGCGTAGGCGCCGGAGCACCGTAATACGAAAACTCCACCACGTCCACATCACACCACACTCCACCCGGTCCCTAAAAAAGAAAAAATACTAAAAAAACATTCATAAACCCTAAACCCTAAACCATAAGTAAGTGACGAATTACCTCGAGGGCTGCGGGAAGGCACTGGCTCTGAGTGAGCCATTTTCGATGGACCTTTCTCGCAACAAAAACCAGAATCGCGGGTATATCCGTCAAAGTCCCTTTTCTAATTCTGAAACCTATTGCCGTACCTAAACTGTACCGTCGAAGAATCTTGCTGTGAAACGCCCTTATCGTCATCAAATCTAGCAATGTCGTCGCCTACTCAAAAAACAAATCAAAGTGGATTGTTTACATATTTACCCTTCTATAATTTCAAAATTATTAACTTCGTCGTGTCAGAGGGCAAATTGATATTTTTAGTTTTTGAAGGGTAAATATAATATTTTGAGGATTTTAAAAATGTGAAATTACGAAAATGCCCTTACCTGTTGGCCTTTGGGAAGGCGGCCTAAATGGACGGGCAAGACGCCTTTTTGGAGGTTACCGAAGTAATTAGCGCGGCCCTCTACAGCACCGTGAAGAAGAGTGGAAGTAGGCCAAGAGAAATAGGCGGCATTATGGTTGTGATTATTGTTGGTGTTGGTCGTGTTGGTTTCTGACAAGTGGCCTCCTGACGCGACAGGCTGGAAAGAGGACAAGGCGGGGCCCGCGTGGTGGTAGTTCAGGTGGTTACAAGAGTCGTTACTGTTCTCCATTTCGATTACCGATTCTTCCGATCTTAGCGAGCCTTTTTGTTCCTCTTCCGTTAATGATACCCTCATTGTTTGGCGTTATTTACTCTTTCGCCATTGCTCAGTGGTTCAATAACCTGTGTTAAAAAAGGATTTTTGTGTGAAGAAAGAATCGTGTTTTTAAAAAAGAGGACGAATATTTTGAGGGATACCCTTTATTTTGTGTCACCTTCGAATATTGAAAAGTAGAATTAGAATATTTGTGTTCTAAGATATCCATATTTGAAAAAGAGTACAACAAAGTGAAAAAAAATGGAATGTGAGGAGCACGAATTAAACAAATGAACGATTATAATGAAGAATAATAATATTCTACGATATGAAAAATTGTGGAAGAGCAAAGAAAGTGAAAGGAATATAAGAAAAATAACTCTTGCCAAGTCAGCGTGTTAGTAAAAAGTAGTAAAATTGTGAGATCAAATGGTAATTAGTTACTTATAAAATCAACAAAAAAATTAATCAGCATTTTGGCAATCAATTGTAATGTTTACCAGCTTAAAAAGTCCTAATAAATTGAAATTCTCCGAATTGTTTTAATAAAAAAAATAGTTCAGTAAAGGGAATTTTTTTTAAACTAGAGACCAAGGAGTGTCATTAAGAAAGAAAATCAAATTAAAAGTCCAAAACGAGAAAGAACCAAAATAGGGTTTGGGGAACTGGAGATCGCCTAATAAATCAATGGGTCCTCCAAATTTTGCATCTTTACAAAAAAAAGTCGGCAAAAAGGAAAGTGAAATTTCATAAACATACTCCAAACCTTAAGCAATGGGGAATTAACGAGATCGCCTAATAAATCAAAAAATCAAGCCAAACCAAAAAAGGGAAAGAACGGGCAAAGGAGGGTTTTGACAAACTATCAGGTCCTACTGAAGAGTAAAGACAGCTCCTTTTCTAATTCTAACCAAATTGGACCTCGAAAACTTTACACTGTTACTCACTTTGGAGCTGAAAAAGCTAATAAAGATGCAAAAAAATAAGTGACATTCCTTGAACTTACCCAAAAATCATAGGCCAGGGAGATTAGAGCGCTTGGTGCAGAGATTTCCTCTTAGAAAAACCATCATTTTTTTCTTTCTCTGCAATGAGATTTCTACTCGGAGATTTAGTTAGTGAGAGAGGGAGAGAGAAAGAGAGAGGAGAACCAATTGGCCAAATTGGAGCAGGAATCTTTCACTGTTGTGTGAGAGCAACAGAAGCTGCTCCAGCAACTTGCAGAGAGAGAGAGAGACAGAGAGAGAAGATGTGAGAGAGAGAGAGAGAGAGAGGAAAGCTTTTTCTTTTGATCGATTGTGGGGTAGTGTATGACTGGGTGGTAAAGAGATAAGAATTACTGTGCAAAATATTAATATTATACTCACTTCGTACGCATATATCTGGTAAGTGATAATAAATATCAGGATATTTTTTTATTGGAAAATTATATACTAAAATGAGAGGTTAAGATCTTCTTAAATACATCAGTCGATTTACTGCCTCATAATTTAAAATGATTAAATATAATATGACAATAAATTATAAATTATGGGATCAAATGCTAATGAAACATAAATTTTGTCATGTATATAAGTATTTTATATCTCATGGCCTAAATCCAAAAATATAGGAATCAAAATGAAATCAGGGATATCTAAAGGAAGTGACAGAGCAATTCTGTAGCCCATTAAATTCAATCCTTGCAACAATAAAACTTCAATACAAATAATTTTCTTAACTTATAAATAACAAACCAAGCAATAAAACCCTACAACATTACATTATTACACAAATTGCAAATTTTTACAACAAAACCCACAAAATAAACCAATGACATGTAGCTCCCATTGCCACGTCCAAAAATAAACACACTCCTACCCAGTACAAATAACAAAAATACAACACACATAATTGATGTCTTAAACAAACATGACATATTTATTTCGCACTAGGATCCCTGAAACTTATAGATATTAAGCTACCAACCACGAGATATAAAATTAATATTTCTTTCCAAGAAATACTCCAATTATTATGGAAATGATTGCAACACCGATTATGAATCGAAACGCCATTATTCCAGAAGGTTCTTTAACACCTTGCTGAATTTGAATTCGAGAAGTACTCGCTTTATTTCCCTCGAATTCAAAATCTCTTGATTTCACCTCTCTTTTCTCACTCTCCTATAAGAAAAACACAAAAATTGAAATTTAGAGGGGTTGGGATGCAAATTGCAAAATTGGAATTTAAGAATTAAAAAAAAGGGGGACGAAAGAAAGAATCTGAGAAAAGTGCATTAATAAATTATATAGGGTGGGCCAAGTAAAGACCATAGGTAAAGGATAGATATTATATTGGCATTATTGTATTCAATAATGTGGGATATTAAATGAAGGGTTACTTTACTAGCCTGAGAATGTAGCTTTTTTTCAAGTTCTAGAACCTTCTTCTCCATTTCTGCATGTTGGTTCAATTTTTCCTTCATTTCTTCAAGCTCGATATCCTATATTAAAACATTATTGGAATTGGAATTTTCATATTTGACCCTATAGACCTCACAATATCATGTATAACCTTAAAACTCAAACTTACCTTATTTTTGTATTGATTTTCAGATATTCGAAGCATTTCCTTTAGGGTTTCGATTTGTTGTTCGAGCTCTGAAATAGAATATTTTTTAGATTCCTCCCATTTTATCTCCCTTAATGAAACCTCTTCTTCCTATAAGATAAAAAGATATAACAAGTTAACTAATTAAGCAAAAAAAAATAGAAATTTTTACTATCAATATACATAATATTAATTTTCTTGTTGTTTTTTTCCTAAAAATTTAACCATTTGAAATTTTAAAGAAAGATTTTGTTTCTTTTTGAGGCAAGTGGTCCTAAATTAAGCCAAATTTATCCGTATTTTTGTGCAATGTGGTCCCCAAGAACCTTTTGGTTCACTTTTTTGACCATACCATAAATACAAACAAAAAAATATCTCAAACTGAGACCGTGCCAAAATAATAATGTCTCATGTATGTCCCAACAAAACTTGGAATTATTATCATATATAGAGGGGGTTTTTATATTTTTGCGCATTTTACACTACTTATCATTTGTACAGAGGGGTTTATACTTCATGATGAATATTTTTTTTTTATATTTTGCAGCAGTATAAAAGGTATTTATTTACAAAAACACTTGAGCCACAATTACAAAAGTAAAATAGAGATTCTTCCCAAACAAATAAAATGTATATGAAATGTACATGGGTCCCACATGGGTCCGCGTATGTACTTACCAGTTACCATGTGATATTTCGGGGTTGATTCGGTAATTTAATTCGGTGTATGTAGTGTTTTTTTATTTATTTAATTTTTTTTCGAAAAGAATATTAAAAATTAACCTGTTTTTTTATGGTCTCATGAGCAAGATCTAGCTTTTGTTTCACCTCATTTAAATGCAAATCTAGGGTTTTTTGCTCCTTCAATTTAGCACTCAATATTTCCTCTTTCTCAGCAGTCGCAATATGCATACTTTTTATCTTCAAAAATTTCCACACAGAAAGAAAAAAATAAGTAGATAATAGGGGTATGTAGGAAATTTTGAAGTTTTTTAGGGTTTTGCAAAAAAAGTACCTCATCCATGTATTTTTGTTCAGACATTGTATTTTGTCTCTGGAGCTTGGAGACGTGCAATTCTCTTTCTGATTTTTGCACGTTAATTTCCTCATTTAATTTCTCTTTTGCACTTTCTAGCTCTTCTTTGTAATGTTTCACCTACACACAAACAAAATTCCAAATTAGTCCAAAAAAAATCTATTAACGTATTATTTGAAATAATTAACTGACCTGAGACTGGAGATCTCCAGTTTCCCGAATCAAATCCTCTTTCTCAGCCACGAGAGCGGTAAGAGAGCCCTCCAGTTCGTCCAATCTCTTCTTACATTCTTCCAATTCCTCAGACAAACTTACGTTTACACCCTTAAACTCTTCGCTCTTTTCCAAATGAGTCCTCGCTTCTACCTCAAGACCCAAAATCTTTTCATTAAAGCCCTTGGCCTCTATTTCTCTCTCGTTTAAACCCTTAACATGCCCGTCCAGTTCATCTCTCAACTGAATATTAGTATCGTTTAACATTTCAATTTGAGACAAGTTGGTCTCCAGTTCAACCTTGAGAGATTCCACTTTCCTCTCCAGTTCTTCCCTCTCCAGTTCCTTGCCAGACAAGTTGTCTCCAATTTCTCTCAACTTCTCTTCCGAATCTTTCTTCAAAGACTCGTATAAACCCTCCAAATTTAATTTTTTCGAGGAAATTTCCTCTAAAACCCTTCCTTTATTCTCTAATTCTTCTTTATACCCTTTTTTCTCTTCACTCACTATAGAGAGCATATCCTTGTATGATTCAATCTCTTGTTCCATGTCCTGCAATTGCAACTCCAACTCTGAAATTCTCTTCTCTGCAATTTCTCCATTAGATATAGAGTTATTAAGGGACGCCTCCAGTTCGCTGATTTTCCCCTCGTATGTAGAGAATTCTTCTTTCAGTTGCAAAATTTCTTTTTCGGTATTTTCCAATTTTGCCCCTGATTCGCTCAATTCAATACTTCTTTTCTCATGGGAATCTTTGAGAGAATTCAAATGCAATTCAAGCTCTTCTTTCTCTGATAATTTATCAGTGAGTGCAGTAACTGAGTTCTCTAATTTTATTTTTTCTTCGTTGACTTGACTTGCAAGCAACTCCAACTCTGCAATTCTCTTGTCCGCAATTTCTACATTAGACTGGTTTTCAGCTAATTTTGCAGAAAGGCCCTCCAATTCTTCCTCCAATTTCAAAACCTTTGATTGAGATAAATCTAGGGAGGATTCTCCCTCTAAAATTTTACTCTCTTTCTCACCTAATTGATTTTTTAATAACTCAATCTCCTCCTCCCTTTCTCTCACTAAAGACTTAATTTCTCCAATTTGATCACTCAATTCCTTTATCTCTCGCTCCGCATTTTCCAATTTTGCCCCCGTAGTTTCTCTCACACTAGAAATTAGGGTTTCAAACTCGAGACTCCTCTGGCCATGAGTCTCCTCTAAAGAATTTACATGCAACTCGAGTTGCTCCTTGTGAGACAACGCGTCAGAGAGAAGAGACCGTGTTTTTACATGATCGTCCTCTTTTTCTGACAATTTTGCATGTAGACCCGTCTTTTCTTCGGTTATTTCACTCAACTCCTCCTTCACTCTCAACAACTCGTTTTCAACACCAACTTTTTCTTCGGTCACTTGGTTTACAAGATTTTGCAATTCCATTTGTTTCTCAATTAGGGTTTGTAAAGACTCCTCCAGTTCAGAAACCCTAGAATTCGATTCTTTAACCGAATTTTCCAAATTCAAATTCTCGTCTTGTACAGACAAGACCAACTTTTGGTTTTCTGCGAATTTTGCAGAAAGGTCCTCCAACTCCTGTTCTAAACTCGAAACCTTGGATTCGGAAGAAACAATGGACGCCTCCAGTTGGTCAATTTTACTCTCATACCCTTCTAACTTCTCTGCATTCAAACCATTTTCTCTCTCAGCCAATTCCAATTTGGCCTCAGTATCTCTAATTAATGATTTGAGACCATCTTCGCTAGCATTTAATGCATGAACCAGGTTCTCCAGCTCAGAAATTCTCTGTGACGAGGATTCTACAATGGTTTTTGATTCCTCGTGTTTCTCTTCGATTGATTTTATATTCGATTCGAGCTTTTCTTTATGAGATAAGGTTTCAGATAGAAGTGATCTGGTATTGGTGTGTTCATCTAATTCTACGTTTAATTTTCCCTCTAGTTCACTATGGAACTCGTCTTTTTTCGATAATTCAATTTTTAAATTATCTAAACTGGTTCTTAGGGTTTCGTTTTCTTCTTTCAAAGAGCTAATATCCCCCTCTAATTCAACCATATTATCTTTTATTTTTCCTTCGTTGGTTTTAAGAAGATTAATTTCTTTATTGAGCTCGTCACCAATGGTTTCTTTTTCGATTAATTTCTCTTTCAAATTTTCGAATTCAGATTTTGAAACCTCTAAAGCCTCTTCAACAGATTTGAGTTCTGACAAGGTGGTTTTAAGAGACTCTTCGACTTGTTCTTTCTCTACTACTTTACCATTTAGCCCATTCACCTCCAGTTCAAACTCAGAGACTTTGCTCTCCAGTTCTTTCACACTGGAGTTCGCACCCTCTAGCATCCTCTCCAGTTCAGACGCCCTTTTCCCCTCCACTTCAAGCACTTCCACTTTCTTCTTTGAGTCGTCGTGCTCAGTACTCAACGAATTAAACGACTCCTTCAATTCAGTCAACTCGTTTTCTTTCAATTTTAGGGTTTCTAATGCCTCTTTTAGGGTTTCAGAATTTAGGGTATGTTTACCCTCAGCCTCTATAATTTGGGTTTTAAGTGTGTTTCTTTCCAATTCTAGTTCTTGGATCGATTTGGTCATTTTTTCAATTTCGTCTTTTGACAGGGTTGGTTCTGTAATTTCTGGTTTTCCTGGGGCTTTTTCTTCAATTGGAACCGTATCTATTTCTCTATCGACTTTTATGAACTCGTCATCTTCTTCTTTGTTTGCTTCTTTCTTTTCAGGAATTGAGTCGCCATTGATTAGACTCGGTTCTTCTTCTTCGTTCACCTGAAGTTAAATTAAATTAAACATTTTATTAACAAATTTTGTGTAATTAATTTCATAACAGAAAAGAAAAAAAAAGGAGTTATTTGATCTTTAAGATCCGCAATGAATTTACAAAGAAAGATTTATGAAACATGATATAAACTAAAACTATTTCAAATTAAAAATTAGTACCACTTCAGACTTGTGAGAAGCCTTGAGATCAACTTCTCCAGTGATCGTGACATTTTCGTCCTCCATTTCTACACACAACTAGTGAAGTAGTAAATCCTTTCTGCAAAATTGAAATTTCAGATTAGGCCAATTTGAAATAGATAATATGAATTAGTACATCCAAGTAGATTCACAAGTTAGGTAGAAAGTGCGTACAGTGAACTCAACAGAGAAGATTAGGTAAAATTAACTTTCAAAGATTAACTTTAGGTAAACAAAATCAAAAAGCTGACACCAAACATTTTTTATAAATGGAAAATACAGCTTGATGTATAAAAAAAGATCAGATTGATCGAATTTACCAGAATTTATCGAGATCAAAAATTAAATTAACAATTTTGAGCAAAATCAAGTGATAAAACTGATTTAACTTAAACCAGATCCATCGCATATAGTACTGATTCGTACGAGCAGATTAATCTACATAAACTTAAAATTACTTAGTTGATCACTCGATATCAATTATTTTATTCAAAACTGAAGCTACAAAAGCATCAATCTACATAAATGAACACAAAAACATTGAGAAACCACTTTTGATCCGACGAAAAAAGCAGAAAAATCAGTGGATTCACAAAAGACGGCGCTGAAACGAAACAATCATTCGAATAACACAAAATCACAAGCAAATAAATCAATCACATAATGATTCCAGTAAAAACAAGAACTTACGCTAGAAGATTGAGCTTGCTGATCACAGATTGTGTAGCTAGCAAATAGTGCTGTTTACTTGTTTTGAACGAAATAGAAAGAGAGAGAGAGGAAGAGAGGGAATCTCTTTATACTAGTTCTCTTTTTCTCTGTCTGTTTCAGTAGGTGGTGCACGTCTTCTTTTATCTGAACACGGTCTACCATTTAGTGCGTAGACTTATGAATGTTTAATGCCAAAAACGGCCTTTCCTGAATTATGGATCAGTGTTTTTGGTCAAGTTTTCATGAATTTTAACTGCAGTTGTGCAGTTGCAATAAAATCATTGAAGTTGTTGATCTCTAATATGTTTTTCTGAGTAGTTTCTTTGTGCAAATAAAAAAGTTGAAAATTAATTAAAAATTGAACAAGCTTTCTAAAAGAAAATCAAATGAATAATTCTCAATTTAAACCCAAAATATAATATCATTTTCATCAGAGACATCTAAAAATCATAACCGGATTTTCATCCAAAAAATCAAGAAAATAGAGAAATATACAAATAAATCAAGAGAGAAACTCAGGCAATCGAGTGAAACTTGTAAGAAATAGAGAAAATCAGCAAGCTTCGGAAGAGATTAAGAGTAATCAGAAGTTTCACACCATATCGGTATCCATTAGAGACAAATTAAAAGTAATCACAAGGAAAAAAAATGTTTTCAAATCATACCAGGATAAAATCGAGCATGTACCAGTATATTCAGTCAATTTCACATACCAATAAGCATCTCTCAACAATCGCGGGAGTAAGCATCTCTCAACAATCAGGGGAGTCTTAAGCCATGATTTTCTTTCTTTTCAATCCAAATAAAAAAGTCAAAAGTTAATTAGAAATAAAATAATGTTTCTAAAAGAAAGTAAAACGAATAATCTCCAATTTAAGCTCGAACATAACATGATTTTCAACAGAAACAGCTAAATAACATTTTAAGTCCGAAACATAATCGAATTTTCATCGAACATGTTGTGGACATCGAATAAAAAGTCAAAATCAGAATCAACGAAATCAGGTTGTGGACATTCATAAGTCTGCAAGTTTTAAAGGGTGCACGATGAGAGAGAAGACATGTAAGCTAAAGAGTTTTAAATTGATTTTAAATTGAGCAACTAATTTTATTAGTCCCTCCAAACTCAAATTAAATTTATTTGCTTCGTTATTCTCACCGTTCGAGCATTTGGCGTGACTCGTTTGAACGTTCGATCTAACAAATTTGCAAATAATCCCTTTTCTTTGATGCTATTTACAATTCTTGCTTTAAATGTGTTTATTTTTTTTGTATATTTCAAGAAATTTTTATTGGATCGTTGAAGATGTGGCGAAATTGATTGTTTGCATAACGACGTCTGGTCCCTGACTATATTAAATTCATATATTGAGTTCATATTAATCATGTCTTTGTTTTTAGCTTGTATATTGAGTTCATATTAATCATGGTGTACGAGTTAAATAAACAAAACGACCAGCTAAATAGTTTGAAATTTGTACTCTGACAGTGGACCCATCCAGCTAGACAATCCTTAAAAGGAAGTCTTATATCCTCTCCATTTTCATTTATAAAATTCTTTCCCGTTGGAAAATGTTTAGTTCAGACAATATTATGTTAAGAGCAATGACGTTTCCGGTTAGAAGGAAACTGGAGATGATATTTAAATGGGAAAGATCGAGCAACGGCGGAACCGGTGCACACGCTGGCGGCGGTGAGGTTACCGAAGGGGTTCGAAACCGTCATGACTTGATTTGCTCTGTCGGACGGATATATTTCCGATTTTGCCCCCCTTCCGTTGTCCAATAAACATGTTTGATCATTCGCATATATAACCCTGAATAAACAGATATTCTTTTCTGGTAAATTGGCGCTTATGAAAATCCAGTAAACCATTATTTTTTGTAAGGTATTTTTTTATAAAATGAAAATAAAATAATCGGACCATGTCAATTCATTAACAATGTGATTGTCTAAGTTAAGTTAGTGGAGAATGTAATTTATTTTGGTAATTGAAGATTGTTGTGTTTCTTACATTCTAATATGCTTTATAATATAACTAACGATAATGTAATTTTTTCTCTTGGTACGGTTGTCAAGTTTATTTCTAACACAAAAATATATGGCCGAAACGTCTCTATTAATAAATTAATAAAAAAAAAGAGTCCCGATTAATAATTTTTTGTATGTCGATGAAAAAATGAGTACATTGTTAATGGTTCATGTTCACGTCGTGGTGTTGAGATTTTCGTTGTGAACATGAATATAAGAATTTATGGCTATTGAAGGTCTTCAATAAAAATTGAGGATAATGTGTGTGGAGAAGATATCTTGTATATTTTGAAAATGCATACAATTCATTTAAATATTTATAATACGTGTAGTTATCTCTATCATGATAATTTTTTCATTACCACTTTATCATAATAGTTTTTGTTTTGTTTTTCAAAATTTATGATACATAAACCTTCTCATATATTCGATAAAATTATTTTGTGTCATTTAACAAGACAATAATCATTTTATCAAGTTGCGTATATATCCTCCTTTTACACGAAATGATACATGATCTATTTATTTTGGCTTTGTAATAATCTATGTAATATAATTACTTCCGTGAAGTATATTGATATGACATTTAGTATTGGCTAAACGTGGATTTCAAAACTTATTAATGTTGTGAAAATATATGTAAAATGTATTTTAAGATCTTAAGATTGTTTACATTTGCCTCGAAGACGAGTACAATATCATCTGCAAAAAATGATTGGAAACGAAAAATACACCCATCATTTTATGATATAAATGATTCAACAACATGCATGATGGGTATAGTATCGTTCACAAATTTAAATCAATAAAGAGTCTCCACGTTTCTTTTGATTGAAAAAATAAGGACAAATTGATTTGAACTTAACCGTACTAGAATCAACCAGAACCGAACTAAATTTTGAACCGGTTTATAACCAAATTCTAAAATTCATATTTGTACCCAAAAAAAACATATCATATCAATATGAGTATATTATTTGTAACCTTATTATCATTTCAAATTTAAAAAATAATTATAATGTTCAGTTCGGTTTAACCGATTTTTGGAATATTAAAATCAAACCAAACTAGATAAACCAAATAATACTTATTTCCCGAACCGAACCAAATAAATAAATAAAAAACAAACGATTATAACAAATTCGATATGTCCGTGACAGTTTGAACATCCTAATTTTATGATCAAATGTTATACATTGAATACGTTCCGGAAGAAAATATTAAGAAATATTTTATTATGATTTTCATTATTTTGATAATATTATTGTAAACTAATAATTGCTATATGCTTTTGTAACTCAGCACAAGGATCTGAATGTAATTGACTTAAATAACATATACATTTTACCAAACTTTTATCTTCAGGGGCAAAATAGGAATTTTAGTAATCCAAGGATCTAATATTTTTCCTTCAAAAAAAGAAAGAAAGAAAGGATCTATCTAATCTTAGCATTTTCTTCCTTACCTAAAAACAAAAAGATTAAATTAGCATTATTTGAAATTTTTGTTTTGATGGAATAAGATAGCTTTTTGGTCTGCGGAGATTGGGTCTCACAAGGGACCGACCAGACCGACCATCTCCCCCTTTGCGAATTAGTATACTCTCCCTCTCCAATCATCTTTTAACTGGACGGCTTCGAGCCCATAATCTCTTTAAACATTGTCTCTAAAAGTTAATTTTTATTGATTATATATGTCTATAATTCAGTAAATTTCTTAAATATATATTTACTATTTTTTTTTATAAAATGTTTATTCAATCATTTTTTATATGTCATTCAAACACATAATTAGTCATTCGTGATTCGTCAATAATACAATACGTAATACGTAATATGTGCATGTGTAATTATAATACAATACGTTATTAATTCGTCAATTCGTATACCGTCTATTGTTAGATTTATTTTACAGAATACTGATATAATAATTTGGTATGTAAACACAAATGAATATATTTTTTATCGGTTCTCTATCAAAGGAATTTCGTCATTCATACAAATACTTGAGAAATATAATATTTATTTTAGTTCAAATTCATAAATTTTTAGATTAATATTATAATTTTTGTTGTCTTATTACGTGTTCGAAATTTAAGTTTCTATTTTCTATTTAAAAATATATATTATATACTTTTTTAAAATAATGTAAGGAGCAATCATGTTCTCGATTTGATATAAATGGAGAGGGGAGCCAGAAAGCAGAAAGGTAATGGTGATGCCAGCCCAACCAGCCGTCTTTACCACACCACTTTTTCTTTGTTTTTTCTGAGTATTTATTTTTTTCTCATTTTCGAATTCAAATTTATAATTGACCGTTTAATTTTATTATTCTTTTTATTGCGATTATTAATATTAGCTTTCTATTTTTTTGTTTAATTAGGTCCCATTCAAAGTTCTTTGTATTTGACTTGTTTGTTTGATGACATGAAAAATTTCAATTTAGTATATTTGATTGTTTCCATAAGAGAGATCAAATTCATAATTTCTACAATATATGATTTTATTGTGTCAAACATTTAACCAATTGAGTTACGTAGTCATTGACATTACGTGTATTATTTTAATAATTCATTAATTTAACTAATCAATAAAATAAAAAAGTAAAATTGGTATTATTGAAATTCAATTTTCTCTTTTCTATCAACCATTAAAACACAGCTCTGGGAATGTCATTGTATTATCGGTTTTTGTCCAGACAAGTTCAGTCAATCTCATAAAATAATTTGTGAAGCCCACATTATTTGGCACAAGCCTAATATGCATAGAAACATGTTTTTTTTTTATGCTCGAAAGACAAAAAATAAATAATCAAAATTTCGAATTAAATTAAAAAAATTTAATATTAATTATTAAATTAATGAATTACAATCAGAAGGAAACAAATAAAGCCCATACAATCAAGGCCCATTTAATTATATAATTACAAATCCATGGTTTCAACTAAAAACCCTGTTAAATATTATTTGTACTCCTGTTACCTGTACAATACAAAATAAAAATAAAAATAAAAATCATATATTAGTTTTTCAATATATGAATTTGAGTATTCAACAAGCTTTAAATACATAAAAAATCCAAATTCGAAATATAAATTCTCCAATTATTTGAAAGTAAATAAAAATTTCACTGTATATTTAATCACATTACTATTAGAAATTAATCACCTTGTACAAATTTAATACAAACTAGCGTTTTACCCGCGCAATTGCGCGGGTCTGTTTTTATTTTTACCTGTTTTTTCTAATCATTACTTTAATTGTTGAAGTTTTTTGTTTGTTTTCGTATTTGTATTGCCGCTTCATATTTTGCTTTCGTTCTTCGTATGTTGTATATATTGTGATTGTTCAATTATACTATTATATGTATTTTAGCAGTTTAGTTTTTTTTGGTTTGCCCACAGAGAAAACTCTCGGTAAGGACAGATAGAAAAAAAAAAATAATAAGATTAGGGTTTATGTCCGCTTGTTTCTGTTTTGAAAGAAAGCATCATTGCAACAAAAAAAATCACAATTCTTGCATTTTCGTCAATTAAGGCATTCCTATAGAAGAAGAAACATAGAAATCATGAGTTAAAGATATATTTTCTTTTTCTTATTCTACAGAGGTATAAAAGTAATAATCATGGTTCGAGGAATCGGCGATTCCAACCAGGAATCGCCGATCTGAACTCGGAATCGGCAGGCACCGATACGATTTTACCCATTTTTAAACGGAATCGGTCGATTTGGTCTGAAAAGCGAGAAAAATCGACAAAAATCGAGTTTACCTGTGACGAAGAAGAATCGCCATGGCTCCCGTGACGAAGAAGAGTCGTGGAGTGGAGGGCTCCAACCTCTTTGTCGTGGAGGGCTCCCGTGACGAAGAAGAATCGCCATGGCTGTCGTGGAGTGGAGGGCTCCAGCGTAGGGGTCGCGTGCGTAGTGGTCGCGACGTAGGGGGTCGTCGTAGGGGTTTAGGGTTTAGGGGTCGTCGTTGGGGTCGCTCGTGGGGCAAATAAATATTTTCATGTAATTTTTTCATGTAATCCGCACATTTATAATCCGCACATTTATAATTATGATAATGAAGGGATCACCGAACCAGCACGACATAGTTTTTGGCAGTAGATTTTTTCATGTAATTTTTTTTATTACAAATAAATATTTACATTAGCTTTATTTATGTCTAAATATTGTTTTTACATCTTTTTTAATACTATGCATTAAAACAAAAAACCGATTCCATTTCCGATTCCGATTCCGATTAGTCCTCCCGGCCATTCCCCGATTCGATTTCCGATTCCGATTTTCAGAACCATGGTAATAATATTGTGAGATTTTATAAGGGCTGAAATGAATAAAATACCTTATTTTGGTGTTGTTGGCATTGTCGACTGGAACTTTATGTCCTGAAAGTAATGTGGCTCTCTCAATTTCAGTTTGGTACAAATTTGCCCACATCACTATATTAACCATCCATTAGTCAAATAATCAACACTTAATTAATTAATTAATCAAAATTTGGAATTATAACAATAGAATTCTTGAGTTCTAGAAGTGGTCAAGTCAGGATCGAGTACCAACTATTGAGTGTAACAATGTGGCACTCTTAAATACACCTCAGAGTGAGAATGTAACAATGTGACATTCACATATACCCCTGCACATAAATGATGAAATTATACATTACCATTGCGGGAAGAAAACCTAAACGTTAAAGCACCAAATAAAAGCCCAATGTCAAAAATTACATATATTTAAAGATTATACATACCTGCGAGATCTTTATCACACTTTAGTGTATAAGAAGCTATCTGAGATTGCCTCCTGAGATTTTAAAATAATAATAATAAATGGGTTTGCTTGCAAATTTTTCATTCGAACACTATTTGCAAATTCATGGGTTTTTTTGCAAATTAATTAATTACCGTTGCGGGAACATAAGTGCCGGTTTCATCATACTAATTAAATCCTCGTTGACGTGACTACCAGGAGCACGTACGACGACACCACCAGAAACCGGTGCCGGTACGACCACGCCTCCATTATAGACACTCGTACGAAGTACTGTCTGGAACGGTGCGGCAGCAAGAGGAGGTCAGGAAGTATATCAATGCTAGTCAGGACTAACATTGACAAAAATAAATATTAGTAATTAATGGGGTTTTGGGCAAATTTTGCATCGAAGCAATATTTGGAAATTACGGGTTTTTTTGTAAATTAATTAATTACCTTTGCAGGAACAGAAGTGCCGGTACCATTATATTTAAAATCCTTGTTGATGTAACTACCAGAAGCGGGTACAACCATACTGCCAGAAGCCGGTACTGGTATGACCAGGCCTCAAGTGGATACGACCACACCGCCAGAAACAGGTACGACCACGCCTCCATTCGGGTGGACCTTCAATTTTTTTATGTCGTAAATAAATATTGCATTCGATCAGATTGCACCCAACTCCTCCATGATTACACGTGCAACATAAACTATTCGACACTAAAAGCTTTCTTTAGCTAAAAATCATGCAACAAATAGAGCCAAGTAATGAATTTCCATGAAAAGTTTTGATTTATTTTTCCCTACAATACACTTCAATCAATCCGAAGAGCCCATTTTGTTGGCTTGTGCGGAATTCTTGTAATCACAGAAGAGGGAAAAAGATTGAGTTTAACAAATATTTCAAAAATCAATTTAATAGACGAAGGATCTTACATTACAGCCTCAGTCGATAACTGCGGCGAGCAAAATTAAGCCTAAATGGATATCAAAAATCCTGCAGAAATTTCCAAAACAATCAATCAAAACAACTAAAATCAACTCTTAATCAATGAATGGCTGCAAATTCATGTGAAGACAAAAGCAATATGATCCCCAAATATAGAGCTTTTTTGTGTAGCGGCGAGAATGAGAAGAGAGAGGGTGCAGCGGGTTTAGGGTTTTAGAATCCAAAGAAGGAGACGGCAAATTACGCAAACTGAAAAAAAACACTCACCGCACCGGCCTCCATTGAACGCAGAAGAGAAGGAACCTGAACCGCCAATAGAGTCGGCCTTCTATCTCGCGAGTGTCCTAAGGTTTCATCGCGTTTTTCTCTTCTGGAGCTTCAATGAGAAAAGCTGCGGGAATGAGAGGAAGAAAGGAATACGCCATTGTTTACCCTTTTTTAACTCACATTCTCACCATCGCGTTGAAACCGAGCCATGGCAGAACCTAGAGAAGAAGTAACAAACCTTTTATTTGGTTTGAAGAACACGATCCAGGAAGTAGTTGATGATTTCGCCTTCCCAAGTCACACAACCGTCTGCTGAAAACCTTGGTCCAACCGATGCTTCGTTTGTCTAATCGATCGCCGCCTTCTGAAATCGCACAACCGGCGGAACCGGCGCTTCCTTTGTCCAGTAGACAGTCACCTTCGAAAACCCTAGAAATCGCCTAGGTTTTCCCAGCGAGAAGAGCTTGACGGCTCGAGCAAAAACCCTAGAACCGGCGCTTCCTTTGAACGAAGAGAGAAAGGGTGGTTTGTGTAGGTATCATCCTCTATCTAACGGCTATCAAAGAAGTGATCCAACGGTTGGGAAGTGAACACGTGCAAGGCTAGTTATAAAGCCCAATATACAGCATTATATCTATTTTAAGATGTCTAAATTTTTATTACCTATGAACTGTTTCCATACCAGTGAAGAAGCAATGAAGCATCACTGGCCTCTCTCGATGGCCTCCTGAAGGTAAGTAAAATCATGAAAAATAAAGTACGGAAATGAAGAAGAAGAAAGAAAAAGAATGGCATGAAAAAAAGAGAATCACACAAAAATTATTATGTAATTCTCTTTATTTTCATAAAAAATAATTCATGTATATCTCACAGAATCACACAAAAATTATCATTTTCACTCCAAAATGAGAAATATTATGTTTGGATTAAAATTAAGATTTTTTTTCTTCTAATAATGAAATATATCCGAAACTAAGAGTCACTCCAAAATGAGAAATATTATGTTTGGATTAAAATTAAGATTTTTTTAATTCTAATAATGAAATATATCCGAAACTAAGAGCCCCTCTCGTTCTGATGAAAATTGAATATTAACACAAGTCAACAGTAAAAGAAAAAGGAAACATCAAAAATAAAACAAAATAAAACAAAATAAGAATTGATTAAGGGCGTTTATCAACCATTTCGCGCAACAACTTTTTAACATTCCCCGATACCCTAAATTTGGCCAGTTTACCAACGAGCGTAACATACACATTAGGTTCATCTAAAAGCCCTTTGGATATCATTTCAATCAACAACTTTTCCGCCTTTCGCACATCTCCCTTCTTATATAATACAAATATAAGCGTGCTATACATCATACCATTAGGTGGGTGTCCATTAGAAACCGCTCTATGAAATAACTCCTCGACTTTACCCCACTCCTCTTTCATACTAAAACCTACCATGAGTGTATCATATGTTATTGAATCCAGTTTATATCCTCTCGACATAATCTCCTTTACCAATTGTTCCGCCTCGTCGGTTCTCCCTTTCCTACATAATCCATTAACGATCGTAGTATGTGTGACAATATTCGGTTCAAGTCCACTACAAACCATCTCATATACTAGCATTTTTGCCTGCTCTATTTCCCCCAGTTTGCAAAATCGATCAATAAACGCGTTATAGGTCACCACATTTGGTTTCAGTCCATTAGAAACAATTTCATGCATCAATTTTTTTGCCTTCTCCGCTTCCCCTTGTTTGCAAAATCCATCAATAAACATGTTATAGGTCACCACATCCGGTTTCAATCCATCAGAAACCATTTTATGCATAACTTTTTCTGCTTTTTCCAATTCACCTTGTTTGAGAAATCCATCAATAATCGTGTTATAGGTCACCACACCTAATTTCAATTTTTCAGAAACCATTTCAAGTATTATTTTGTCTGCTTTTTCATATTCCTTGTTTTTGCAAAATCCATCAACAAGTATGCTATAAGTCACCACATCCGGTTCCAATCCATTAGAAACCATTTCAAGTATCATTTTTTCTGCTTTTTCCAGTTTACCTTGTTTGCAAAATCCAGCAATAAGCGTGTTATAGGTTACCACGTCCAATTTCAATCCATTAGAAACCATTTCAAGCATCAATTTTTCTGCTTTTTCATATTCCTTATTTTTGCAAAATCCATCAAGAAGCGTGCTATAGGTCACCACATTCGGTTTTAATCCATTAGAAACTATTTCAAGTATCATTTTTTCTGATTTTTCCAGTTCACCTTGTTTGCAAAATACGTCAACAAGGGTGGTATATGTCACCACATCCGGTTTCAATCCATTAGAAATCATTTCAAGTACCAATTTTCCTGCTTTTTCCAGTTCACCTTGTTTGCAAAATCCATTAATAAGCGTGGTATAGGTCACCACATTCGGTTTTAATCCATCATAAACCATTTTATGCATAACATGTTCTGCTTTCTCTAGTTCAGCTTTTTTGCAAAATCCATCAATAAGCGTGTTATAGGTCACCACATTCAATTTCAATCCTTTTGAAACCATTTCAAGTATCAGTTTGTCTGCTTTTTCATATTCCTTATTTTTACAAAATCCATCAACAAGCGTGTTATACGTCACCACATCCGGTTTCAATCCATTAGAAACCATTTGAAGTACCAATTTTTCTGCTTTTTCCAGTTCACCTTGTTTGCAAAATCCATCAACAAGCGTGTTATAGGTTACCACATTCGGTTTCAATCCTTTAGAAACCATGTCATGTATCATTTTTTCTGCTTTTTCAAATTCCTTATTTTTGCAAAATCCATCAACGAGCGTGGTATAGGTCACCACATCCGGTTTCGATCCTTTAGAAACCATTTCAAGTATCAATTTTTCTGCTTTTTCCAATTCATTTTGTTTGCACAATGCATCAACAAGGGTGGTATATGTCACCACATCCGGTTTCAATCTATTAGAAATCATTTGAAGTATAAGTTTTCCTGCCTTTTCCAGTTCACCTTGTTTGCAAAATCCATCAACAAGCATAGTATAGGTAACCACATTCGGTTTGAATCCTTCAGAAACCATTTCCGATATAATTTTTTCTGCTTTATCAAATTCCTTTTGTTTGCAAAATACATCAACAAACATGCTATATGTCACCACATTCGGTTTCAATCCTTTAGAAACCATTTCAAGTATCAATTTTTCTGCCTTTTCCAATTCATTTTGCTTGCACAATCCGTCAACAAGCGTGCTATAGGTCACCACATCCGGCTTCAATCCATTAGAAATCATTTCAAGTATCAATTTTTCTGCTTTTTCCAGTTCACCTTGTTTGCACAATCCATTAACAAGCGTGTTATAGGTTACCACATTCGGTTTCAATCCTTTAGAAACCATTTCAAGCATCATTTTTTCTGCTTTTTTATATTGCTTATTTTTGCAAAATCCATCAACAAGAATGGTATACGTCATCACATTCGGTTTCGATCCTTTAGAAACCATTTCAACTATCAACTTTTCTGCTTTTTCCAATTCATTTTGTTTGCACAATCCATCAACAAGCGTGCTATAGGTCACCACATCCGGTTTCGATCCTTTAGAAATCATTTCAACTATCAACTTTTCTGCTTTTACCAGTTCACCTTGTTTGCAAAATCCATCAATAAGCATACTATAAGTTATAACATCAGCCCGAATACCCATATCATTCATTCCATAAAAGAATGCCTCGGCTTTTTTCAACTCTCCATCTTTGCAATATCCGTTCAAAAGAGTGTTGCGTGTCACCGTGTTCGGTACGGGACCATTGGAGATCATTGAACGAAACAAATTCTCCGCTTCGCCTATTGCTCCCATTCGGCACAATTGATGCATAAAAGCGTTGTACGAAATCAGGTCAGGCTTGAATCCCAACATAGGCATTTTCTCGAACACCACGGCTACATCCTCCAATACCCGATTCTCCACACAAAAACCCTTCAATAGTAAATTCAGTGAAAATATTATTTCGGCCCTATACCCATCCTTAAATAACCGTCCGAAAAAAGCAAAAGCGAGGTCGAGCCGGTTAACACGGCAACACGACTCGATTAGGATCCGGTAAGTACGTTCATTTGGACAGATCACGCCTTCGCGACTCATGCGATTAAAGAGAGAAAGCACATGAAAATACCGTTTCTCGTGGTAATCCATCTGGCAAATATTTCTGAGGAGGCCATTGAATGAATTGACAGATGCATTGGGCTCACCTTTCTCTGCTTGCAGCATTTTCTCGAACATGTGGAGTGCGTCTTCTATTGAGAGATTCTCCCTTTTTACTCGGGTCTTTGCTGAATATGATTTGGTGACGTGGCATACGAGAGGCGTCGAAAGGCGGCAACGAGTATCATGGGAAAAGAAAGTAGGGCGGGATGAAAGCTTAGGAGAACCATGAATGGAGGTCTTGGAAGATGGGAAAGAGGTGGCGTGAAGTATTGCCATCCTTATCAGCAAAGCTCAGGGAGGCAACAAGGAGTTAACGAAGCACCGTTGAGTACTCCCTCAGTCGCTCATCTTCTTTCTTACTTGCTACTGCCTTCTTGTGGATAAGGATAATACGGGCTACTTGTTTGCTTCCATTAAAACATGGAAAAAAAGATGATAGTTAACTAGAATCATGATTGGGCCGTGACCGTGAGTGAATTGGTATATATAAATAGTAAGTACCCTCAATTTTAACCCACCAATATCCTCGATGACATCATCAAAAATAATTAACATGTTCAATTAAGATGATAATTAACATTAGCAATTAATTAACACATATTAATTAACTGTTAATTGTATATGGTATATGTTAATCGTATGTTTTTTTTTCATTAAATGGAGATTTTTTTTTTGCTTCTCATTAATTATTATTTAATGTTGATGAGAATCGAACTCATGATCTATGATTTATTGTGATATGTCGTTTAAAACTCTTCAAGAGATTCGTGTGGGGCCCAGTAACGCGTCAGAAGGTTTTCGGACACCTGGCGATTTCTCGTCCAATGAGTTGAGATTGGGTCGAGAGGGTTTTAGCGTCGAGGGTTTTAGCGAGCGGAGTGACGAGGCTGATGAGGTTATTGATCATAGGAGACTCTCTTGGCATAAAAGAGGCTTCTAGATTCTTCCTTCATTTTTTTTTTTAGAAAAAATATTGTTATGATTTAAAATGTTACTTGTGTCTACTGAATTACTTTTTGTGAAATTTTCGAACTTGTTGATTTAATTTAAGTAAATGTATATTTTATCATTGTTAATACTTTCTTTACGAATGAATTTTTAAAAGCAATTTACATGAATAAAAATTTAATTCTTGTACATCTCATCATTAAAATGTGTGTTTTTATACATTCATGCTAGGTTTTCAGTAAATTAATTAATACATGTGTTATAGAAAATCCCAAACTGGAATGGAGCCTTGGCCTTGATTCGTACGTACGAGCAGATTAATCTACATAAACTTATAATTACTTAGTTGATCGCTCGATATCAATTATTTTATTAAAAACTGAAGCTACAAAAGCATCAATCTACATAAATGAACACAAAAACATTGAGAAACCATTTTTGATCCGACGAAAAAAGCAGAAAAATCAGTGGATTCACAAAAGACGGTGCTGAAACGAAACAATGATTAGAATAACACAAAATCACAAGCAAATAAATCAATCACATAATGATTCCAGTAAAAACAAGAACTTACGCGAGAAGATTGAGCTTGCTGATCACAGATTGTGTAGCTAGCAAATAGTGCTGTTTACTTGTTTTGAACGAAATAGAAAGAGAGAGACAGGAAGAGAGGGAATCTCTTTATACTAGTTCTCTTTTTCTCTCTCTGTCTCAGTAGGTGGTGCACGTCTCTTCTTTTATCTGAACACGGTCTACCATTTAGTGCGTAGACTTATGAGATGTTTAATGCCAAAAAAGGGCGTTTCGTGAATTATGGATCAGTGTTTTTGGTCAAGTTTTCATGAATTTTAACTGCAGTTGTGCAGTTGCAATAAAATCATTGAAGTTGTTGATCTCTAATATGTTTTTCTGAGTAGTTTATTTGTGCAAATAAAAAAGTTGAAAATTAATTAAAAATTGAACAAGTTTTCTAAAAGAAAATCAAATGAATAATTCTCAATTTAAACCCAAAATATAACATCATTTTCGTCAGAGACATCTAAAAATCATAACCGGATTTTCATCCAAAAAATCAAGATAATAGAGAAATATACAAATAAATCAAGAGAGAAATTAAGGCAATCGAGTGAAACTTGTAAGAAATAGAGAAAATCAGCAAGCTTCGGAAGCGATTAAGAGTAATTAGAAGTTTCACACCATTATCGGTATCCATTGTTGGTTCATATTTCCTGATAGTTTGATTATTTCAAAACACTGTCAGTACTAATGTATACATTCAGAAAAGTGCAGGATAACATAGGTACGATACGAAGATGAAGGAGGACTTGTGAAGGAAGACTTCATTGGATTACATCAAGAATCAGGACATGAAGTCTCAACATAAACAAGAAAAGAAGAACACAAGGAAGGCCATTGGAATACATCAAGACTCAAGATGTTGAAGCCTTCCGTGAGTGGGATACGCCACAAATAAACCATAGGTACAAACCTAGTAGAACTCAAGTAAAATCATGTTCAAAATAACAAAGAGTTCAGTCAAGCAGGAAGTGCGTTCTGAACGAACTCAAAGTCCGTTCAGAACGCACTTGCTAAATATCAAAAGTGTAAAGCTTGATTAGAACCAAACGTGTCCCAGGGATGTGTGCGTTCGAACGAACAATCATGTACGTTCGAACGGACAATTAGAATCCGTTCACACACCTTCTGAGTGCGTTGAACGGACAATCTTTCCTGTGAACGGAAATATGTCACAGGGATATGTGCGTTCGAATGAACACACATGTGCGTTCGAACGGACAACCTGGAATCCGTTCACCCACTTTTCAGTGCGTTGAACGGACTCTTGTTCCTGTGAACGCAAAATGCTATGTATAATTGAGTCCGTTACGAACGGACATTGTCCGTTCGAACGGACCCAAGATGTACTTGCACGTTATTTTGAAACGGCTAGTGCAAACTTCAAGTGCGTTCTGAACGGACTGTATGCGTTCGAACGCACTGCAAGTTTTCTGAAGGATTTCTATAGAGAGTATAAATAGAATCCTTCATGGGTCTCTCTCTCTCACTTCCTCAATTTCAAACTTTGAAGCCTAAAAAGAGAGAAACCCTAAGCTGTGATTTTCTATATCCATTGATAGCTTGAGAAACCTCTTTAGATCGTTGATCTACTTTCGATATTCTCCACTAATCGTATCCCACTCACGTGACCGATCACGTTGTAGCTCGATTAGTGAAAAAGTGTAATAGGCTAGTGCAACAAATTGTAAAGAGCCTAAGCTATAGATCGATAGAAGCGTGTAAATCGATCTAGGCAAATCCTTGTAATCGAGTTGAGTTGGAATTCAATCGAAAGCCAAAAAGAGGCACAAGGCATTCCCGGAGACGTAGGTACTCGCAAATAATTGAGTCGGTCAATTAAGCGAGTAAAGGGTGAGTTAAAGCTACAAAGCAACCACCTACCGAACTTCGTAAACAAACATCTTGTGTCAAAGTGTTTGTACGGTATCATCTTTATCATCTAAATTATTATTTATTCCGCACCGTAAATTAGGTTTAAATCTAAACTAAGTGTAAGTTAGATTGCCAAATTTACACCCCTCTAGGTTAGAATTAACCAACATCCATTTGAGACAAATTAAAAGTAATCACAAGGAAAAAAGTTTTCAAATCATACCATGATAAAATCGAGCATGTACTAATATATTCAGTCAATTTCACATATCAATAAGCATCTCTCAACAATCGCGGGGGTAAGCATCTCTCAACAATCAGGGGAGTCTTAAGCCATGATTTTCTTTCTTTTCAATCCAAATAAAAAAGTTAAAAGTTGATTAGAAATTGAATAATGTTTCTAAAAGGAAGTAAGACGAATAATCTCCAATATAAGCTCAAAGATAACATGATTTTCATCAGAAACAACTAAATAACATTTTAAGTCTGAAACATAATCGAATTTCCATCGAACAGGTTGTGGGCATCCAATAAAAAGTCAAAATCAAAATCAACGAAATCAGGCAGAGAAAACTAATACCAACAAAAAGATAATTTATTTACGTGACATCTTAAGTTTAAAGAATGATCGATGAAGACAAAGAGGTGAAGTCTGCAAGTTTAAAAGGGTGCACGATGAGAGAGAGAGAGGACATGTAGGCTTAAAGAGTTTTTAATTGATTTTAAATTGAGGAACTGGTTTTATGAGTCCCTTGAAATTAAAATTAATTTTATCCGCTTTGTTATTCTCACCGACCGTTCGAACGTATGGCGTGTAGTGGTGTCAAAGGGGCGGACATTTCCCTAACCGATCCGAACCGTATCCGAAAAATATCCGAATCCGGATGGAACCGGATCCGGAACCGTATCCGGATGGAACCGGATCCGGAACCGTATCCGTGTTTACGGGTATGGATCCGGATCTAGGAGCTAAAATTTTGATGGATCCGGATACTATTCGAATCCGAATAAAATTTGTAAACGGATATCCGTTTTGTTGTAATCATGATCAAAATTATAGTAATACATAGTAGACAATAACTATATTTTAATTCGCAATAATACGTAATAATCAATAATCATATATATATATATATATATATATATATATATATATATATATATATATATATATATATATATATATAATTCAATGTTCCAGAAATCGCTCGGCGCTCGCTGGTCGGCAGACGACCATCAAGCGCCAAGGATGATTAATCGGGATTAATCGGGAATCTCGGCGGACCTCGGCGGATTTTTATTTTTTTATATTTAATATTTAAATTAATTAAACAAAATTACAAATCACAGTTTATTTTAATAAGTTTTAAATAATTTAAGTAACAAAATACACTACGTCACTAAACTAACATAAACTCAAATAATAATAATAATAATAATAATAATATATATATATATATATATATATATATATATATATATATATATATATATATATATATATATATATATATATAGGGCTAGGTTCAATGGCCAACACCCTTGTTTGGCCAACTCGGCCAACAACGTTTATTTCTCATAATATATATATATGAAAATAAAAATCCAACCGCATAGATGTGATATACATCACTTGAGAATGTTATAGATTTAATTTCATGAAAAATAAATATTTTTATCATCTCCATCATGATACGTAAAGATATTGACGGATGACAATATTTACGACATGATTCATCATGAAATCAATTTTAAAATTCGAATTTTTTTCATTGGATTTAATTTAAATTATATAGATAGATTTAGATTAATTTTTACAAGGTTTCGACTTTTCTTTCATCGAAATCTAAAAAAATACCGAAATAAACGGTTGTGAAAATAACTTATCGATTTTGTTAGATAGAAAAATGCAAACAAAACAAAATTTGTTCAACAACATATCTAAATGATATAGATTGCATCTATACGGTTAAAATTTAATTTTCATTTATATAATTTGAGAAATAAACGTTGTTGGCCGAGTTGGCCATTGAACCTAGCCCATATATATATATATATATATATATATATATATTTTTTTTTTTTTTTGAATAGTATCCGACAAACGATCGTTTTCATTATTGATGTCTAATTTTTTTTGATGTCAATGAAAATCCATTGGCAATCCATAACAAAAACGATCATTATTTTGAATAGTATCCCACAACCTCTCATAATATATGATTTTTTGTGCTTCACATTCAACCAACTAGACTATGGACCCGTTGGCAATTCAAAAAAAAATTAAAAAAAAAAAAAAAAAAAATTGTACACATCTAAAAATCGGCTCGGCGGTGGCTTGGCGGACCCTTGGCGGCCGCTTGGCGGAAATCCGCCAAGCACAAAACGCCAAGAGTTTATCTCGACGGCGGACCCTCGACTACCGATTAATCGGTGATTAATCGGCCGCCAAGGCCGATTTCCAGAACACTGATATATATATATATATATATATATATATATATATATATATATATATATATATATATATATATAATTTGTTTTAAAATTATAAAATAATCAATATTTGAATTCTAAAAATATTATTATGTTATTATATCATAGTATCCGTTTCAATATCCGAATAGGATCCGCATCCGTATTCGCATCCGACAATATCCGAACCGTATCCGTATCTGTTTAATATCCGAACCGTATCCGTATCCGGATAGTACGTATCCGGATCCATATCCGAAAAAAATATGGATATGGATTTGGTACGATCACTATCCGGACCGTTGACACCCCTAATGGCGTGACACGTTTGAACGTTCTGTCTAACAAATTTGCAAATAAGCCACTTTTTTAATGCTATCGACAATCATTGTCTTAAATGTGTTTATTTTTTCGTATTTCAGAAAATTTTCATTGGATCGTTTCAGATGTGGCGAAATCGATTGTTTGCATGACGATCTTCGTTATAATCAAGTCTTTGTTTTTAGCTTGTATATTGAGTTCATATTAATCACGGTGTACGAGTTAAATAAACAAAACGACCAGCTAAATTTTTTGAAATTTGTACTCTGACAGTGGACCCATCCAGCTTGACAATCCTTAAAAGGAAGTCTTATATCCTCTCCATTTTCATTTATAAAATTCTTTCCCGTTGGAAAATGTTTAGTTCAGACAATATTATGTTAAGAGCAATGATGTTTCCGGTTAGAAGGAAACTGGAGATGATATTTAAAAAGGAAATATCGAGCAACGGCGGAACCGGTGCACCCGCTGGCGGCGATGAGGTTACCGAAGGGGTTCGAAACCGTCATGACTTGATTTGCTTTGTCGGATGTAGGAATGTCGACGGAGCGGGCCGGGTTCGGGTAAGCCTCCCCCATATCCGAACCTGAATTTTCGGGTATTACCCGAACCCGAACCCAAAATACCCGCGGATAAAAAATCATATCCGAATCCGAACCCGCGGATAACGGGTATATCCGAATCCGAACCCGTTACCCGAAAACAATCAATACAAAATAAAAAAATAATAAATTATTACACGAATACGTAAAATCATCAACAATTTTGTATACATAAAATAAACAACTTGTACAAAATACATTATAAATACAAATATTACAAATAATTAATTCATAAAACACCACAAATTTTCATATCATTGTGTATTTTCGGGTATTTTTCGGATATTTCTCGGGTACTTTTGGGTTCGGGTTCGGGTATTTTTTAGGGTTCGGGTGTACCCACGGGTAAAATTTTATCCGCGTACCCGAACACGAATCCGGAGCGGATATTTTTTTTCGGGTAATACCCGACCAGCGGGTATTTTTTTCGGGTATTACCCGCTCCGTTCGGGTCGGGTACCCGCGGGTTCGGGTTTTACCCGATCCATTGACATCCCTAGTCGGAAGGGTATATTTCCCATTTTGCCCCACTTCCGAAGTCCAATAAACATGTTTGATCATTCGCATATATAACCCTAAATAAACAGATATTCTTTTCTGGTAAATTGGCGCTTATCAAAATTCTGTAAACCATTATTTTTTGCAAGATATTTTTTTATGAAATGAAAATAAAATAATCGGACAATGTCAATTCATTAACAATGTGATTGTGTGAGTTATGTAATTTATTTTGGTAATTGAAGACTGTTGTGTTTCTTACATTCTAATAAGCTTTATAATATAAATAACGATAATGCGATTTTTTCTCTTGGTTGTCAAGTTTGTTTATAACACAAAATGATATGGCCGAAACGTCCCGATTAATAAATTAATAAAAAAAAAAGTCCTGATTAATAATTTTTTGTATGTCGGTGAAAAAATGAGTACATTGTTAATGGTTCTTTTCACGTCGTGGTGTTGAGATTTTCGTTGTGAACATGAATATAAGAATTTATGGCTTTTGAAGGTCTTCAATAAAAATTGAGGATAATATGTGTGGAGAAGATATCTTGTATATTTTGAAAATGCATACAATTCATTTAAATATTTATAATATGGGTAGTTAACTCTATCATGATCATTTTTCCATTACCACTTTATCATAATAGTTTTTTATTTGTTTTTCAAAATTTATGATACATAAACCTTCTCATATATTCGATAAAGTTACTTTGTGTCATTTAACAAGTCAATAATCATTTTATCAAGTTGCGTATATATCCTCCTTTTACACGAAATGATACATGATCTATTTATTTTGACTTTGTAATAACCTGTGTAATATAATTACTTCCGTGAAGTATATTGATATGACATTTAGTATTGGCTAAACGTGGATTTCAAAATTTATTAATGTTGTGAAAATATATATAAAATGTATTTTAAGATTTTAAGATTGTTAACATTTGCCTCGAAGACGAGTACAATATCAGCTGCGAAAAATGATTGGAAACGAAAAATACATCCATCATTTTATGATATAAATGACTCAACAACATGCATGATGGGTATATTATCGTTCACGAATTTAAATCAATAAAGAGTCTCCATGTATAAGTTTCTTTTGATTGAAAAAAATAAGGACAAATTAATTTGAACTGAACCGTACTTAGGGGTGGCAACGAGCCGAACCGAGCCGAACCGAGCCGAACACGGCCCAGCTCGAGCTCGGCTCGAGTCTGGTTCGAGCCAGCTCGGCTCGACTCGTAGGAGGGGTTCGAGCTCGAAAGTCCGGCTCGAGCTCGGCTCGAAAAAACTCGAGCCAGCTCGGCTCGGCTCGACCCGGCTCGAAAAGAGGAGAAAGAGGACGAACTTGTCTCAGTTTTGTGAACTCGTCCCAATCAGAGACTCGCCGAGAGGAAGGAAGAGCAGGCCGCAGGGGGGCAGGGGGGCAGGGGCGCCGCTATGTGTCGGGTGAAAGAGCGAGCCAGAGATGAATAATGAAAGTAGGGTTAGGGTGGCGGACTTATCTCTGGGTGAAAGAGCGAGCCAGAGATGGCTGAAGGCGCCATGGCCGAAAGAAAGAGAGAGGGGAGGGAGGCTTGGGCGGGGAGGGAGATGAATAATGAAAGTAGGGTTAGGGTGTTAGGGTTATTGTTTTTATGGGCTGGGCCGGATCAATATAAAGTATATAAAGGATATAATGACAAATAATTTATTTTTGGAGGACTTATATGTAAAAAAGGTCGAACTCGAGCTGCTCGCGAGCCGAACATCACCCGGCTCGGCTCGGCTCGAAAAATTCGAGCCAATTTTCGAACGAGGTATTTTCGAACGATCTTCGAGCCGAACACGAACGAACGTTCGAGCCGAGCTATTTTTGCCAGCCCTAATCCGTACTAGAATCAATCCGAACCAAACTAAATTTTGAACCGGTTTATAACCAAATTCTAAAATTCATATTTGTACCAAAAAAAAAAACATATTATTTGTAACCTTATTATCATTTCAAATTTAAAAAATAATTATAATTCGTTCAGTTCGGTTTAACCGATTTTTGGAATATTAAAATCGAACCGAACTGGATAAACCAAAGAATAACTATTTTCCGAACCGAACCAAATAAATAAATAAAAACGAACGATTATAACAAATTCGATCTGTCCGGTTTCCCAATAAATTTGACAGTTTGAACAATTTTATGATCAAATGTTATACATTGAATGCGTTATGGAAGAAAATATTAAGAAATATTTTATTATGATTTTGATTATTTTGATAATATTATTGTAAACTAATAATGGCTACATGCTTTTGTAACTCAGCACAAGGATCTGAATGTAATTGACTCAAATAACATGTACATTGTACCAAACTTTTACCTTCAGGGGTGAAACAGGAATTTTAGTAATCCGAGGATGTAATCTTTTTCCTTAAAAAAAAAAAGAAAGGATCTAATCTTTGCATTTTCTTCCGTATCTAAAAACAAAAAAATTAAATAGCATTATTTGAAATTTTTGTTTTGATGGAATAAGATAGCTTTTTGGTTCGCGGAGATTGGGTCTCACAAAGTCACAAGGGACCGACCACTGACCAGACAGACCATCTCTCCCTTTGCGAATTAGTATACTCTTCCTCTCCTGTCATCTTTTAAACAATGTTACCAATAACAATTTGCAAAGTGCTTTCTCAGTTCATTTTTTATTGATTATATATGTATAAAATTCAGTAAATTTGATTAAATAGATATTTACTATTTTGTATAAATTGTTTATTCAATCATTTCTTTATAGGTCATCAAACAATCACATATTTATTTTAAAATAATATTTTTCAACTCGTAATACGTGTGTGTAATTCGAATAAAATATTTTTGAAGTCGGTAAAATATTTAGTCAAATAAAATTAGAGCGTGTTACTAATTCGTCATTCGTCTACCGTCTATTTTTAGATTTATTTTACACAATACTGATATAATAATTTGGTACGCAAGCACATATGAATATATTTTTATAGGCTCTGTATCAAAAGAATCTCATCATGTTGGGAAATCTCTGGCCCCGCGCCCCGCGCAGAGGATGAGGGACGCGGAATTTTTTCCCTGATTTCGAGGAGCCCATCATCGATTCCGAGCGTGTGAATCATGAAAGAAATAATAGACAATCATACCGTACCAAATTGATGGTGGACGAAGGATTGATCTCTTTCATTCATCGTCTTCTTCGTGCTTTCCACTCCTGCAACACGTGCGTCCCTTACCACACGACTCAACACCGTTGTGATTTGCCTTCCATCTAACGTGCGTTCTTCTCGTCTCGACTCCGTCAGACTCGTTCTCCTCCTTGTGGGTAAATCGAAATGATTTCTGTGAAATCCTAACTCTCGATCCAATCACATACGAGAACCAAAACTATGGTTCATCTACTCGCATACAACGTGAGTTGTAGTCTCTCGGTTACAAATGCAACTGCCTAGACGAAACGTGTGTGAACTTGCTTGATCCGATCAATCACGTTCTCTAATAGGAAAAATCCCCTTTCTCATATTTCTCTCTATTTCTCTTGTTCTAACTATTGGCCATTCTTGTTAGAATGAATATTGACTGATTGCTTAGTTAAAGGAAAAAAAAACATCATATTTATACTTAAATAGGATAATGATTGGGTCAAAGGTTGTGTATATTTAATATACACATTCAGCAGTATGTTCGTTCGAACGAACTGGACAGTCCGTTCGAACGAACCACTCTCTGGAATGAGTCTGTATGAAATATTTTTATACTCGATGTGGTTCTTTCGAACGACCATATGATTCGTTCGAACGAACTACACTCTGTCTCATTTTATGTGTTAATTCCAAATCACATTCGTAGTAGTCCGTTCGAACGAACCACTTCCTGAAACTTAACTTAATTTGCATAATCTTATTATGCATTTACTTAAACCTATGAACACTCATGTTCATATATTCTTACACGTACACTTTTATCGTTGATCAAAAACTGTATTTACTTCACATCATTCATACAAACTAGGAGAATACTCGCGCTATGCAGCGAGCATGTAAATTATGTTTTTCATTTTAATACAATTATATATTTGTATGATAATATTAATAATAGCATCTTAAATAAAATTATTTGAATTCATTTATCTATGATTATTTATATATTTTACAATTATTTTATATTATGATAGCAAAAAAATCTTTTTTTTAATCAAATAATAATACTTATATTAGTGTCGTTATATAATAATATATAATAAAATTTTACGAAAATCGTAACAACAAATATTATATAATTATTCACAATATTTCATACAATATCAAATATTAAATAATGAATCATACAACATAAGTAGTAACACATTACTAATTATATAGTAGTAATAATTTTTATTGATTCAAAATGCAATGAAAAATACAAAATAATATAAAAACTTAATAGTGGAAGTAATTTAATAAATAATATCAAAATTTAATTTATAATAAACATAAATACAAATTATTTTATATCATATGATTTCTTTTTATTTTACATTTTGTAAAACAACAATACAATTTGATATGTGTTTATAAGTTTAAAAAATTATTTAGATGGATAAACTTTTTTTAATTCTATTATTTTTTGAAAAAGTTTTGTTTGCTTAAAAACACAAATATAATCTACTTAGTATTATATGAGATTATTATTGTTATATTTTTTTAAGAAATAAATAATAATACCTAAATTTTTTATTATGCAAATAAAATTCTTAAAAATATATTTTGTAAATATATGTCTTTTTGCATTGTATTTTCTTACATAATATCCTTACAAATTTAAATTATGAAAATGAACTATGCTAATATGGATGTCAAAATAAAGAGAAAAATAAAATGAATGCATTTGATGGGTTTATAAAATTAATTTTCCAAAATAATACTAATATATGTGTATTTTTTTTATAATATTACATATTAAATTATTAGTATTTCATATATAAACTTTTCATATTCCATTGCATTCACATTTGATCATGTAATCTTATGTGAAATGTTAAACAATTGATTAGACTTGGTCTAATATGATTCTAACCAATAATAATATGCCACATCATTAATGTAGGATGATGTGGATTTCTAAGAATACTTAAAACATGGTGTAAAATAATAACACATAAATGACTACACAAAATATGATCTTTAAAAAATTTAACAAAAAATTAGTGATTGAGATTAAACCACATCACTACATCTAATGGTTCAAATTAATATTTAAAAATAATAATACAAAATTTATGTCTTAAATGATCAAATATAATATTAATGCATATGATGAAGCCACATCACACAATCTAATGGTTAATAATCAAGAAAAGAATGATGATGTGGGTTCATGAGGAGGCTCAAAGATAAGTGCAAAATAAGGGGGTGGGTAAATACTTGCAAAATAAGGAGGCTCAGAGATTAATGTTATAATTTTTGTTGTCTTAATCCATGTTCGAAATTTAAGTTTTCTATTTTCTATTTAAAAATATTTTTTAAAATAAAACATACTATTTTGCGATATGTGTATAATATTTTTTTAGTTTATAAAATACGCTAATTATTGAATAAGTTGAATACGAAAACGTCAATACACATACTATTATTTTTAACACGTAATTATTCACTAATTATATACTGTTCACAAACTTTGACAACTGTGTAACATTTTCATGTTGGGAATTCACCCGACCCCGGGCCCGCGCAGCGGATATGAAGGCCCGGTCCGGTTCCCTAAATCCAAGATCACGCCATGACTTCGAGGGTATGATGTAATAGAAGGATAGACGATTACTAGCGTGAAATTGATCACGCACGACGGGTTGATCGCTCGCATCCTTTCCTTCTCCGGTGTCACGTTGGTGACTAGTCCGTGCGTCCCATACCACACGTCTCCCACCGTCTTGACACGCCTCCGGTTGTCTTTCGTGCGTCCCACGTCCACACTCTTCCACAGCCCACAGTTTTGCTCTTTCGATATGATCACAATCGGAGAGCCACAAGTGTCGCTCCTCTACTTGTATCCACCGTGAGTCGAAGTTTGTCTTTCGCGGATGCAACTGTCTAGACGAAGCACCGGCGAACTTGCTTGATTAGATCGATTCTATACACCGAGAAAAACTCCTTTTTCTCGGTCTTTCTCTCTTCACACCCTTTCACTCTTGAAAGATAACTCTCTATTTCTGGATAATTCTATTGATTAGAATTAATTGGACTGAATAATCTGGTCTAGAAGTCTAGAGAAAGAGAGAGAGAAACATCCTATTTATATCACATAGGATAATGATGGGCTAAAAGTGATGTATATCTCACATACATCTTTTTAGACAGAAAACTACAGACACCCTTTCAGTATTCTGTTGAAACGAAAATGTTAAATCGTTCCAACCGAATTTGAACATCACGAAGTTCTAGATAATCTTATTATCTTTCCAACCCAATTGGATCTGGCCCAATTGGAGTTCGGATGCGAAAGTTACGGCGGTTTTACTAACTGTATGTCAAACCGTCGCACCCTTTCGGTATTCCATTAGAACGACACTGATACTTCGCTCAAATGAAAAACATTACAACATGAAAGTTCTAGATAATCTCATTATCTATCTAAACCAATTTGAACCATTCAAATTGGAGTTTCCCACTGAAAGTTATGCCAGTTTTACTAAAACGGCTTAAACTGAATTTTCTGGTTTTCTTAATAAAAAACCGTTTCTTATCAATTTAATCATGTATATCCTATATACATATGTGCATCTAATATACACATTATTTATGCCCACGAACGCGTACGTTCGTTTATCCTTGTGTACACTTTTAAGGTTGATCCGAAACTGTATTTTTTTCATTTCACTCATTCATTAAGGAGTAAGGAGCAATCATGTTCTCAATTTGATATAATGGAGAGGGGAGCCAGAAAGCAGAAAGGTAATGGTGATGCCAGCCAACCAGCCGTCTTTACCACCCCACTTTTTCTTTGTTTTTTCTGAGTATTTATTTTTTTTAATTTTCGAATTCAAATTTATAATTGACCGTTGAATTTTATTATTCTTTTTATTGCGATTATTAACATTAGCTTTCTATTTTTTGTTTAATTAGGTCTCATTCAAAGTTCTTTGTATTTGACTTGTTTGTTTGGTGACATGAAGCATTCCAATTTAATATATTTGATTGTTTCCACCGGAGAGATCAAATTCATAATTTCTACCATGTACGATATATAATTTTATTGTATCAAACACTCAACCAATTGAGTTACGTAATCATTAACATTATGAATATTATTTTAATAATTCATTAATTTAACTAATCAATAAAAAAAGTAAAATTGGTATTATTGAAATTCAATTTTCTCTCTTCTATGAGTAAAATGAGGGTTATTGAAGGATATTGAAAGATTCTTGTATTGTCTAGAGAATGTGAAATAAGGGTTTAGTATTTGAAGGACATCATTGTCTTGAATGTGTTGTTTGATGTGCTAGAATTAGATAATTGAAAGTGAAATTCATTGTTTGATGTGAAAGATAATTGAAAATTAGTTATCAAGTATTTGAGATATGACATAAATTAAAAAAATAACAATATCATTCATGAAATACAACATAAATTCTCTAATAAACATATTCTCAACGCAAGTCTAGTTTATCAAACAAAATTAAAAATTAAAAAAAAAATCTAATGTCGAGAAACAAACAATTTTTTTTTTCATAATAGCATAATGAAAATCCAAACACGCCGATAAAATTAGTTCCAACCAAAACACAATAAAATTAATTACGACCATCGCGTTCCCACATTTGTCTCGTTATACTATCTATTATAGCAACTCACTCTCTTGCATCTTGTTGTTATTTTCTCGTGGTTCCGATCTATTACGCAACAATCTCCTATATGGATCCATTTCATAAACCTAATAATATAAAAATTGTCATAAATGAATATTAGAAACATCATAGATGATCGAATAGAATTAATTAGTGAAATTAGTACAAATCGAGATTATCAAACATCAAAATTGTTTCAATATAATTAGTGAGATGAATATGTGAGAGACACAGAGAATGTATCTCTTCTTCATCACTACTTGCATGTGTTTTCTGTGATAGAGTCAATTTCAATTTAATTAGTACATAATTGGAATTGTTTTAATTTAATCCAAAATTGTGCATTTTTAATTGGTACAAATTGGAATTGCTTCAAGGAATTGTTTCAATTTAATTGAAAATTGTGCATCTCTGTGTGTGTATGTGTGTGTATGTGCGAGAGATAGAGAGTAATTAAACACCCAATACAGAGAGAGAGAGAGAGAGAGAGAGAGAGAGAGAGAGAGAGAGAGAGAGAGAGAGAGAGAGAGTATTTAACTTCCAAATACCACAAATCAAACTAAGCTTTTATACTTGCATTTGTTCTCTGTAATTCTGTTCGATCGATCGATCGATCGAGAGAGAGAGAGAGAGAGAGCTGACCACTGCACTATGAAAAAAATTGGACTAAGGAGAAACACCGCGCCATGAAACGCCAAGAAGAAGTTACGGTACCGACGAGAGAGAGAGAGAGAGAGCTCGAAGAGCACACTGCACACGAAGAGCGAGATAGCGTAACAACGCCAACTCAAGGAGAGTGAAGGACTTTGCCTGTTTTTTTCGCTTCTTTTGCAAGACAACAAACGAGGGATAAATGACGAGAAGGACATGGATATGAAAATTGAACTTCTTTCTTTGTCTCGGACTCTCGGTAATCAAACACCCGACACTCACTCTTATCCAAGAAATGGATGTCTTTTCTTGTATTTTCCTTGCAAATGACGTACATCAAATGTCCCCTAAAACACAGCTCTCGGAATGTCATTATATTATTCGTTTTTGTCCTGACAAGTTCAATCAATCTCATAAAATAATTTGTAAAGCCCACATTATTTGGCACAAGCCTAATTATTTTGCTGCATATGCATAGAAACATGTTTTTTTTATGCTCGAAAGACAAAAAATAAATAATCAAAATTTCGAATTAAATAAATTTGTTTTAATATTAATTATTAAATTAATGAATTACAATCAGAAGGAAACAAATAAAGCCCATACAATCAAGGCCCATTTAATTATATAATTACGAATCCATGGTTTCAACTAAAAACCCTGTAAAAGATTATTTGTACTCCTGTTACCTGCACAATACAAAATAAAAAATAAATAAAAAATCATATATTAGTTTTTCAATATATGAATTTGAGTATTCAACAAGCTTTAAATACATAAAAAATCCAAAATTCGAAATCTAAATTCTCCAATTATTTAAAAGTAAATAAAATTTTCATTGTATATTTAATCACATTACTGTTAGAAATTAATCACCTTGTATATTTACGAGTATGATATGATCCCCAAATTTAATACAAATGTCTAAGGGGGTGTTTGGTTGGAGCTTTGGATTTGGAATGTTTTGGAATACTTTCTTATGGATTTCATTCCCATGTTTGGTTTGCACGCACGATAATAAAGTAATGGCATACTCCATTCCCTAGGGAATAGTTGATGGGAATATGATTACCACCAAAATTGGTGGCTTTTCTCCATTCTCATGAGGAGGGAATACATTTTATTTTAATTTCCAAAAATAAATAGCTCAAGGTTTCTATAAATAAAATCATTTTTACATTTTTAGAGTATGTCATGGAATAAATACGTGTACCAACCAAACAAGATATTAGAGTATGTCATGGAATGATATGCCTTGACATCAGATTCCTTGACATACTTCATGCCAAGACATTTATGCAAAGCATGAACCAAACGGCTCCTAAATGTTTATTACCTATGAACTGTTTCCATACCAGTGAAGAAGCATCACTTGCCTCTCTCAACGGCCTCCCGAAGGCAAGTAAAATCGTGAAAAATAAAGTATGGAAAAAGAATGGCATGAAAAAAAGAGAATTACACAAAAATTATTATGTAATTCTTTTTATTTTCATAAAAAAAAGTTCATGTATATCTCATAGAATCACACAAAAATTATCATTTTCACTACAAAATGAGAAATGTTATGTTTGGATTAAAATTAAGCATTTTTTAATTCTAATAATGAAATATATCCGAAACTAAGAGTCCCTCTCGTTCTAATGAAAATCGAATATTGACACAAGTCAACAGTAAAAGAAAAAGGAAACATCAAAAATAAAATAAAATAAAACAAAATAAAAATTGATTAAGGGCGTTTATCAACCATTTCGCGCAACAACTTTTTAACATTCCCCGATACCCCAAATTTGGCCAGTTTACCGACGAGCGTATCATACACATTAGGTTCATCTAAAAGCCCTTTGGATATCATTTCAATCAACAACTTTTCCGCCTTTCGCACATCTCCCTTCTTATATAAAACAAATATAAGCGTGCTATACATCATACCATTAGGTGGATGTCCATTAGAAACCGCTCTATGAAATAACTCCTCAACTTTACCCCACTCCTCTTTCATACTAAAACCTACCATGAGTGTATCATATGTTATTGAATCCAGTTTATATCCTCTCGACATAATCTCCTTTACCAATTGTTCCGCCTCGTCGGTTCTCCCTTTCCTACATAATCCATTAACGATCGTAGTATGTGTGACAATATTCGGTTCAAGTCCACTACAAACCATCTCATATACTAGCATTTTTGCCTGATCTATTTCCCCCTGTTTGCAAAATCGATCAATAAACGCGTTATAGGTCACCACATTTGGTTTCAGTCCATTAGAAACCATTTCATGCATCAATTTTTTTGCCTTCTCCACTTCCCCCTTCTTGCAAAATCCATCAATAAACGTGTTATAGGTCACCACATCCGGTTTCAACCCATCAGAAATCATTTTATGCATAACTTTTTCTGCTTTTTCCAGCTCACCTTGTTTGCAAAATCCATCAATAATGGTGTTGTAGGTCACCACACCTAATTTCAATCTTTTCGAAACCATTTCAAGTATTATTTTGTCTGCTTTTTCATATTCCTTGTTTTTGCAAAATCCATCGACAAGTATGCTATAAGTCACCACATCCGGTTTCAATCCATCAGAAATCATTTTATGCATAACTTTTTCTGCTTTTTCCATCTCACCTTGTTTGCAAAATCCATCAATAATGGTGTTGTAGGTCACCACACCTAATTTCAATCTTTTCGAAACCATTTCAAGTATTATTTTGTCTGCTTTTTCATATTCCTTGTTTTTGCAAAATCCATCGACAAGTATGCTATAAGTCACCACATCCGGTTTCAATCCATTAGAAACCATTTCAAGTATCAATTTTTCTGCTTTTTCCAGTTTACCTTGTTTGCAAAATCCAGCAATAAGCGTGTTATAGGTTACCACGTCCAATTTCAATCCATTAGAAACCATTTCAAGCATCAATTTTTCTGCTTTTTCATATTCCTTATTTTTGCAAAATCTATCAAGAAGCGTGCTATAGGTCACCACATTCGGTTTTAATCCATTAGAAACTATTTCATGTATCATTTTTTCTGATTTTTCCAGTTCACCTTGTTTGCAAAATCCATTAATAAGCGTGGTATAGGTCACTACATTCGGTTTTAATCCATCACAAACCATTTTATGCATAACTTGTTCTGCTTTCTTCAATTCACCTTGTTTGCAAAATCCATCAATAAGCGTGTTATAGGTCACCACATTCAATTTCAATCTTTTAGAAACCATTTCAAGTATCAGTTTGTCTGCTTTTTCATATTCCTTATTTTTACAAAATCCATCAACAAGCGTGTTATACGTCACCACATCCGGTTTCAATCCATTAGAAACCATTTGACGTATCAATTTTTCTGCTTTTTCCAGTTCACCTTGTTTGCAAAATCCATCAACAAGCGTGTTATAGGTTACCACATTCGGTTTCAATCCTTTAGAAACCAATTCAAGCATCATTTTTTCTGCTTTTTCATATTGCTTATTTTTGCAAAATCCATCAACGAGCATGGTATACGTCATCACATCCGGTTTCGATCCTTTAGAAACCATTTCAACTATCAACTTTTCTGCTTTTTCCAATTCATTTTGTTTGCACAATCCATCAACAAGCATGCTATAGGTCACCACATTCGGTTTCAATCCATTAGAAATCATTTCGAGTATTAATTTTTCTGCTTTTTCCAATTCAGTTTGTTTGCACAATCCATCAACAAGCGTGTTATAGGTCACCACATCCGGTTTCAATCCCCTAGAAATCATTTCGAGTATTAATTTTCCTGCTTTTACCAATTCACCTTGTTTGCAAAATCCATCAACAAGCGTGTTATAGGTTACCACATTCGGTTTCAATCCTTTAGAAACCATTTCAAGCATCATTTTTTCTGCTTTTTTATATTGCTTATTTTTGCAAAATCCATCAACGAGCATGGTATACGTCATCACATCCGGTTTCGATCCTTTAGAAACCATTTCAACTATCAACTTTTCTGCTTTTTCCAATTCATTTTGTTTGCACAATCCATCAACAAGCGTGCTATAGGTCACCACATCCGGTTTCAATCCCCTAGAAATCATTTCGAGTATTAATTTTTCTGCTTTTTCCAATTCATTTTGTTTGCACAATCCATCAACAAGCGTGTTATAGGTCACCACATCCGGTTTCAATCCCCTAGAAATCATTTCGAGTATTAATTTTCCTGCTTTTACCAGTTCACCTTGTTTGCAAAATCCATCAATAAGCGTACTATAAGTTATAACATTAGCCCGAATACCCATATCATTCATTGCATAAAAGAATGCCTCGGCCTTTTTCAACTCTCGCTCTTTGCAATATCCGTTTAAAAGAGTGCTGCATGTCACCGTGTCCGGTACGGGACCATTGGAGATCAGTGAACGAAACAACTTCTCCGCTTCGCCTATTGCTCCCATTCGGCACAATTGATGCATAAAAGCGTTGTACGAAATCAGGTCAGGCTTGAATCCCAACATAGGCATTTTCTCGAACACCACGGCTACATCCTCCAATACCCGATTCTCCACACGAAAACCCTTCAATAGTAAATTCAATGAAAATATTATTTCGGCCCTATACCCATCCTTAAATAACCGTCCAAAAAAAGCAAAAGCGAGGTCGAGCCGGTTAACACGGCAACACGACTCGATTAGGATCTGGTAAGTACGTTCATTTGGACAGATCACGCCTTCGCGACTCATGCGATTAAAGAGAGAAAGCACGTGAAAATACCGTTTCTCGTGGTAATCCATCTGGCAAATATTTCTGAGGAGGCTATTGAATGAATTGACAGATGCATTGGGCTCACCTTTCTCTGCTTGCAGCATTTTCTCGAACATCTGGAGTGCGTCTTCTATTGAGAGATTCTCCCTTTTTACTCGGGTCTTTGCTGAATATGATTTGGTGACGTGGCATACGAGAGGCGTCGAAAGGCGGCAACGAGTATCATGGGAAAAGAAAGTAGGGCGGGATGAAAGCTTAGGAGAACCATGAATGGAGGTCTTGGAAGATGGGAAAGAGGTGGCGTGAAGTATTGCCATCCTTATCAGCAAAGCTCAGGGAGGCAACAAGGAGTTAACGAAGCACCGTTGAGTACTCGCTCTGTCGCTCGTCTTCTTTCTTACTTGCTACTGCCTTCTTGTGGATAAGGATAATTGGGCTACTTGTTTGCTTCCATTAAAACATGGAAAAAAGGATGATAGTTCAGAATTGATATTGGGCCGTGGGCCCGTGAGTGAATTGGTATATATAAATAATAAGTACCTCTCAGTTTTAACCCACCAATATCCTCGATGACATTATCAAAAATAATTAACATGTTCAATTAAGATGATAATTAACATTAGCAATTAATTGTTAATTGTATATGGTATATGTTAATTGTATGCTATTTTTTTTTTATTAAATGAAAAAATTCATTATTATTTAGTGTTGATAAGAATCAAACTCATGATCTATGATTTATTGTGATATGCATTTAATTACCTGAGTTAAAAATTCATTAATTATAGGTAAATTGATGTGACCAATTATCTTTGCTAATTATTTTTTATGATATCATAATGAAAGAAAACATTATATAATTTCACTGTACAAATTGTGTGTGAGCTTATATAAAAAGCACAAACACAAACAGTTGCATGCATGTGCACCGATAAAAAATGACAATGCGGCCTATGATGGTTGATGTTTTTTAGTGTCTCGTACAAAGAATAATAAATGTAAAAATGTTAGTTTTAGAAAAAAAATATATTTGTATGGTGGTTCAGTTTTTTTATTTCAATTTTCAACAAAGAGTGCACGAGTTCCGAACCTTCACACAATGTTTTTAAAATCCAATAACACTCAGAATAAGAAAAAATATTCAACAAATCTTATATATATTTCATGAGCCATTTATCCTGCCCCAGATTTCATCATCATGTTTTCTATATTTTAATTAACATGATAATTAACACATATTTTAGAATTAACTATTAATTTATATATAACTAAAATTCATTTTAATTAATTAATAAACATATGTTTAATGTTAATTGCCATGCTAATCAAGTCTGTTAATTAAGATAGAGAGGATGTGGGGGTTGAAATCTGGGCGCAAAGTAAAATTTCTCACATTTCATTTACTCGGAAGAGAAATTCGTAAGAAAAAGGAAAGAAGTAAGAAAACGACAAAAGGAGAGATGTCAGTATGGGGAGAGATGAACTGGGCGGGTGGTGCCGCCAAGAAACCAGCGGCGGCTAAGAGGCCGGCAGGTGGGATGGCGGAGGCTCTCTCCATCGCCTCAGATCTCGGTTTTTCCATCCCAATCCCTCAGGTTTTGCAATTTTCATTGTAGATCCATTGTTTGAATTTACCCAATTCGACCTGGTTTACGAAAGTTGCATTTTCCCCCTTTTTTTTGCTTGTTCAGTTGATCACACCTAGTACACTGTGAATCCATTTTTTAGCTTGGAATTTGGTAGTTCATTTTCCCCGTTTTTAAATATGCATCATTTGTTTCAAATTGTCTTAACCAATTTACTTGAATTTAATGTTTTTTTACTTCTTAGTTTGAATTTTCATTTTCTTTTATGACAGGAAGATCAATCTAATTTTGACAAAGGCGATGATTTGGTCAAGGTTTTAAGAGAGCTCACATCAGTTCAAAGAAACCTTGCGAATCTACAAGTCGAGTTACAAGGAAGAAAGGTCTCAACTTTTTCACTAAACAACCTTATCCCCAAATTTTCACATTATCCAAGGACCATTTCGTAATTCCTTTTCAAAAATAATTCCAGGATGATAAAAATATTGCGCATTTAACACACGTAAGCGAGATGGAAAAGAAATGCGAGTCTCTAGCCAGAATAACTTCAATTCTCAAGGACGTTATTCAAAATAAGGTAAATTCATTTCTTTCATTTACCTTACAAATACCTTAAATTCAAAAACTTTAATTAAATTTTATTACAGGATCGAATAATTGCGAGGCTTCAACAACCCTATTCAATTGATTGCATCCCTGTAGAAGCTGAGTATCAGGTAATTAAATCATGCAAAAAATTACCGAATAATTTAGTAAATTTCTAATTTTTTTTCCATTTTATTTAATGCAGAAACAATTCTCAGAATTATTACTAAAGGCTGCGAGTGATTACGAGTCCTTAACCTCGTCAGTCTCAGATTTTCAATGGAGCCAAAATTTCAGAGAACCCCCTTCTGTTTGGGGCGTAAGTTTACAAAATTTACAAATCCACCCTCCAATTTTCATATTTATTACTTTTCATTTATTTATTTATTTTAATTGAAGGAAATGTTGAGGCCGATACCATCAGCGCTCTCGTCGTGTACGCGATTCTTCGAAGCGATGTTTGCAATGAGAGAGTCGTTTAAAACTCTTCAAGAGATTCGTGTGGGGCCCAGTAACGCGTCAGAAGGTTTTAGGACACCTGGCGATTTCTCGTCCAATGAGTTGAGATTGGGTCGAGAGGGTTTTAGCGTCGAGGGTTTTAGTGAGCGGAGTGACGAGGCTGATGAGGTTATTGATCATAGGAGACTCTCTTGGCATAAAAGAGGCTTCTAGATTCTTCCTTCATTTTTTTTTTAGAAAAAATATTGTTATGATTTAAAATGTTACTTGTGTCTACTGAATTACTTTTTGTGAAATTTTCGAACTTGTTGATTTAATTTAAGTAAATGTATATTTTATCATCGTAAATACTTTCTTTACGAATGAATTTTTAAAAGCAATTTACATGAATAAAAATCTAATTCTTGTACATCAAAATGCGTGTTTTTATACATTCATGCTAGTTTTTCAGTAAATTAATTAATACATGTGTTACAGAAAATCCCAAACTGGAATGGAGCCTTGGCCTTGATCAGTGTTTTGTTGATTCGAGCCGATATATTGTAATGCTTGTATTTCAGCACTCGAATAACCCTGTTAAATAATATGCACACTTTTTTTAGAGAGAGAAAAATAATACGCAACTTTTAGAGAGAGAGAGAGAGAGAGAGAGAGAGAGAGAGATTATTTATACCTGAGGGAGGCGACTAGAGGAAGGGAACTGCTGTTGAGGCAATGTAGTTGCCTGAAAAGTATATATTGTAAAAAAATTGTTTTAAATTGGGCATAAAAATGAAAAAAATATTAAAATAAATATTTACAGAGAAACAAACCTGAGGAAATTGAGTTATATTATTTAGGGTTTGTGTGGCAGTCATTCCGAATTGATGTGGAATTAAAAATTGACCCTAATAAAAGGTTAATTTATCCTAAGTAACATTTTTTCATAAATTTCACAAATAAAAAAAATATAATAAATAGCTTATATAAGATTAAAAAGAAAAATTCTGACCTGCATGATATGAGTAGTATTAAGAAATTGGTCATTATCATTAGTAATACTACATGGGGCATTTAGGTCATTTTCACCCCTCCCTTGAATCTCTACTTCTTCACTTAGTCTCAAATCTGATAAAAATAAAAATAAAAATAAATAAACAATATTATATAAACCAAACAATCTTATCTTATTAACAAATAAATGAATATTCAAACAAACCTTTTCTAATTTTCTGCCTTTTATTCACGTCGAAATCGTTCTGATTTTTTCTCCTAAACCCTAATTCACTCTTCCTCTTTACACCCTCAAAATTATTATTATTATTATTAATATCATTATTACCGTTTAATCTATTTCCAATATTTAATTTCTCAAGTGGGCCCACTTGCAAAATCCGATCTACTTCTTCAAGCCATTGCTCGCTTTGATTAACCATTAACGAAAACATTTCTTCATTTTCAGAGGCCTTCATCGCAATTCTATAAAAATTTCGGTACAATTGTAAATAACTCTCTTGTACGTTATTTTCACTCATACCCTCCAATTTTACAAAATCTTTTCTCCATCGATCCAAAATATATTTCTCAGGCATTTCCTTAATTTCTTTTAGATCGAATATTTTCAAAACATGGCAACATAATATGCCCATAAATTCAAATTTCTTACAAGTGCAACAAATTGAATTATTCGAAGAATCGAATCTCACGAGGTATTCTTTTTGCATATTTTTAACTCGTACAATGTATTCGCTTAAAGGCCCAAATTCGTCGCAATTATATGCAATACAATCCGAAAATAATTTATATTCGCTCATGAAATCCTCGAAAATAATTGGAGTATATAAACTCGCAGCTTGCCATAATATTCTTATTGTTGGTAATGGAACTCTAGTTGGTTTGTTATTCGATTCGAAATTTAATTTCTCTTCGTTTTTGTTTCTCTCTCCCCAAAAATTATCAAAAAGGTTCAAAAATTTCAATAAATTTTTCGTGGAGCTAAGTGGGTCTTCGAATAAATTGCAAAAGTTTTCGTCTTTTAATGAGGTTTCGATATCCGCAAAAAATACTTGTTTGTTATACGGTAAAGCCCAACTTTCTCTCTCTAGAAATAATTTACACAACCATTCGTTTTCTTTGAGATTTTCTCTCTCTAGCATGGACTCCCAAGTCTTTACAAACTCCTCTTCTTCAGTTATATTAAACAAACATTGCCCAAATTGAAAAGCAAACCCTATTTCCTTAATGGCGTTTTGGTAAATCTGATAAGTGCAAAACCTGTGAGAAGACCCTTGCCAGGTGGCAGCCACTGATTGGCTGATAATCTCACATCTATCTGTTAATACAGTTTGAGGGTGTTTTCTCCCCATACAAGATTTAAATGTCTGAAAAATCCACTTGAAAGAATCCATTGATTCATCATATATAAAACCCGCACCAAATAGCACGATTTGTTTGAAATTATTTTGACCTAGAAATAAAACTAAAGGTCTTCCAAATTTGCAAACCCTAAATGTGGTATCGAAACATAATACATCTCCAAATCTTTGATAATTCAGGATATTTTTCGAATTCGCCCAAAAAAAATTACTCATTCGATCAAACTCATCCACTTGGATTCCATAATAAAAATTAGGGTTTTCACTTTTCATCCTCGTAAAATATTCCAATAAAGCCCCCGAATCGCCCTCCAAAATTTCATTTGACCGTTTTGCCCTCAAATAATTTCGATACTCCTCGGGAATGATTCGGTCAAATCCAGGTTTGACTTTAACTTCTGTCAAAGTCAACCCCCGTTGACTTTTCAACAATTGGATATCTAACGGGTTTGAAAGTTGGTGATTATGATCCGATAAGAACTCCGAAACCCTAAATTTACCATCGGAAGTTTCCTTAATAGAAATTCTCGCGGTACAACCGGTACGGGTTTCGGGTCTGACCCGTTTGGGTCTGAATCCCTCTTTGGAGCAAACGAAAGTACGTGTCTTGAGCATATTTTTCGCGTTTTTTACGCACCAACCTTTTCGAACGCTAAACCCTGATTTGGCCGCGTAATTCACGTAATATTCGTAGGATTTTTCCTCCGATTCAAAAACCATGCCTACTAATGGTACTCCATTTGCATTTTCGAGTTCTTCTTGAGATAATTCGATTTCTATTTCGTCTTCTTCTTGTGGTAATTCTTGTAATTGGGTTTCTTGATCTTCTTGTTCTGTCGATTTTTCTTCTTTTTCGTCTTCGTCTTTGTTCGAGGTCTAGAAAATAATGCAATGTTTAAATATATATTATATAACACAAAAAAGTATATATAATAATGTATTAATGACCTCTGTTTTTTCCTTGCTGAGAAATTTTCCACCAACACCACGTTGTCTTCTTTCAGCAAGCGCTTGCCGGGATGGTATCTACAAAATAATTTACATTTAAGTCCTTAGAATATACATACAATGAAATTTTGCGCATTAAACCCTGAGAATTTGGAAGTTGGGAGAAAGGACCTTAGTAGTTGTTCTGTTTATGACTTGTCGATTACTCCTCTTTTGCATGTACTTTAGTATAATATCCCTTCTTTCTTCATGTGTATATCTCGAAACCCTAATTCCAAGCTCTCTCAAAAGCTTCGATTGTCCTGGATTATTCATCAATGGCACCTTTTCCATATCCCTAAACTCTCTATTATTACCATCTTCATCACAATTAACTACAGCCAGTTCAATTTGATTCATTCTACTTTTCTTCACAAATTCATTCTCATGTGATTTGCCTTTTTCACAAACAAACCTCTGCATATCAGGGGATCTCATACCGTTTTCCAATTCCACACTAAACCCTAATTTTTCACTATAAGCAGTGTAATAAGCCTTCGCATCTAACACTGAATCGAACTTCATACCAGTAGTTGGAAGAATCTCGGAAGTAGGCCCCATTGTCAATGATAGTACGTTGCCATGAGAATGTTCCCGAACCACTCTAGACACAGTCCAGCGTCCATCGTCGGTTTTGATTACTTCCATTAGGGCCGGGCACTGGCCACCTCCGGCATCGCCGGAGGTGGATGGCTTGTCAGGTTCCTCTATCGGGATATTTGAAGAACCTTCTAACTGAATAGGGTTCGGATCGGGGGGGTTGTTAGCGGATCCGGATGATAATTCTGAGATCAAAACCATTTAAAGCTGGCTTGGATGCGGATTCGGGTTTGATCGGAGAATTAAGCGCAGGTGGCGGCGTAAGGTGAAGGGATTTGGGATTAGGGATCGGGGAACGAACAAGGAAGAGGGATAAGAGGACGCGTGGATGATTGACACGTACGAAGGCGAAATAATATGGGATCGGGAGACTACACGTGGAGATTTCTGGTTGGATAATTTCTGTAATATAAGACATACAGACATAGTTCCAAGGAAATGAGGAAAGAGTACACGTGGCGAGAGAAATGAACGGGCCAGATTTCAAGCCTCTCTTCATCAGTGGTTCAGATTTGAGTTTTTATGTGGTGTATTAACTCTGAGGAAACTAAATTTGACAAAGTAACTCTTGTATCAACAAAACTATTATTTTACAACAGAATGTCAAATTTATTATTCAATCGTTAATACGAAAATCATTATATCTATACACAAAACACCTTTTTTAGTTATTGTGGAAAAATATTTCAAGATAGGTTGCGACTAATCATGGTCTGAAATGAGATGAACAAATCCTTGTTTTCCGTGCCGAATATCTCCTCAGCCTTTCGCAACGTGTCCTGCATTATTATTAATTACCAAAATTAAATAATCAAACAAGATTAAATCATTTTTCTTTTAGATATACTATTTTTTTTTTAATTCGAAAATTACCTCGCGTGACTGTTTGCTAGAATTGAACTCCTTGACGTTGGTCAAAAAGGACCCGAATTGTTCATAAGAGAGACGAGTCCTAAAAACAACATAACCAAATAAATAAAATGAACTATAAGCTAATTAGAGTTGATTAATAAATACCTGGCTTGGCGAAAGAATTCCTTTCCATCCATATGAGGACGTCCTAAGAAACATAAAATTTTCAATAATTTTTATTTTCAATCTATTATATACTAGCAAAATATAAATGGAAGATTTTTCATAAATCCCCCTATATTTTATAATATTTAAATAACCCCGAAATTTCAACAAGACAAATAATTAATTATTCATTGCGTATATGCAAAACTTTACATATTATCTATATAGTATTCATACATTATTTAAATATGAATTAGTTTTTTACAACAGAAATTTTACAAGGGTCTTTTTGAATAATTTCAAATGTTAAGGGGCGTTTTTTTGTAAAAACGAGTACAAAAATATAACCTGTGAAGGAGCGTCTATTTGGAGGAGAAACTGGAGCGGAGAAAGGCTGAGTAGATTTTGGATACCATGCTGACATGGCAGTATGATTATTTCCATCAAGAAGCCCACTAGACCTTTTCGGTGAACTAGGGCCCGTTAACATTTTCTGATATGACCCTAGAAAAGAAGATAATTATTTTATAACATGATAATCCGCATACTTGTATATAGTCATGAATTGAGTACCATTTTGAGTTGAAATAGTCGATCTACTTGCAAAATTTGACGAGCTTGGACTGCTTGAGCTTTCCTCTATTTCACGAATTTATTGAAATAAAGCCCAAAACAAATTATTCTTAAAAAATAAAAATATGAACCAATTAATTAAGAAAAAATTGCAAAGAGTCCCCTGCAATATACCGAAATAGCAAGGAACCCCCTGCATTATTGAAAGAACAATCTACTTTCTTAAGTATGCAGGGGCTTTTTTGCAAATTTTCCATGAAATTACCTTGCCATGAAGGTACGCGAGCAACAAAATTTTCATAGGGGTCTACATCAAGTGTTTCGGCTTTGGGCTGTTATGATCATATAAAGAAGATCATTAATTTGTTTCGAGTCGGTGAAGAAAATGGGAAATTCGGGAGTGGGATTATTAAATATACTCACGCTCAAATTGTCTTCGCTTAAGGTTTGCATGAGTTGCTTCTTGAACGTTTCGAGCTAAAATTGAATGAGAAAAAAGAGAACCAAAGAAATGGGATTATTAAATATACAAGGGGTAATGCAAATTGCAAGAAATGTGTCGAGTAATTTGTACCTTCGATAAGTTTCTCGACATTTTCTTCGCCGTGAAAGAAAGCATGTCCCTCTCTTTTGTAAGATCAGCCTGTAATGAATCAAGAAAATTGTTTATTTGTTTGAGATTTTCAGATATTGCATTTGGATGGAATGATTTTGTTAGGGTTGATTCGAAGTTATTTGAACTCTGTAGAGAGATTCAGCTTTTAAGCGCGTATATGCGAAACAAAAGCTAATGAAAAGATAAAAAATGGAAAAGAAACCCTTACGTTTTCCTCTAGAGAAATTTTCAATTTCACGCTATAGTCCTGCACAATTTGGTCCAAGCGAGCAGCCTTCTCTTGCAATTCTTCAATTGTTCGGTCCCTTTCAGCGATCTGTTGCCTCAACCGGGATGAATCCGATTCAAGCCGGGTAACTCGCGAAGCAATTGCCATGGAAGTGATCTTGCGTGCCACGTCAAGCTGGTCGTACGGATCCGTCGGGATCACGGCTAGTATCTCGTCTGGCAAGTGGAAATCCACTAAGTCCCGTCGTTGAGCCATTCAGGCCTAGTATCTCGTCTGGCAAGCGGAAGTAGAGTACGGCGATCTCCGGCGGTTGGTGAAGCGGAAGTAGAGGAAGGGAGGGAGAGCGTAGTAGCGCAAGAAGCTTTATATCTCTCTGAAAAGTGGGACCCGCAATACAGAAGTTCCTACAAATGTAGTAGAGGACAAAAAAGGCATAATCCCTTTACTAATCGAGTATTTAGAGGACAAAAAAGGTATAATCCCTTTACTAATCGAGTATTTATTACCAATTTATTTTATTAGGGGTAGATTTGTAAATCAGGTATTTGGATCCGTAGGTCAATGATATCCCCGAACCGATCCAAACCGTTTCTGAATAAATATCCGAATGCAAAAAAATTTGGATTCGTTGAATATGGTTACTGATTTTTTAATTCAATCATGTATCCGATTTTCGGTTTTGGTGACGAGTTCGAATCTGCATTTCGGATCAGTATATTATCAGAATTTGAATACACGAAATCGGATTCAAGTATTCGAATTAAGTTTTGGATCCGTATATTATATATTTTTTAATGTATTTTATTTGATATTATATATATATATATATATATATATATATATATATATATATAGACTAACGTACTCAATTGAGTAAATTGCTCACTGTACTTAAAGACGTTAAACTATCTGATTAGTTTTGTTCTTCCTTCTTTCCACCGATTCAATCCGATTCAATTTTGCTCACTGTAATTAAAGACGTTAAACTAAAGTACTTAATTAAGTATTTTGCTTTGTGTACTTAAAAGGTTTTAACCATCCGATTCAATTTGAGATATGATGATAATTTGGTGATGGACGGAAAAATGTGTCTTCCGTTTGTCTCTTTCTGATCTCAAATATTATTTCCAAAACAATTATATTTCACATGCTTATTTCCAAAACAAAGCCATAGCTCATTTCATTTCCTTTTTCTCTCTCCAAAAGAAATTCATGGCGATGGCGCATCCCCTCTTTCTCATTTCATTTCCTTTTTCTCGTTCTCACCAGAATAGATTTGCTCGCCAAAACTACTGCTCGTTTCTCCTCTGTGCTCTTTGTACTCAAAAAATTGTTGATCTAGGGTTCCATCTACCCTTTTGTGATTTTGAAGTTATTCGAAAATGTTCATATATTATTTTGTTTACTCGGCGAAACTGTTCATCGCTCGCCAAAACTCTCTTTTTTATCACTCCTCTCTCTACTAAGATTTCTTGCTCTTCAATACAAACTGAATGAAAGAAAGAACTCTGATATTGGATATAAATTCTTGTACCGGTAATATAGCAAATCACATGTACCAAAATTGTAATAGCCATTTTCTGTTGCAAATCAAATTAATACCATATTTCCTAGCACATTTACCAAGTATATTGATCGGTACAAATACCAATCATGTTTTATTCAAATGTTTTCAGAATTTATCATTATATGCACCCATTTTAACAATACATTCTTTTGAACAATAACAAATTTCTAAATCCTAGATAACATAAAACAAACAACTTGGTAAGACATCCTCTTTATCCTTTCATGACGTTCACAAGTCTGGACAAATCTTCAAGATGTGTCGATCTCTAGAGCCTTCAAGATGCATCGTTCTCACCAATCTTGAAGATGCATCAATCTCTTCGATCTTCAAAACACGTCGATCTCTTCAGCTTTAATCAATCTCTTCAGCATTCAAGACGCATCCATCTCTTCAGCCTCCCTCAAACTCTTCAGAACCTGTATATGTAAAATAAATTATGATCCCAATTTTTGTATGTATTATTTTGTACTTAATTAAATTAAGTTAATTTCATAGCTGATTGTCAATAACCAACTTGTAACAAGAACAAAATCCCAATACCTTCTAAATTTCAGTCAATGATGTTGCAAAGTAATCAAGTTCAGATAATTTCGATGAAATTGATTGAAAACTTCATAATTAAGGCTCGGAGATGACACAGAAACATATTTTATTATAAAGAGTTGCCGGTGAAGAATAAAATTAAGTAAAAAAGATTTCACCTTTTCGCAAAAAATTAGTTACTTCATCGAATCTGGAAGACGGAAGAAACATGATATCTCATATTATATTAGAGGGTGTGCTAGAGCTTTGAAATCTTGATATGTGGGGAGCAAATTACGAGATAAGAAGATCCTAGGGTTTCCACTTTCCACAACTGGAGAGGGGAGGCAGAAGTGACATTAGGGGAGAGGCGAGCCATACATGAGCGAAGCGAAGATACATCAAATGCGAGCCGTACAGGGAGAAGCAGCTTCTATTGGCGACTAGAGAAGAGGATGAGGAGTGACCGTGCTGATTTTTTGAGAGAAAGGAAAACATGCCATGGCTAAGAATATGAACAAGGTCTGTGCAGATGATTGTTTTGGAAATAAAAAATTATATCAAGTAGGAGATATGGCAAACGGAAGGACCTTATTTTTCCGTCAATCATCAGATTCTCATGAAAGTGATTTCAATTCAATCGAATGGCCCAAAAGTGATCATATCTATACGGTTGAAATTCGATTCTAATATTTATAATTAGGATAATAAGTGGTGTTGGCCGACGTTGGCCAAACAAGAGTGTTGGCCATTGATCATATCTCATATATATATATATATATAGAGAGAGAGAGAGAAACTAAACAGCTTGTACAAGTTACTTCTATTTTTTGCTTGAGGATTTTTAACCCTTGGATATCATCAGATCATCGTTAGATTGGTATGTGTGTTAAAAATAACCTGCCGTTTAGTTCTTCTCCTTACTCTGTTTATTAATATTCTCCTCTCTCCGTCAACACAACTTTACAAAGTTATACCTCGAATAAGTAGCACGATTGGGTTTTTCCTCGTTTCTCTTCTCTTCGAATTCATACGAAGGCATGTCCAGCTCTCTCCTTCTTCCTCGTCGCCGGTCGCCACGATAAGGAAATCGTTCAAAATCTCCTCTCCCCTTCTTCCTCGTCGCTGGTCGCTCGATTGATGGGTTTATTACACTCAAGAACTTAAGGTTTTGTCTGGTCGACCTAACTGGGCTTGGCGGTTCGAAGGTGGGTTCAATAATTTCAAGTAATGGTTTGATTTTGGTGATTAATTTGTTTATTTTTGGTGATTGATGCTTCAATTTTTATTTTTTCAATAGCTTCCTAATCCAGAAAAATTGGTCTTGGCGGTCGCATGATTGATGCTTTGATTTGGGCGATTCAGTATAACATTTCACCCCTATTTTATTCTCACTATTCTTCTTTTTGAAAATAAATTTTTTTGATTTGTTTTTTTACTTCAATAGCTTTCTAATCCAGCAGATAGTGCGAACCCAAAATTATTTCAATGGCTATGCAAGGAAGAAATCAGGTTCGGTTTTATTTTAATTTTGAAATTTACTGTTCGATTATTTCTTATATGCAAGTGAAGCTCCAATTACAATGTCAAAGAAGTTTGGTCATTTCTGTTGTTTTAGTTTTTTTGAGTGATTTCATGAACATTGGAGATTTGAAAAAAATGTATGGAATGAAGGTTTTTCCAACAAGCTCACTTAAGATAGTCCAGAGAAATTGTAGGGAAAAATTGTATTGACATGTATTATGTATTGAATTTCTATGTGTACTGAATATGTGTATTGTGAGATTGTATTGAATGTGCTAAACAGGTATTTCTACTAGTTTATGCGTGTACCAGTTTATGTATGGGCTTAACAGGTTATGTATTATTCTGCAGTTACCAACTTAATTACAAAATATTATAAATTTTGTCATTGAATTTTGAACAAAGTCATTATATTCTCAACAGATATATGTTATCATTTATATTATATATAAAGTATGACATGGTACCTAATTTTTTTGTCATTCCATACAAATTTTCAACAAATTCAACACACATCCATATAGTTTCAACAAATTGATTACACATCCATTACAATTGACATTCAAGACCCTTAAGCGTAACTAGTATCACCTTCAAACAAATTTATTCAACATATCTCGCATCTCATAAAATCATACAAACTATTAGAGCCAAGTAATGTTCAGCACGAATGACCTCCAATCTCGCTATAACATCATTACCTTCTTGTACCAATACTGGGACAGCACTTATTATCGGTAATTGTTGCCAAATGAATGCGATGTACATCATTAGCATATTGTGTACGTAACACAGTCTGAATGCACTGATGGAAAAATAAATAAACATCACAATTAAAGCCTAATAAAATAAAATAAACCCCTAATTATATCATAATAAATTATTCAGCCCTAGAAATAACCTAATAGCTATAATTTTCTCCAATCATTCCTAATAAACCCTAAAATAGCTTAATGAACCCTAATTACCCTCAATCAACCCATGATTCATCAAAACTATCCCCAATGCTTAAAGCATAGCCCTATTCGGCATCATAAAAGTTTAATTAATAGTTAGAAACCTCAATTAAGATCCAATTCATCCAAAATCAGTCAATTTTGACAAAATTAATAAATGATCAATAAAATCAGCACACAATTCAACCGAAACTGAACAAGTTCTACAAAAACTTAAAATGAATGCAATGCGGTCATGAATATATTAAAATAATTATTACCTCTGACATTGGGCCATGTTAGCTGAAAGTAAAAATCGTCCAGAAATCCAGTTTTGGTCTCATCGCCACACCCTCAACACAAATGGAAGGATAGAGCCGTGGTGAGAGCTCCATAGATATACTTTTCTTCCGAGAGATCCAGTTTAGGTCACCTTTGAGAGCTTTAGACAGTTGGTCTGGGCATGGAGGCCGCTTGAGAGGAGCTCGCGAGAGGAAGGTAGAAGGCGAGTGGAGGTTTTGACATAGAATGAAGTTTTTGACGTAGCTCTCATTCATTAACGGAAGTGGACGGTACAAGTTAACGAGAGCGTGTATTTGAAAAGTTGCACGAATCATGATGAAAATCTGAGGGTTAAAAATCCTCAAGCAAAAAATTAGTACAACTTGTACAAATTTTTTAGTTATTCTCTCTCTCTCTATATATATATATATATATATATATATATATAGAGGGCACCTATATAGCTTGTACAAGCAAACCTCAGTTTTTGCTTGTAAGTTTTACACCCTCAGATGCGCATTGAGATCCGTGCAAAATTTTAAAACACAAGCTAATGTTAATAGCTCCGTTTCCGTCTGTTAGTTCATTCTTCACTCACGTTACTTCCCATGTTTTGGCAATCTTATTCTGGCTCCCATGGCAAAGAGCTTCATCTTCTTCTTGCCTGCAAAGGGTTTAGGGTTTAGGGATTCATTTTTCTTCTTGCTCCGTGGCAAAGGGGCTTCGTCTTCTTCTTGGCCCCATGGACCGCCATGGACGTGCTTCATCTCTCTCGTGCCAAACGTCTGTATCTCGTGGAGCCGTTCGATGTTGCTCTCTCGCACTTCCAGAGGTCTTTGGCAGAGAAAATCGAAGAGATCGTCTCTATTTCTGTCGAAGCAGATCTCTAGCGCCGTTAAGAAGATGAAGATTCCCTTGCTTGGTTGTCTCTCACTTGTTGATTTCAGTTGAACTGACGGTACTCGTTAGCGACGAGAATAAACTGGTGCATCATGTTGGTATTTGTTTCTATTTATTTGTATTTATTAAGGCATGTATTTTACCTACGTTAAGATTTAAGTGTCCAATTACTCGTAATTATGCCGCGATTAAGTTTCAACTCTGCAATTGGCTTTGGTGGTAGCAAATTCATACTTTTAGGACATCTATGCAGTTACCCATTTTTTTGGAATATGAGCTCATTTGTTTCTTCCATTGTATCAATCAAACTTACAGGAAAAGTCCTCAATTACCCCTAATTAGCCTTCTATTTTGTCCAATTCCGGAATTAGGCTTCAATGTGGTATTTTGTATTTTCTTAAATTTACAAATTTGGTCCTTCTGAAATTGTGATTAATTGGGAACTAATTAAAGTATTTCATCTAATATTTTACCTACATTTAGAAATTTCTTACTGCTATTTAATATATTGAATCCAATTTTAAATTTTCAACCAGTTTTCAGATTAAGAAATTGATTTACTCGGGATTGGATGCGATCACAATTTGCCGATATTGTATTGTTACCCATTTTTAACCGGCACCAACCGAGCACTGGTACCATCTCAATCTTGCAAAAATACAAATAACATTTACATTTATGGAGTTTATTTATCTGTTTTATTAGGGTTTCTGGCACGAACACCCATGCAAATTTTCTTTTTTATATCTACATCGTTTATGTTTTTTGAATTAGCAGACAACACCTTGTATTATGGTTTTAAGAGGCATAATGCAAAGAAATGATTTATTGAAGTGAGCAAGAAGTGAGGCATAGTTTAAGGTTAATATAATATTTTGAGATATGTATTGAATATGAATATGTGTATTGAGATGTGTACGTGTACATATGTAAATATGTGTGTTGAATGTGTATTGAGATGTAAATATGTGTCGAATGTTATTGTGTAATGAAATGCTAGATTGTATTCGAATGTGTAAATATGTATTGGTAACTATATAATTGGTACATTGCTTCGAAATATTAAATGTCGTGATTTCAAAATTTTCTTGGTACCAGTATTTGTACAGTATTAATAATACAAATTGGTACGTATTGTGATTGCATGTACAAAACACACACCTCTTGAAAACAATATAATACTTCTAAATTCTACATAATACAAAACAAACTCCTTTGATATTTATATTATGTTCACAACTTGTACCTATAATATAGTAGTACCGGTACAGTCATCATAACATTTATTTATACAACATACTCCTTTGAACAATTACATACTTCAAAATCGTTCAAACGACATCATAACCATGTCCTTAACCCAACAATCCTAGATAATTACAACCATGATCACCAACTTCTCCTTGCACAATAAGATGATTTTTTCTACAGTGATGTACATGTTTCCTGCTCCGTGGTTCTCTACAATAAGATGATTTTTTTCATTTAAACACTCTACTTTTCGAAATTACAAAAAAGTCCGGAAAATTAAGGAAAGAAAAGACTTACCAAGCGATCAGTCTCAATGATTCTAAAGCATTCGAGTCTTCTTCTAGAAACAACGCATAACTTCTTACCCATGATGTATAAACCTACGTTTGAAGAATTCAAAAGAGAAAAATAAAAGAATATTGAAAAAAATGAAGAACACCATGGGAGCAAGAAGAAGATGAAGCACGTCCATGGCGATCCATGGGGCCAAGAAGAAGACGAAGCCCCTTTGCCACGGAGCAAGAAGAAAAATGAATCCCTAAACCCTAAACCCTTTGCAGGCAAGAAGAAGATGAAGCTCTTTGCCATGGGAGCCAGAATAAGATTGCCAAAACATGGGAAGTAACGTGAGTGAAGAATGAACTAACAGACGGAAACGGAGCTATTAACATTAGCTTGTGTTTTAAAATTTTGCACGGATCTCAATGCGCATCTGAGGGTGTAAAACTTACAAGCAAAAACTGAGGTTAGCTTGTACAAGCTATATAGGTGCCCTCTATATATATATATATATATAGTTTCTCTCTCATCCATTTAGCAATCATGTTCATATTTATTCTAACAAGTGCAATACTCATTCAAAGAGTGCAAGACATAAGAGAGAAAAAAGGAGAAAAACATTTTCTCTATTAGAGAACAATAATCGAATAACTGGGAGTAAGTTCACACACGTTTCGTCTATGCAGTTGCGTGTGTGATCGAGAGACGACGACTCACGCGGATACATGTAGATGGATCATCCTTTTGATCCTCGTTTGTGGTCTAAACGGAAGAGAGATATCATGAAAAAGACTGTTGACAAGTGCATGCATGGGACACACGAGGATCACCGAAGAGAAGACAGTCTGAGCGAAAGCATGTGGGTGTGGGACGAACGAGAAGCGATCAGAATGAAAGAAAGAGAAGAAACGCAACAGGAGCGTGCCAACCCTTTGTTCGTGATCAATTTCACGAGATATGACTCATGATATTCGATGTTGCATAAGTGTTCGCACGACGTATCTCAAGAATATAATGGTCATTTCATAATGAACAAATCAAAGAATATTGTCTCTTAGGAATGTAAATTTTCAGTCTAAACAACAATATTTTTATGATACGGATATGACTCGTGATCAATTTTTATGATATCCAAACGGGGAGGCAATAAACTGGAGACTTACCACCACAGGGTGGTAGCCGCTCTTTGTGCAATCATTTTCCAAATATTAAAATTGGAGCCTTACCACCACACCAGTGAGTTATTTTTCTCGCATAACGTCGAGGCAATAAACTACTATATATAATTCCGAACAAAATAAGAATATTCAAAAAATTTAAATAGTTTGACCATAATGTTTTCAAAATTACTACAAACGAAGAATTACACAAGAAATTTAGTCTAGTCTAATTTTGAAATTTTATCATCTAAGCTAAAATTTTAAGGGGTTCATGAATAACCGCATTTACGGCGCCAACCATTTCTTTGGGCGAGCTATACCCGTCATTGTTCATGTAAAACAAATGAACAATTTTACACATTTTCCAAAATAAATCCTTGCACGGTTTAGGAACCACACTGCCTTCTTTTAATACTATTTGCAATAATTCTCTTCTCGAACTTCCGATTAATTTTTGAATCTCTTTCTTAGCCTCTTCTGTTGATATGAAGTTTCCCGAATTTGTCAATATCTCAAAACCTTCTTTCTGTATCTCAGAAATGTTACAAAATAATATTTTAATATCTCAGAAATAAATAATAAGAGATGCAATATTTAATTTTCCTTCCTTGCCTTCGCTCTGTATCTCGGAAATAAATAATAAGGGATACAAAATAATAAAATGTAATAAAAGATTAGCGTGCAATATGTTGATAATAGTAGTATTAAAATTACCTCAAAACCTTGAATATCATTTAAAAGGCGCCCACATTTGCTGACAAGTCTGAATAAATTATCGTATTCTTGATGATTTATAATTTCCTCTGATATTTTTGGGCCTACAAAATAAATTGCAGGTAAAATTATGGGCCCCAATGCAAAAGATACAATTCCATTTCTCATATATTCTTCTTTTGTTGGTGTTGTTTTTTCCCTAAACCATTTTGCTTCATTCATCATGGATCTCAATAAATCTAACCACTACAAAAAAAAGTTACAAATTATATAATGAATTAACATCGTATTGTAATTTGTGATCAATTACGATATTAGAACTTACTATTTTGATTAAATGATTGGTGATATCACAATCTTGAAATTCACGAGCCATGGTACCAATTTCATTAATTGTACCGTGAGTTGCAGAGAAAACTATTTCTACTTGCTTGGAGTAGAATTCCTCATCATGCTTTCCATCCCACCTTTTTATATACGAACAAAAAATCATTAAGTGTTAAATAAAAAATAACTAGGGAAAAAATAAGCAAGAAAATGTGTACTTTTCAAATAAAGAGATGAGATTTTCGAGTTCTTCCATGGATCCTCCAACATCGAAAAAATCATCAACTACGGTAGTTAAAACTGCATTTTTGGCCCAAACAATTCGTGCTTTTGATAATTCAGGAAAATAAATTGTTGAAGCCGCAGATAAATAACAATATGTGAGCTTCTGACGCGCGAATTTTAATTGGTCCAATTTGGTTTCTTTCACCCACCTGAAAATCACAAAAAAAAAATGTTACATAGGGCAAAAAGCAAAATTGTTAAGCTTAGAGAAAGACAAAGTTAGCTACATCGTCCAATAAATTATGAAATTCATAAAAGTTTACTATGTACTATGATAATTAGTATATATATACCTTTCGAGAAGTTCCAATTCTTGTTTATATATGGATTGAGATTCACTGAAGTCCTTCATAGATAATTCAAAAATATCCTCACTTATATCAGAGAACCTGAAGAGAACATAAGAATCGATTAAACTTTTTATAACTTAATCAAGAGCAAAAAAAATTATAACATGTTTACGACAAGTCAAAAGTAAAAAAAAATAATTATTATTACATGGGTGTTGATTTGTGCATCTCAAATAGTTTACGATTAAGCAGAAACCCTTCGATATTTCGTTTATGCTCTAAACGATCCAAATCTGCGTAAAATGGAAATTTCAAAGCAAAATCCACCTGGAACAATCGCAAACAAATGCAAAATCAAAATTTATTAGTACGAAATGTAATTATTCAAGCAAAACATGGTAAAAGTTACCTCCTGAGAAATAACTGAATTAGAAGAAATTTCCTTTTTGAGTAAATTACTCGTCCACGAAGCTATATTTTCAAGAATTTCCTCATTTGGAAATAATTTTATTTGTGAAGCCTTGTATAATTCAATAACAGGTCTCATGTTTCTCAAATACCCTTCTTTTGAATCGCAAAATTTGTTCGCGTCTTCATATTGAGCTAAAATATCTAATTAAAAATAAATTCAGAGCCCCAATTTGCAAAAATGTTTTTCAAATTTACATCCGTACCTGAAGAAACATTATATCCATTTAATCTTAAATTGCGAAAAGCCATTGCACATGTACTCATATCTGAAATTATTTCCTCATCTCTCTCTAACCAAAGCCTTAAAAAAAAGTATAAAATACTTACATGCAAAATCGTACTAGTATATGAAAAGAAAAAAAATTGTACCTATAAATTTTATCTAATATTCTCTTTATATCATTTGAAAAATATCGTGCAATACCAACTTTCTGAAGAGTATCAATAATTAAAAGCTGTGTATATATCTCAAAAGGATACAATGTAGGAACTGCAAAAAAATATATAAAAGTCAAGGACCAAAAGAAAAATTGAATAATTACAGGGTTAGACATCAAAAAACCTGAAGAACCCGATTTTTGTAAAAGAGAAGTCAAATAGTTGAGAGCTTTTGTGTTGTGAATTTGAGTTAATGAAAAAGCCGTCGAAGATGGAGAATTAAATAATGACCCATTTGCCCTCTGATATTTGTTAATTACATCCTCATCCTTGCAATATTTTCCAAGTCCTTCTGAAATATAAGCCATATATTCATTTGCCCCCTTAGAATTGTTCCGAGACACCCTAGAAATATATCGAGATTTTACAGGGTGTTTTACATTAAAAAGAATATTATTTTATTTCTGTTTAAAGAAATATTCGTTACTGACCTTTTCAATTCTAAATTTTGGAGCGTAAAAATGTCGTTAAGAGCGCTTTCTCCATAAGGAAGATTTAAGTGCATATCAATTGCATATTTAACCATGCTAGGGAAAATTAAATTAAATCCAACTGGAGAAATTAATTTCTCATTGAAAATACTCGAGAAATTCGATTCCATGAAGTGAAGCCCTGCATTAATTCAAAGAATTCGATATTAGTTTCTTACAAATGAAAAATAAATCTTTCAAATTATGATTATACCCTTTTTTATGTGTTCTTCACTGGAATTCCACTTCTTGAGGGCGAGAATGCAAGCTAATGTAGATGAAATATCACCCTTAATCAGAGAAGGATGTGAACCTGAAATTCCCCATGATCCATTTGAATTTTGATTTTCTAATATCCAATCAACGCATTGAGGGAAGCACGGACTTCGAGGCAAGCTTGGATCCGGTACCATTGCAACCCATGCTGTGTCGTAAGAAGAAGCTGGTACTTGAACTTTTTGCAATTGCTCTCTGATTCTTTCAATTGATTCCTTCGTGGGTTAAAGATTGTTTGAAATTTTGTTAAACAGAAATTACTTGATGCAATAATAAACTCGAAATTTCGTAAAAGTATTGATTACCGTGCTTGAAAAGATTGATCTTTCTCGTTCTCGATTGTTCACTGGAACCTGGACTGATGAAGCCTTGGAAAGAGATGCTTGAGTTGATGGCTTTCTCGGTAGACCAAGCACCGGAGGAGCACACGAGGCGCCATTGAATAAGATAGAGCTCTGCAGCATGATCGCTTGAGAATGGAGAGTCACAGACAGAGAAGGACAAGAGAAAGGAGAGAAGAAGACAATGGCAATGATGTAAATTTATTCAATGTATCTTTTTGCTTGAGAAAGGTGGCAGTGCATAATGTTTAGCCCTTTTGTTTCACAATTTATGTAGATAAATGTGTAGTGAATCATTTTGCAAAGATTATTCGGATCATTACAGAGTTTACTTAGAGAAGTTGGATTGATTGGATTCCTGAGTATATCCAAACAATTAACATTTCCATTTTAGTCCTTGTTTTCTTTATTTATTGAAAAGAAAGGTTCAATGTTCTTAGAAATTTCATATTCATCTTTTTAGAACTTCAAAATATCGTATTTACCCTTTCGAGAAACCACGGTTGCTCGATCCATGATTCGATAGTGTTTTCGCATTGTAGTTAAGAGTATATTATGTCGTAATCAAAACGCTATTCGTCTTTCACACGATTCGTTTTAGATGGAAATTGAAATCCGTCCTTTGCCAATCAGGTGATGCCGGGTGGCATTTTTTCGGTGACGTGTGTGGCGTTACTAAAAACATATATTCAAAAAAGGTATTTGATATTGACGTAACGGTGTAAATTATTACTAAAAATAACGATCACGTATACAAATCTATTAGAAAAATGTATAAATTTTTATTAAAAAATATATGCTAGATATTTTAGAAAATGTATAATTCTAATCAAAACAAAGTGTAATGGTCGTGTAAAAAGACGAGGTATTCAAAAAGTTATATCACACGTCTACAAAAAAAATATATTGTATTGTACATTTAAAAAGATATATTCCGAAAAATATTAAATCAAACATGCATTGTACTTAAAAAAAAAATCATACATATAAAAATACACAACACAGAACTACAAAAATAATCCATTCGTTGAAAATGTATATTTTGAATTTTGAATGCATAACCCCAAGAAGTTAAAAAATCTACATTCAAAATGCATAATATGAATATCCATACAAAAAAAATATAATAAACACATATAAAAGTATAATAGACATAAAATTCAGACAACAATAAACGAGCAATGGAAATATTTTTTCTTTCATACATTCTACAATTCTGCAACTTATTTTGGCATAATTTCTCCTGATATTACATATTTCATCGCCAATAATAAATCAAAAAACATAATTAACTCGACAAATTATTTGAATTCATCATATCCATGACACAAAAAAAAATCCAAAACCCTAAGAAAAAAACAAACGAACAAACAAACACAACACTAAGCTGCCGAAACACGATCTTCTACCTTGGTGCGGGCCCACCGAGGCGACACCTCGATGAGCTGATGTGGCATCAATTGCTTCTCTCTCTTCGTCAATTTTTTATAATTCATAACCCTCAATTTCGCCAATTTCGCCTCTTCTTCAGCGGTAATTTCTCTCACTACAACGGTCAATCTACATTTCGGCCTCACCATTATTCCGCTCCTTCCTTTAGCGTGTATGGAAAGCCGTTTTAGGTATAATCCTTTCCCCACAAACGCCTCATCTAAACAAAAATAATGTTAATAAAATTACAAAAAGAACCCTGCAATTTCTCGTATTTGTAGAAAAGTACCAACAATAAGTCGATCGGCATCGAGTCCGTGATTATGAGATGCATTTGCACGGGCCGAATGAATCACCTATCATAACTCATCATTAATTTTATAGCTTTTAATTTATTTATTTTTTGGGTTTTTGAGGGTACCTGGTACACTGTCTTTGCGGCGCGTTTTATCGAAACTTGGAGCTGCAATAGCGCATCCTCGACACGCATTCCTCGTACCAGTCTCGCTGCCAAATTCAGTTTCTTTGGACTCTAAAAAAATTAAAAAATAAATAAATAAATCCATTTAAGATAATAAGTTCTGAAATTAAGAGATCATAGAATTAGGTCATTTTAATTTACCATTCTAATGGCTTTTTTGACGGCTTGAACTTTGAGTTTGGTTGGACCCGATTTTTTCTCGGTATTTAGACCAGGTCCTGATAAAGGAGAAGAAATTGGTACCATGCTTGTTTCTTCTCCAGCCAGTAAGTTTCTCGTACCAGAAATGCCCTAAAAATCATAAATTATTAGGGTGTTTGATTATGTAGAAATTTAAGAAAAGAAGAAGAATGAGATTTTACAAATCGTTGCAGGAAGTGTGTTCTTGAGAAAAAAGGCAGTGTTCTTTCTACATTTGCAAATTTTCCTGCAATGTAGAAATTGGTTAATGTACAAAGTAGACCTAATTCGAAATTTTTGAAAAGAAAAGACAGAGACAAAGATTAACGAGCATATACAATACACAATAGACAATACCTTGGTTTAGAAAAGATCTAACACGAGTACAATATTTTGCGGAATTCATTTGTGGATTTTGATGGAAACTGTTGCTCATCTGGCGAAGAGCTGAATTCACGCATCTTCTCCACAGAACCATTCTGCCAAAACCTAATCACAGGTCAATAATTTATCGATTAATTTCAGGATCTGAGCTTATACGATTAGCTATCAATTACCAAAACAAACAACAAAAAATATAATTAACCGGAGAGAGAGAGAGAGAGAGAGAGAGAGAGAGAGACCTTTTCTCAGCTCGGCGGAGATTGATTGTTTTTTCTCCTTTTTCCGTTGTTTAATGCGCAGTCTCAGCTTGGAGAAGCGAAGGGTTTAGACAGAGAACTCAGAGAAGGCTACTCGAAAAAGCCGGGAATTTGAATCCTGATTTTTGTAAGTCCAGGGTTTAAGACTTTTAGCCTTTGGATGGTGGAAAAGTAGATGGGAAAATGATTCCCATTGAAATGTTGATAGATGGAAATTACGTTATCATGTTTGGGTTTACACGAAATATTTACGTGGCGGGAATGTTACATACTCATGACGTGCCATATTTTGTTTTGAATCATTTTGGAAAGTGATTTCCACCAAAAATAATAGCAATGTGACATTTTCATGCCATTTACGAAAACATTCTTTATTTATTATATTGTTTATTCTATTATAAATATGAATGTATTTTCGATGTTTATTATGTATGAGTTAATTTTGTGTAAATATGTAACATACATGACACATATATGCACATGTTTCTATATGTATGTACTTAATGTATAGGGTAATGACATTGTACATGCGTATGAATGCATGTGTTAGTGGAGTATGGTCATGACACATGAGTATCCATGTGTAATGTGTAAGTATGCATGTAAGGGATGTGTGATATATAAACACCTCTTTGGTTTTGATAAAAAATAAGAAGTATAATAATTCAATGAATGAAATATTCTTCATGATCTCTCTTCTTCTCCTGAGTGTTGCTTCTAATTTTTTTTCTTTAATATTGTTAATTTAACAATACGTTATTAGCACGAAGCTTTATCTCTTTGAACTTTGAGATTTTGGTGAAAGAAAAAAAAAGATAGATCTTTTCAAGATCAGGTTTGATTTTCATTATTTTATATTTATCAAACATTTTGTGGTTGCATTATTTTTCTTTTGTTATTAAGAATATGGATGAAAGTTTTTTTTACAACAATATAATGAAGAATATGTATGTCTTATTGATAGTGATATTATACATACCATATTTGATGAATTATTAATAGTGATATTATACATACCATATTGAAAAATATAATTTATTTATGTTATTTGATTATGAATAAGACAAAGGGAAACACTAATCGTGTTAGTTCGAATTTAATGGAAAGCCCCCGAAGAGTTTATATATGTCTACAAAAGAGGACAAAATTAATTACAAATAATACATTATGTTCTCCCAAGTCTTTGATTATTTATAAAGATATCCGCTGAATAATATCAGACTATGGATAATATGAATATTTATTATTTATACATTTTGAGACATATTTGGTAATAAACTAGAAATTTACTTACTCAAATTTATTAATCATTTGACATGATAGATTGTGCCATCATGAGAAAAAAAAAATTGGTCATTCCTAACAAATAATGAATTTATTTGTAGATCTTATCATATCAAATTGTTTACTAGGTCATGAACAACAAAATTGAAATTAAATCCTCCAACATTTTAAGATTGTATACATGGGAATACTATGGTCATAGAGATCCACTATACGAACAATTTTGATATTAGTTGCTGCTTCATCAAAATGGTCTCGTGTTTTCTTATTATCAAGTCACAACACGGAATTTTCAAAATTAGTTGCACAAAGAATTTCCTTATGGCAAAAATTTCCACACTATGGAATAAGGACCATCCGTCTTGATAACTTTACAAAAAATTCATGACATACTTGTACCTCATGGTCATATACAAAATTTGATCCTGAAAAGTCATTTATTAGAACATTTTATACCTCATGTTGATACACATAATAATCCTGAAGAATCATTAATTAAAAGAATTCAATTGAAAGAACGACCTCTATTAATAAAATCAAGATTGCCAACAATGTATGAGGCCGTGTCATTTTACATATGACTAATGATTGGAGCCATGTCATCTTTTGGACATGAACCAAATATTTTTCATCTTAGAATTTTTAGTTGTTCGATTGTGTGCTAATAATACCATCACAATGTAATAAGATAGGTTCATAAAGAAGGTTCAACATATATGTTAGATTTGAATCACCCTCAATTTCTCGTATTTGTATATACGTATTTCCAGAAAGATTAGTGAAGATAATTAGCTATCCAATTAACACACAAAAATAATTAAATATTAATTTATACGTATCAATAAAAATCATAGCAATTAATCATTAATTTATTTTTATATATAAATTTGACGTTAATTTGATACTAATTGAGTTATTAATTAATCAGTAATCATGAACACCATATTATCACGTGACAACGTCAAAGAAAAAGAAAAATATAATTGTGAGGACACATTCAAAAAAGAAAGTTGCCTACAAATTACAGATGCTCATTTCAGATTCATCCAAGCTTTGCTACAAGTACAACTAGTCCTAACTTTCTTTCAAAGTACATTAACTCTCAACTGGTTGTCTCGGGTGCGCAGAAATATTAGCTTCCTCTTTTGTCTCCGGCACAATTTCTGTTGTACCTTGCTCGGCCACACTCGAAGAACGTGCTTGTACTACTAAAACCGAGGACGTGGCACCGAAATCAACCGATGCCAACAAATCCCCGATTGGCCCCAGCTCATGAAATTCACACCACTCCATCATCTCTGCGGTCAGTCTTGGTCCGATCACGCCTTGCCCTTTACCCACTATTAACAACTCTCTTTTTTCCTCTTTAATCATCTTTATGGCATCGAAGGTCTCTTCGGCATTTGATACTATGTATTGTTGGTATATTATTGGATGTACAAAATTCGAGTTAACTTTTATTTCGTGCAAGCATTTTTCATCCACACGTCGTTCTCTTAGGTCCGTTTCATCTATTTTACCGTTCTTTATGTTCGTGTTCTTTGGGAGGAAATGTATGATTGAGAGTTCAACCGAAGGGTTTCTCACCATACGACTCGCCAAAGCAATCGACTCGCGGTCGTCTGGCCCGCCAAAGAAGAGTACCGCCACGCGCAGCGTCGAGTCAATTCTAAAGAGGTTGCCTATACCTCGGTCAATTATAATTGCTGCCATTAAAAAAGAGAAATCAATTTCTTTTTTTCAATATATAATTTCTTTAATATGATTTTACCAACTGTGCAGGGAGCGGTGTCCAATATTCGCTGATTAACGAAACGAACAGAAGGGTGCAACGTCATCTCCAAGACGCCATCAACGGCTTGGTGCATGTGGAAGGGGAGGAGCACCAATGCGGCATGGCAATCATCTGCGGCTACCAGGACATCCTCGTCCATCGTTTCAAATGGCGAAAGAGCGGTTGAAGTTTCTGTAGACACACCCTCAGCATTCTCTTCGTAGTTCTCAAATGCTTGAGAAATGGCTGGAAACTGTCCTTGGAGGGGACAGCTGTACATGTTCTGGGGGGTGGGGACATTTTTCAAAAGAATGGTAGATGCGCGACTAGTTAGCTCGATTAACTGCAGCACTGAGACCGACACGGGGTATTTCTTGGTCGGACAAGTGAAATCAACGAGGGACATTAGTGAAGGGACATCTCGTGGATGGTACACACATGCCATGATGCGTAGCACGGATCCAGGGTCATGCCAAAATACGGTACGTCGTTCACAGAACGCGATGTGCTGTGCCGGTTTAATTAGGGAGGTTAAGAAAGGATTAACAAGGGCTGTTTGTACAATTGACATGATAGCCATGATAGAGAATGTCTTATCTCCTATGATCTGCATTTAGTTACCACTACGAGTTAATATCAACATGTAAAATGTGTGTTTAGAAATTAGATCTGTAAATCTTACTTTCTTACTGACGCCGAGATCGAGCAGCATAAGCTCGATAACCCCTTTTGAATTCATGAGAAGACCCAATGACACGCCGTCACTCACTTCCATGTTGTAAGCTACTGCGACGATCACTCCGCCCAACACCTTCAGCCCGCCTGACACGACGACCAATGCCAAATAAGCAAACACCACTTTGACATCAGTCAGTAGAGACATATCGATTTTCATGCCGCAAATCGCAAAAAACAAAGGCATTAACAACCCCCTCACAAACTCATCCACCCTTTCCACCGAACTTCGACCTAGAGGCCCGTGCGGTATGGACATGCCATAGACGAATGCACCGAAGTATGCATTTGCACCGATCACGTCTCCAATTAATGCTGCTATCAGCACTCCAAACAGCACCGTGACCTCGATGCGTTCTGCCATCTCCTCATTGCTCACTTCTTTTGACAGAACTCTCATCAACGGAGGGACAAGAATAAGAGTTGCGGCATAAATCGCCAAGGAAGTTAAGATGACACATGACGATGCGAATATCGCTCCACTACTCACTGATAAACCAATGACTACTGACAAGGCGCCCCACGCTATCCCATCGATTAAAATAGCCACCGAGAGGGCCAATTTAGCCATTTCCGTGCCAGCAAGTTTTAGTTTGGCAACATTATGCTCTAGCATGGAAAATGCAGTAACCGATAATAATACGGCAACAAAAGAGGTATAAGAGAGTGGACTGGTTCCTTCGTTTAGCATCCCGTGTAGTGGAAGGCCCATTGCAGTACCGATAATAAGTGTAGGGATCGTGAAGGCAAGTCCGAAAGAGAAGCGACGCTTGCTTGCTCGTCGAAGTGATGACAGATCAATTTGAACCCCCACGGTGAACAGAAAAAATATGAGTCCAATATAGGCGAAAATATCCAGTATGTTGCGACTACGTTCATGGAAGAGCGTCTGAACAAACTTCACGTTTCTTCCGAGTACCGAAGGGCCCAACAGTGTACCGCCCTGCATACGAGGATCAAATTATTTATCTACATAATTATACCTAAATACTACTACATTTTCAAATAAAGTGCGTACAATGATCTCCGAGATGTATTGGGGGAGACCGAGACGGCCCAGGAGAAAGTGCGTGGCGCGTGTAGTCGAGAGGATCAACAAGACTTGAATAATAAACAAGGGGAAGGAATAGAGATAGGGTTTTATATCGGGCCGGTCATCCATGTTCATCATTCTTAGCGAGTAGCACTCGACTTGAAAGGTGCCGTTTCCTTCCGACCACAACGGCACCGACGCCATTGTTGATATGTTATTTCTATTTGTGAGAATTGAAATGTAATTTTACTGGGAAATTGGAAATTATTTGTATCGCATTCTTAAACGGATTAGTTAAATGTGTTAAACTAAATGGCTAAAAAAACTCGTGTTAAACTTACATTATTTAACTAACAATGTTGATCGGAAGTGTGCACCGAATTTCTTCATTTTGTCATGGATCAATTTGAACAATTTGAACAAATGACCAATTTGCCAGTTGTGCATTTTCTTTTTTGTTGGAGCTATAAAACAACACATTTGTAAAAAAACATACGTGTAAAACAAATATTTTGTTGGATAGGATGTGAATTTTTATCATAGTAATAGTAATTTTAGAAAATTAGAATATAATAATCGTAGAAATGGATTTACATGTATATTTAGATAAGAGTATGATTGATATTTCAATTGGTTTAAATTGGATATCGTGAATTAAAAGAAGCTTAGAATAATAACATTAAAAAAAGGTTAAAAAAATGAGTTAAACATGATTTTCTCTCTTAGAAGTTGGGGCACATTGCAGTTAGCATATAACTTTTGTTTATCCTATACTTTTAGCATCCTTGATTAGTTACATTTCTTTTTGAAGTAAATTAATTACAAAATAATATACTGATAAATTAATTAACCAATATAGTTGGACAAATAAATAGAAATAAAGGAAGCTTAGAATAACATTAAAAAAAGGTCAAAGAAATGAGTTAACATGATTTTCTCTCTTAGAAGTTAGGGCACATTGCAGTTAACATATAACTTTTTTTTAAGACAAGTACCATTCTTAGTTATATTATTTTCGAACGTTGCGAAAGAAATATTTTGAAAAACTCCTTTTTTTATTCCCTCTTAATTATCTTTTGCCTCCTTCGAACATCCCCTAACTTTCTGAATATTAGCAAACACTTCCTAATTTTTTGTTATGTTTTTAAAATTAATCATTTTGACCCCACGATTTTTTAATTTGTAGTATGTTTTTTTGAATAAATCGTGGAAAATAAAATTTATATTAAACAACAATAATAATAATATTTTTTCAAACAAAAATTGTACAATTATGTTGAAAAATGAAAATAATGATCAAAATTTAGATATATTTCTGAAAGAATAATATTATAGAATTTCAATAATTACAATTTGTTTTTCGGTATTTTTATATAATATTTTTAATATCTATATATTAAAATCATGATTTTACTTTGTAGTAGATTTTTGAGTAAATGATGGAAAATTAATTATTTAAATAACAATTAATATATAATATGTTTTCAAAACTATTTCAAACAAATATATTGAAAAAATAATGATCAAAATTAATCTATAATTTTCAACATTTAGTATATATTTTTACATTTTATATAATATTGTTTATATTTATATATGATTTTTAGAAAAAAGAATTAAAATTAAAATCATGTGAGCAAAATGATCATCTTTATAACATAAGGTCACATTAGTTTTTCTTCTTCTAATATTTAGATAAGTTAGGGTTTTTTTTGTCAAAGAAACGAAAAATATAGATATATGTTCTCAATACTCAGAAAAGTTAGGAGGCTTTCGGAAAATCTCCCTAATTTCTTCATCTCTCTTTAATAGGTAACAAACTACGATTTTTCTTTTTTAGAATAAATGGATGGCTCGATAGTCTTTCTTTCATTTATTGATGTCAATTAAAATTGAACCAACAATCTCTTATAACATATAATTTTTTGTATCTCACACTCAATCAAGTAGGATATTAGCTCATTAGCTAAACCACTAAATGTTCCGTTTCAAGCTCTCATGAACACATTTTTTCTTTACCCAATTTTATTTTGGGTCTCATTTGATCACATCTCATCTGGTTATAAACATTTAGATGACGCTGCGCGCCCCACACCTCAAGTTCTCAGCTATGACTCTGCTCCCGTTCTAGCTGCTTCCTTTCTGCTTCAAGATTGGATTTGTTCTTTGAACATATGCTGAACACTAATTTACATGTAATAAGAGAAGAAAAGAAAAGAAATTCTCTATATATTAGGAAAGTTCGGAATATGCCTATATTAACAAAATAAGGCTGAAACTAAAATCTTATATTATTATATTTTAATGAATAAATTGAAAGAAATAAAATTGATCTATAAATAATATTTATTCATCACGGCGCCAAGTTCAAATGTTGTAAAAAACGCCGAAAAAACGACATAAAACGGTCGAAAAACGATGTTATGATAATAAACCGTACCTTTTTTTTTGCAAGACGGGGGAGAAAACGATCAAATTTTTTTTTTTACTGAATTGATCATTTTTTTAGGGACCGAAAAACGGTCGTCTTTTACAATAAAACTGAGGTGATTTTAATTTTTTTTTCGGCCCATTTCTTTTTCTTCTCTCTTTATTTTTGCGTTTCCTTCTCGGCGTGTATAGTTCTTGTACAAGCTGCTTCTCTGGCGACTGGCGGCGTGGTTTTAATGATTTCACGATTTAGTTTTTGTTTGACGTTGATTTGTTATGTTGTTTGACGTTGATTTGGATTTAGTTTATGTTGTTTGTCGTTTATGTTTTTTTTTTTTTTTTATATTTTGGACATTCAGTTTTTTTTTTTTTTTTAAAAGTTGAATTATTATATATTTTTCTTGTTTTATCATCAAATTTTTATTAAATTATTACTGTTTCGAGTGACCGTTTTTCACCGTTTTACGGATAATACACTAAAACGGTGTCCGATCATTCTGTACCGTATTTTACAACATTGACTCCAACTGGACTCACAAAATGACTCCAAAATCTAACCATTGATGCATAGATAACGACTCGTCAATATTGATCCGTACCCCAATTGAATCAACCATAAATACATATCCATTCCATGCCAAAACAAGGATAATTCGTGTATACAATTTACTCACGAATATCATATCATATGAAAAAAAAAAAATCGATGTCCTACAAAAACCTGATTAATTTAAATTTTTACATGAGATAAAAAAATCTTTTTCCTTAAATACATGTGTTTTTTCCAATTTTACAAATAGTATACATGTATATCTCTCTGAACTCTGAAGAAAAATAAAAAGAAAAAGAAAACCTAATTTCCATTGTCATCCCCTGAAAAAAATCATAAAAATTTCCCAAAATCAATTATTAACTTATTAGAAATCAGTACATAAATTTGAAATTCGAACTATTATAAACATTTTTATACCATGTAAAATAAAATCAAGCGTGTGCATCTTCTCTCACAGTAGCAATCTCTATATTTTGATTATCAATCGGCATATATTGCGACATGATAGCCATAATTTCAGAATCCATATAAGACTACAAAAAAAAAGTTCAATCAAAATTCATTTTAATTTCTTTTAACAACATAAATAAAAATTAATTAATTAAGCGATATTAATAATTATTACCCTTAGTCTGTATTTGTAGAATATATATCCTGCGAGTCCAGCACCAACAACGCACGAAATAACCAAAATCGTCACAAACCAACTTACCGCTGACATGTTCTTGGCTGAAACAATTAACAAAAAGATACAAATTAGTCCCTGAATTATGCAATATTTATAAATATACCCTCAAAATATTAGAATATAACTTACAGATACACGTATCTTCGCCCTTAATATAAATAAGATTTCCTTTGCATTTGCAATCGAACCCGCCCCAAGTATTCTGACAAGAACAACCTTCGCACTGGCATGCAGTTTTGTCCTTGCATTCGTTAGTATCTAAAACCAAATTTGAATTTATTTAATTTTTCAAGGGTTTATATGTAATTTTGCAACTTCGCGTTTTTCATTACCTACGCATGTGTACCCGTCACCATGAAACCCATCTGGACAATGACACCCCTTCACATTCGAATCCTATTTTGTAAATAAAAATTAGGCTTTAAAATTTTGAAATTCAAAATTCAGAATTTGAAATTTGAAATTTGAAATTCACGTACTGAACAAGCAGAGAATGTTCTTCCATCTTTGCTTTCGGTCCAGCAACCTCCATTATTCACAGAACACCTCCCAGGCCCCACGGCTACATTACAAAAATAGAATATTAGTCAATAAAAATATATATTTAGAATTTAGAATAAAATTAAAAAGGAATACTCCATTTTGAAAAAGAATATACCTTTACAAGAAGTGTAACCATCTCCTTGCCATTGAACTCCATTTACTAAAGGACATTTGCATACTCTTCCCCTATAAGTATCCTATATAAATCAAAATAAATAATTTATATATAATTATAATTACGAAACTTAAAATAATGAATTATAAGAAATATTAATTATTTTATCTTTTATTACCTTGCAAGCGGTTACGTTTTCTTTGTTATCTTGCCAGCAACCACCATTGTTATCAACACATTCATTTGTTTCCAAATCTTGAATTATCGAAACAAAACGGAATATTATGATACGAAATTTTAAAATATTTAAGTACATATATATATAATATAGAGAAGATCATATACCTGGAGTTAAACAAACATGAGGCTCGGTACCCTCTTTGAAACCTGCACAAATCGCTTTAAGAACCGCGCTGCTCTCCAATTTTCCTCTGTATTGCATGTTGTTTATGATTAGCGTTGGCAAGATCGTTACATCTCCACGAGTCCCGTGTCCAACCTGAAAAATTCAAAAGCAGTATTGTTAGATTTCAAATTCAAATATTGGAAAAAAAAAGGAAAAAAATATCGACGAAAATTAACCTGAACAATCTGTTCAGTTTGCAAAACATCGTTTTCTTTATCTGAATCAGGATCGCCCATGCAACTCGCCATCTTGTCAAGTGGCAAACCTATCAAATATCAATAAAATGAAGCAAAACTAGTAATTATGAGTGATATCATGCGATGTTTTTGCGAAATTTTCTCGAATCAAGAACTTACCGAGTGACTTGACTACATCTTGAGCACAATCCTTGCTATACCTCCTATCTTTCATGGAGCAACGGAGATGATAATCAACGACGAAATCCCACCACACCCATGGCCGGCCGAGGGTGTTCGCCACCCGATGAACGCACAATTGTCTCAAATTCTCGATCACGATGTCTTTTCCATCGTATCCTGATCCAAAATCTCCCTCTGGATCTGGCGCACAATACCTGTTTGAATTGTAAACAGAACTTAGCTATGTTACGGAGATACTTCTAAAATGCAAGAGTAATTTGGGAAAACGGGTATCAGTTACGGATACTATCGGGTGCGATACGGATCGGATATGCCACGTGGAGTATCCGATTATTTTAATATATATTTATTGGTGAACATGTCTCAGATACTTAATAGTACGCCACGATAGTTATGAGAAACTTTCAGTATGGTTGAAATACTCGTTTTTCATTATATATTCTAACTCATAATATTTTTATGCGGAGTATATTGGATACTTCTAGAATGTTTCTAAAATTAATTTCAAAATATTTCTAGAATAAGTCTAAGATATTTTTATGATACATGTATTGTGTGGTTGATTTTATTTATTTTCATGGTAGTTAACTTAAAAATAATACTGTTATTATTTAATTAGTTTTATATAATACAAAGATATGAAAATAAAAAAAACTATATAATCATATTCATATTCGTATCCTAGATTATTTGGAAATTGTCATATCGCATCTGATATGATATTCGAGTGTGTATCCATGCAACATAGGAGCTTAGGGAAGCTTGTGCAATTTGAAAATCTGGATTATTTAATCCAAGAACTTAAATCTTCTATTGATGAGATTCTCAATTCTAGGTTTTTCGAAAACGGGGTTTTGGAATACTTTGGGTTATCAGGATTCAGATTCCCAAAATAGAATTATGGAGTTCCCGAAATCGGGCTGTGGGACTGTGGGATAATGAATCCAGGATTATCAGATACCAAAATAAGACGCATAATTACGTAAATAGTAAATACGATCGTTTATCATTTTTTTCAGGTTATTATTAAAAAATGTAAAATTACCTTCCTTTGTTGATACATTGTGAATTGCACTGCTTGCTCTCGATAAATGCCTCGGGACAATACCACGTAATGTAATGAGGTGTAAATATCGTATTATTTCCTCGCTCAAGTAATTGAGCATGTCCCTTGAAATTTTTCACGAAATTCATTTGTTCGTCGCACCTCTCTCCACACTCGTCATTACTGTTCGTCCAAAACTCATACTCGACCGTCTCGTCAGGATGAGGCATTGGCCAAGTGATTTTCACCACGATTTCCTCTTTTGTTTTCTTTAGCTCGGATTTCAGAGTTTCGGCGAAGGAATGAGTTATGAAGGCTGAGGGGATCGTGATGTTGGGGACGTATTCGGTCTCGAAGGATTCCTCAGGAGTGTCCATTGTTAAGAGAGGCTCGTCGACATTATCGGCTACGAGTACTGCTCCTGCACCGGCGATCTGCGCATTCCATGATTTTAATGCGAAGTAACAACCTGTTAATAGAACTGATTAGTATATAGAAACTATTGACATAGTAAATAACTTATGGGCCAAAATGCAAAAACTAATATGGTTGATTAAGACCTTTGTTTGCAAGGAAAGATTTGAGTTGCTTGTAAGAAAACTCAAAAAGAGGAGGGCCCACATAAAGTTCATCTCTAAAATTATGCATAGACTTTTTTTATGCATTTAATTATTCATGTTAAATATGAATTGATAGTATTTTCTTAAACAAAGGTAATTTGGCTTGTATAATGATGATTTTATCATTATTTGTAGGTAGAATTATAGAGGAAATCACATAAGGGGTGTAAGTTGTTCAATATATATATCATCTTATTAGGAAAAAAAATTGATACGATGGAAGTCAACTATAATATTTAACGAGAAAGACTTCACCAAGTGCTAATATTTTAAAAATAATGACTTCAACGAGAATGGTTATAAACAATCAAAACTATATTTTTAATATTAGCCCCTACAAAATCTAATTGCTTTTGCACATATATAAGACACATTTTCACATATACCCGTAATAAATGTAAACCATCATGAATATAAATCCCCTAAATAATATAAGATCGTCAATATTCTATATCCCAATTCTCAATATAATCACTAAATTATCCTTTATCCTCACTAGTTCATGAATAAATAAGAAAAATAATGGAGCAAAGAAACTACTGGGAATAATTTTAAAATAAATTTACAAAGAATAAGTATGAATGATCATATGTTATGTTTTGTAGGGGACTAGGGGATATATGTAATATTTCCTATATTTTATTAGGATTTTTCATGACATTTCTTTTTTTTGGAATATACATGATATTTTAAGATTTTCCAGGGTTACCCACGAAATTAAGCTTAAACCATCAACAAAAACCTTGCTTTTCAATTCAAATTAACACAAAAGCAGAATTTTTTTTTAACATATGCACAACGTAAACGTACCGCCACGATCGACCAGAAGAATCACGGGCCGATTAGAATTGGATTTGAAAGCGGTACCGAATTCATTACAACCAGTTGCTTTACTGTCCGGATAAACAACGACACCGGTCAAACTACCACCGTAACTTGGAAGCCCGTAATTCGCTATCGCCGCTTCTCTCTTGCCTTTTATGTCCTCCGGCGAGATTACTTTGACGGTGTTTTTCTCGACTACGAATTTCGACGTGGCGGTTGAAATGATGGTTGCGAGGAGCAAAGCTATGAGTAGACGGTTCGGTCGTTGTTGATTCATTTAGAGCGAGAAGAAGGCGAGCTCGATCAGAGAGAGAAAGTTAAGAAAGACCGTACCGTTGTTTTCCTATGTTTCAATTTTTTTTTTTTTTGAGAGAGAGAGAGGAGGAGACTTTGAGGTTAAGAGATGGAATGGAAAGAATGGAAGATGAGGAAGGAGAAGACTTCTCAAGTTCTATGAGTTTGGATTTTTCTATGAATTGGTCCTTGTGGCTATTTGTTTGGGTTGAATGTGTAAGCCTCTTTTGTTGATAACTATGCTATCGTTTTCATTCGACAAATAAAAAAACATAAAGGGACAAACTCCGATTTTAATTAAAATAAGTAAATCATATTACTATAAATATATTTTGTATCGTCTTCAAAATACTAAACTTTTTAAATCTAAGAAATAGTTATTATTATTATACGAAACTTGGTTATTTTTCTCGATGATATGCAGTGGCGAGTCCAAGCGACGCACACGAGTTATCGTATGGCTATAGTCGTAGAAGAAACAATTTGCATCTTGAAAGATATTTATTTTGTATTTATTTTGGTTTGTTGAAACTTGAAAGATATGTATTTTCCAACGGTCACCGTATTTGATAAGTCGACATTTAAAAAAAAAAAAAAAAAAAAAAAATTGCATCTTACTTAAACAGAGAAAGTAATGATTTTTAGCAAGGAACATATTCATGAAAATGAAATAATTTTACCTTGTTATTTTAGGGGAGAACCTTTGTGTCCATCTAAATGAGTATTTGTATTAAAAAAGACCATAGAAACTACATATAACATAATTAATTTTTATTGTTGTTTATTAGTTTATGAAGTATTGAGTATTTTTATTTGGTGATATGAAAACATACATGTTAAAATTATTTTTTTTTTATTTTTTTTTTGCAAAAATACATGTTAAAATTGATAGAAATAAATTGTATACAAAATTATCTGGTTTATTATTATTATATTTGATAGTGACTTTGAAGTCGTCTTCCATTTCTTTCCAAGTCCTCCAAACATGTTGATCGAATGATCGGTATTCGTGATGAGCAATGACAAATTATAAGTTGACACGTGTCGATTATATGAACTTGGCCAATTAGAACACCCCATTTCAGCAAATTAATTCAAGAGAGCATGTCACAATTTTGCTATTTCGAAAAGAAGCCATTTACTCAACCCTCATATTTCATAACACCACTCGCTATATATCCTAATTAATACACTTACTTTTTTATTTTTTTTTACAAATCCGTAGGCATTAACACACTTAATTAACATACTGATTGACACATGTCACATAATTAACTAACAAATTAATTAACATGATAATTAATTAATAAATTTAAATAGGAGTGCAGAGTAAATTTTCCTTTAAAAATGAGCTTTCAATTAAGAAAAGAGATCCGACTAATGCACTTCATGTGTATGCTCTTTAGATGCACGCGATCAATAGAAACACGACACGTGACAATTTGATTTTTTTTTCAATTTTGACCGTGTTTATCCAGCTTTGACTGCATTTGCGCACGCCGCAAAAAAGTATAATACATCATACACAAGTATAAATCTGATCAACTCGTGTAAAAAACTTTTATCTTAAAAATTATACAACGAATACATAAAAGTATATTATATATATATATAATAAAGATATAACCTATATTTGTATTTAAAAAAAATATATCATACATATAAACTATAATACATATAAACTATACATGATATATCTAAAAAGGTATAAAAAAAAAAGATATATTATAAGTGTAAAAAACATATAACATATATTGTATTTAAAAAAAAATATATCATATATCTAAAAGGTATAAGATACACCAAAAAAGGTATAACACATAAAAATATAACATTCATAATCAAGTATAAAATCTTGATGAGAGACAACATGTGTTTTGGAGTGCGCCGGAGTGCAAAAGATTCATTCAAAACTAAAAAAATCAACTGTCACGTATCGCTTCTCTATTGATGAGGTGCACATGAGAGTACATATTCATGAAGTACACAATATTTTCAGATAATTTTTTTAATATATTTATTTATTATCTTTTTGCAGAAACATGCATAAGTTATTATATCATAAATTGGTTATGAGTGTGTAAAAGAAGTGATTATTGAAGTATAAAATGTGTTGTATATTAAAATAGAAATTAACTACTACAAATCAATATTGATGCCAATACTACAAATCAATATTGTTGTTATGAGCTATTGGAGAAAACTAAATGAGTTTTATCAAAAATTATAATGTTCGTTTGATTTCGAACAAGTTTGTTCGCATAATCTAACTGGATTTCCATGTCCTGCCCCGAGTTTTTGACGAGACGAGACCAAATTTGAAAAACTTTCCCTAGTAACAAGAGAGTAAATAACCAAGGATATATTAACAAGTTAGATATTTTGAATGACTCTGAAGCAGGAAATTGAAGTCCTTGCTCGTAAAACTGATGAAGATTTTATTTCCTCCAACTCTTTTATTTACCATCATGAATTCCTCAATATAAAATGAAAAACTTGATTTTATTATTGTAATAAAAGAAAATAATTAGGCATGTAGGAAAGATTTTATGTTTGGTATACGGATCAATTTTTATTTTAGAATTTCATCATACACTTTTGAGTACATTCTAATTATTGAATTTTAACCTTAATAATTGAACTAAGATATGCCAAATACCGGCCATTATTCAGCATAAATCCTTTTTTTGTTATAATTATTAATTATTGAATTACAACTTTAATGTAAAAAAAAAAAGTGGGCCCGTTTTTCTGTTACCGTATTTGATTAGTTTTCCCCAGCACTTTCTATATCACCCATTAACATTTAATTACATGATAATTAACAAAAATACACTCTATTAACAGTTAACTGATATATAATTAAAGTATGTATGAATTAACTATTCTTAATCAATATCAATTAATCGTTAATGTAATGTATTTTTGTGAATTATCATGTTAATTAATTGTTAATTAGTGATATAAAGAGTGTTGAATGGAATTTGAGGGGCATGGTATAATTATCCATTAGTATATATCCTCAACAATAAACAACTTGCACCTTACTGAAAACAGAAAAAATAGTACTTTTAATTTAGTAACAAATTCATGAAAGTGAAATTAAGTTAGCTTTTTACATTAGGGGTATCAGGATTTAGGGTCGGCCTAGCGTTTTAAGAGGATTTTGACAAAACAATCTAACGAGACTATGTTAACTTAACTAAACAAAATGGAGTTTTTTTCTTTTTGTAATTTTCCAGAAAAAACGAGGAGTTTTTTTTTTTCAATTATATTGATATTAATTGGAAAATTTGAAAATTTCGGAATTTTTTGCAATTTTTCAGAAAAAATTGATATCTTTTTTGCAATTATATTAATATTAATTGGAAAATCATAAAATTATGGGGATTTTTATAAGTTTTCAGAAAATTAAATAGAAGGACTTGGTAAAAAAATTCTCGATATTCATGATAGTTCCATTAAAACACTGGGCCTGATGAGTATTTGAATTAAAAAAAAATTTAACTTGGTAACTGCATTTTACAAGTTTATTGAGTATTTTTATTTAGTGATATGAAAGCATACATTTTATAAAAATGTTAGAAATAAATCATATACAAAATTACATTGGAGCCTGGAGGTATAGTAAAATCAAAGGACAATTATCAATTATCTTTTCTCTTAATATTATATTTGATAGTGACTTAAGTCGTCTTTCATTTCTTTCCTAATTAATTTCAGCAAATTAATTAGTGATGAGCAATGACAAATTATATGTCGACACGTGTCGATTATATGAACTCAGCCAATTAAAACACCCAATTTCAGCAAATTAATTCAAGAGAGCATGTTAATTTAGCTATTTCAAAAAGAAACCATTTACTCAATTCTCATATTTCAGAACACCAATTTGTATATGCTAATCAACATACTTAATTAATTTGGTGATTACAACATGTTACCTAATTAATTAACATTTGATATATATTTAACATTCACCTGAATTAACAATTTCCTAATTAATGTCAAGAATTTGTTAATTAATTCTCATGTCAATTAAGATACATAGGGCGTTGTGTTTAAATTTGGGAGCAAAGTAAAATTTTCCGTTCAAAGTTGTGCTTTTATTATAGAAATATAAATAAAGAAATTCTTTTTTTCCTTTTTCCTTTTTGTTTTATTTTTTATTTATTATTAATTTGCAGAACATGCATAAATTATTCTGTCATGCATTAATCGTGAGTGGGTAAAATAAACGTGATTTGAAAGTACAAACCATGTAAAAGAAGTGTGATCATTAAAGTATAAAATATGTTGTATATTAAAATAGAAATTAAAATTAACTACTACAAATCAATATTGATGCCAATACTAAAAAAAAAAACGAGTAAATGGAGAAGGCTCGGTGGTCCACCATCAATTGGTGCCAATGAGATTCAAACCAACAACCTCTCACAACATATGATTTCTTGTGCCTCACACCCAAGCACTAGGTCACAAGTCCATTGGCATGAGCTATTGGAGAAAACTAAATGGAGAAAACTAAATGAGTTTTATCAAAAAATATTATGTTCATTTGATTTCGAACAAGTTTGTTCTCATAATCTAGCTGGACTTCCATGTGCTGCCCTGAGTTTTTGACGATACGAGACCAAATTTGAAAAACTTTCCCTAGTAACAAAAGAGTAAATAACCAAGGATATATAAACAAGTTAGATATTTTGAATGACTTTGAAGCAGGATATTGAAGTCCTTGCTCGTAAAACTGATGAAGATTTTATTTCCTCCAACTCTTTTATTTACCATCATGAATTCCTGAATATAAAATAAAAAACTTGATTTTATTATTGTAATAAAAGAAAATAATTAGGCATGTAGGAAAGATTTTATGTTTGGTATACGGATCAATTTTTATTTTAGATTTTCATCATACACTTTTGAGTACATTCTAATTATTGAATTTTAACCTTAATAATTGAACTAAGATATGCAAAATACCGGCCATTATTCAACATAAATCCTTTTTTTTTGTTATAATTATTAATTATTGAATTACAACTTTAATGTAAAAAAAAAGTGGGCCCGTCTTTTATGTTACCGTATTTGATTAGTTTTCCCCAGCACTTTCTATATCACCGATTAACATTTAATTACATGATAATTAACAAAAGTACGCTCTATTAACAGTTAACTGATATATAATTAAAGTATGTATGAATTAACTATTCTGAATCAATATCAATTAATCGTTAATGTAATGTATTTTTGTTAATTATCATGTTAATTAATTGTTAATTAGTGATATAAAGGGTATTGAATGGAATTTGAGGGGCATGATATAATTATCCATTAGTATATATCCTCAAAAATAAACAACTTGCACCTTACTGAAAACAGAAAAAATAGTGCTTTTAATTTAGTAACAAATTCATGAAAGTGAAATTAAGTTAGCTTTTTACATTAGGGGTATCAAGATTTAGGATCGGCATAGTGTTTTAAGAGGATTTTGACAAAACAATCTAACGAGACTATGTTAACTTAACTAAACAAAATGGAATTTTTTTTTGTAATTTTCCAGAAAAAACTAGGAGTTTTTTTCAATTATATTAATATTAATTGGAAAATCAGAAAATTATGGGGATTTTTTTAAGTTTTCAGAAAATTAAATAGAAGGACTTGGTAAAAAAATTCTCGATGCTCATGATAGTTCCATTAAAACACTGGGCCTGATGTGTATTTGAATTAAAAAAAATTTAACTTGGTAACTGCATTTTACAAGTTTATTGAGTATTTTTATTTAGTGATATGAAAGCATACATTTTATAAAAATGTTAGAAATAAATCATATACAAAATTACATTGGAGCATGGAGGTATAGTAAAATCAAAGGACAATTATCAATTATCTTTTCTCTTATTATTATATTTGATAGTGACTTAAGTCGTCTTTCATTTCTTTCCTAATTAATTTCAGCAAATTAATTAGTGATGAGCAATGACAAATTATAAGTCGACACGTGTCGATTATATGAACTCAGCCAATTAAAACACCCAATTTCGGCAAATTAATTCAAGAGAGCATGTCAATTTAGCTATTTCAAAAAGAAACCATTTACTCAATCCTCATATTTCAGAACACCAATTTGTATATGCTAATCAACACACTTAATTAATTTGGTGATTAAAACATGTTACCTAATTAATTAACATTTGATATATATTTAACATTCACCTGAATTAACAATTTCCTAATTAATGTCAAGAATTTGTTAATTAATTATCATGTTACTTAAGATACATAGGGCGTTGTGTTGAAATTTGGGAGCAAAGTAAAATTTTCCGTTCAAAGTTGTGCTTTTATTTAAGAAATATAAATAAAGAAATTCTTTTTTTCCTTTTTGTTTTATTTTTTATTTTTTATTAATTTGCAGAACATGCATAAATTATTCTGTCATGCATTGATCGTGAGTGGGTAAAAAAAACGTGATTTGAAAGTATAAAATGTATTGTTATCTGTGTGATATAGTATAATGAAATAAAGATTTTACTACTACAAATCAATATGGATGATGCCTTGAGGCTTGAGCTATTGGAGAAAATCAAATGAGTGATATTTACCAATTTTTACCAATAATTATAATATTCATTTGATTTTGAACAAGTTGCATGATTTCCCTTCTTTTTTAATAAAAACTAATGTGGATCTCGCTCCTCAATATGAAATTTTATGCTTGGCTGTGTAAGAGATATTGAGTAACTTAAATCATTTTCATCAAATAATTCAACATTTTGCATGAAAACCCAATTGAGTGGGTGTGTTTGGTGGCATGAAATTATAGATGGAAATGGATCTTGAGATTCCTAATATGCAAAAATTTTGTTGAGCACGTAGAATTAGAAAAAGAATTAGAAGGTGAAGAATTTCATAATTCAATTTTTCCTGCAAATTATAATTCCAATAAAAATTGAAACGTCAAAGTGGAGTATTTTCATTTAATTATTAAAATAATATAATTAATGTTATAATATTATTATAATTATTAATCAATATAATAAATATATTATATTAATACATGGATAAAATTTAAAATTATAAGAAAATTATTAATCAATATAATCGACTATAATATATATTAATAGATAAAATATAATATTATAATAATATAAAAACACATTTAATATTTTAATATTATTATTATTATTATATATTGTATTCATATAATATAATATTTTTTATACAATAATAGTTTATTATTTTATATTGTAGTAATGTTATATTATGATAATACTGTTTTTTCCATCAAACTAATATTATTATAATACAATATTACAATAATATTATAATAATATTACAGTAATATTACAATAATAGAGTATTATTATTATTTATCGGTTTTAATGAAATATTGTTTTTACATTTCCAACAAAATTCCAAAATTTTGTAAACAACCAAACAAATAATTATAATTTCCAGCATCTTATAATTTGGACATCCAAACAAACATTGAAATTACTAATTTATCTCCCTTTAAAATGAGAATGGTTTGGTGCTCCCACAAAAGAACACATCATCACTAATGAATAGTGAAAAGATGGATGCCAAATTTATCTCCCTTTAAAATGAGAATGGTTTGGTGCTCCCACAAAAGAACACATCATCACTAATGAATAGTGAAAAGATGGATGCCAAACAGTACTATTCATCAACAAAAAAATTACACATATAATTATTTTAATACTTGTTTTATTCAATATTCTTCAACAAAAAATATATACAACAAAAATTAAATTTATCTCTCTTTAAAAAGAGAATGGGTTGGTGCTCCCACAAAAGAACACCTCATCACTAATGAATAATGAGATCGATGCCAAATAGTTGAAAGAAATACAGTTTCGGATCAACCGTAAAAGTGTACACAAGGATAAACGAATGTAGTCGTACATTCGTGGCCATAACTTTCAGTGGGAAAATCCAATTAGAATGGTTCAAATTGGGTTAGATAGATAATGAGATTATCTACAACCTTCATATAGAAATATATTTCATATGAACGAAGTATAAGTGTCGTTTCTGTGAAATACCGAAAGAGTGCAACAGTATGACATACAGTTAGTAAAACAGTCATAACTTTTGCATACGAACTCCAATTGGGCAGGGCCAAATTGGGTTGTGTAGATAATAAGATTATCTACAACATTCGTGTTGGTTGATTTTCTGTCAGAGAAATTTATCAATTTCGTCTGGACAGAATACTGAACAGGTTCATACAGTTTTCTGTGTGAAAGGGTGTATATTGGATATACATGCCTTTTGACTAATCCTTATCCTATTAGGTATAAATAGGTTTTTCTCTCTCATCTTCACTAAGGAATGGAATTCATCAGTTGAATAATTCTAAGCAATTGATTATTCTGCCCAATATACACAAGAAAAGAGCAAATTCAGATTTGATCTTTAGTGAGTGAAAGGGTGCGAAGAGAGAGAAATCGAGAAAGGAGTTTCTCGAGTAATAGAGAATCGATTAGATCGAGCAAGTTCGCCGGTGCATCGTCTAGGCAGGTGCATCCGCGACCGACGTCTTGCGACTCACGGTGGATACAAGTAGAGGAGCGACAATTGTGGCTCTTGGATTGTGATCGACTCAAGGAGTGAGAAGACGGTCAACGAACGGTGAAAGACGCGTGGTATGGGACGCGCGGATTGTCACCAACGTGACAGGAGATAGAAGGCGGCGATCAACCCTTCGTGCGTGATCAATTTCACGCTGGTATAGATCTATCCTTCTATTCGCATCGTACCCTCGAAGTCATGGCGTGATCTCGGGAATCGGGGAATCGGACCGGGCCTTCATTCCGCTGCGCGGGCCCGGGGTCGAGGATATTTCCCTTCAATAGTATTATTCATCAACAAAAAATATTACACATATAATTATTTTCATACTTGTTTTATTCAATATTCTTCAACAAAAAATATTACACATTTAATTATAGAACTAAAATTAAATTAATTTTACCCATTTATATTCTCTCATTTAATTATTTTCATATTTGTTTGATGATATATTTCGCATTGTATTAATTAAATTAAATCTCTTATTTTCCTTTTCTTTTTTTGAATTATATTTGTTTTATTCAATAAAAAATATGATTACAATAATTTTCAACATATTATTTTCATATTTGTTTGATGATATATTTCGCAATGCAATAATTTAATTAAACATTTCATTATATCACGAATTTAATTATTTTTATATTACACATTTAATTATTTTCATATTTGTTTGATGATATATTTCGCATTGTATTAATTTAATTTATGACACTGTATTACACAAACACAATGATTATTTTAGATGCCAAATAGCTCTCTTATTTTTCTCTTCTTTTTTTTGAATCATATTTGTTTTATTCAATAAAAAATATGATTAAAATAATTTTCAAAATATTATTTACATATTTGTTTGATGATATATTTTGCAATGCAATAATTTATTTCATGATATTATATTACACAAACGCAATGATATTTTAGATACAAATAGTTATATTCCTTTTCTTTTCTTTTTCAGAATTATATTTGTTTTGTTCAATAAAAAATATTATTAAAATAATTTTCAGCATATTATTTTCATATTTGTTTGATAATATATTTTTTTTCTTTTCTTATATTAGTTTTTTTAATTTTTAACCTTCGATTAATTAATATTAATTTTTTTCTGTAATAGCTATTGAAAAATATTCTGAATTCGAAAGAGGTTCGGTTCCCTCCTGATATTAATTTAAGCAATGATTGTATCGATCTTTGCAGAAAGTTACTCAAGAAAAATCAAGGTTCCTTTTTTTTATCTCTAATATATTTTTTTTGTTTATTATATTAACTAGATTAATAAAGTGCTAATTAATTAATATATGCACAGTGGAGGAATTTCTGAACCATCAATTCTTAGTAGACCACAATTCTGACGGAAGCCTAAGGTAATTAATTAAGAGCTCATTTACCGTGCCCCTGAGTTTCCCCCCAGATTTAACAATTTGGGGGAAATGATATATATCTCCCGATTGATATACCCCGTCATTTGAATTGATGGTTAATTGAAATTATTAATTATATTGATGACTAATACATTTATATTAACCGTTAATTACATTTGAATTAACCGTTAATTCAAAACACAATTAATCGCTAATATAACGGAGGGTGCAAATTGGGGGATCGTATTAACCCTCAAATGCACTATTCACCCCATCCGTACGGATCGAGGATGCTTTTGTGCATTTGAGGGGCATGGAAGAATTATCCATTAATTAATTAATCAAATATTTCATTCCTTGAAATTATGGTGGCGAGGAGCCGAGATATGTAGACGGTTCGGTCGTTGTTGATTCATTTAGAGCGAGAAGAAGGCGAGCTCGGTCAGAGAGAGAAAGTTAAGAAAGACCGTACCGTTGTTTTCCTATGTTTCGATTTTTTTTTTTTTGTTGAGAGAGAGAGAGAGGAGGAGGAGACTTTGAGGTCAAGAGATGGAATGGAAAGAATGGAAGATGAGGAAGGAGACGACTTCTCAAGTTTCATGAGTTTGGATTTTTTTATGAATTGGTCCTTGTGGCTATTTATTTGGGTTGAATGGGTAAGTCTCTTTTGTTGATAACTATGCTATCGTTTTCATTCGACAAATAAAAAATCATAAAGGGACAAACTCCGATTTTAATTAAAATAAGTAAATCATATTACTATAAATATATTTTTTAATTTTCTTTCATTTAATTTCATTGAGATTTGAACTCTTCTTGTATCGTCTTCAAAATACTAAACTTTTTAAATCTAAGAAATAGTTATTATTATTATTATTATTATTATTATTATTATTATACGAAACTTGGTTATTTTTCTCGATGATATGCAGTGGCGAGTCCAAGCGATGCACACGAGTTATCGTATGGCTATAGTTGTAGAAGAACAAATATTTATTTTGGTTTGTTGAAACTTGAAAGATATGTATTTTCCAACGGTCACAGTATTTGATAAGTCGATATTTAAAAAAAAAACAATTTGCATCTTAGTTAAACAGAGAAAGTAATGATTTTTAATAAGGAACATATTCATGAAATTGAAATAATTTTAGCTTGTTGCTTTAGGGGAGAACCTTTGTGTTCATCTAAATGAGTATTTGTATTAAAAAAGACCATAGAAACTACATATAACAGATTTAATTTTTATTGTTGTTTATTAGTTTATGAAGTATTGAGTATTTTTAGTTGGTGATATGAAAGCATACATGTTAAAATTGTTAGAAATAAATTGTATACAAAATTATCTGGTTTATTATTATTATATTTGATAGTGACTTTGAAGTCGTCTTCCATTTCTTTCCAAGTCCTCCAAACATGTTGAGATGTATTACTGATGAGCAATGACAAATTATAAGTCGACACGTGTCGATTATATGAACTCGGCCAATTAGAACACCCCATTTCAGCAAATTAATTCAAGAGAGCATGTCAATTTTGCTATTTCGAAAAGAAGCCAATTATTCAACCCTCATATTTCATAACACTACTCACTATATATCCTAATTAACACACTTAATTAACATGACACATGTTACATAATTAACTAACAATTAATTAACTTGATTTAATTAATAAGTTTAAATAGGAGTGCAAAGTAAATTTTCCCTTAAAAAATGAGCTTTCATTTAAGAAAATGGCTTGACTAATACATTACATGTGTGTGGCCGTTAAATCTACACATAACAATTTCAATTTTCCAATTTTGTTCGTGTTTGTTCAGTTTTTATTGTATTTGTGCACGCCGCAAAAAAGTATAATTCATCATACAAAAGGTATAAATCTGATCAACTTATGTAAAAAACTTTATCTTAAAAATTATACAAGGAATACATAAGTATATTATACATATAAAAATATATACCAAATATTTATATTTAAAAAATATATATCATACATATAAATTGTACACAATACATCTAAAAAGGTATAAAAAACAAAGATATATCATAAATATAAAAAATATAACATATATTGTATTAAAAAAAATATATCATACATCTAAAAAGTATAAGATATACACAAAAAAAGATACAACACATAAAAGTATATCATTCATATAAATAAGGTATAAAATCTTGATGAGAGACGACGTGTGTTTTGGTGTACTTCGAAGTGCAAAAGATTCGGTCGAAACTAAAAAAAGATCAACTGCCACGTGTCTCTCTCCTATTGATGGCGTGCACAAAAGAGTACATATCCATGAAGTACACAATATTTCAGATAATTTTTTATTTTCCTTTTTTTATTATTTATTTATTATCTTTGTGCAGAAACATGCAGAAGTTATTATATCATGCATTGGTTATGAGTGTGTAAAAAAAGTGTGATTTTTAAAGTATAAAATGTGTTGTATATTAAAATAGAAATTAACTACTACAAATCAATATTGATGCCAATACTACAAATCAATATTGTTGTTATGAGCTATTGGAGAAAACTAAATGAGTTTTATCAAATTAAAATAGAAATTAACTACTACAAATCAATATTGATGCCATACTACATGCCATACTACAAATCAATATTTCAATTATATTGATATAAATTGGAAAATTAGAAAATTTCGGAATTTTTTGCAATATTTCAGAATTGATATCATTTTTGCAATTATATTAATATTAACTGGAAAATCAGAAAATTATGGGGACTTTTAAAAGTTCTCAGAAAATTAAATAAAAGGGCTTGGTAAAAAAATTCTCAATGTTCACGATAGTTCCATTAAAACACTGGGCCTGATGAGTATTTGAATTAAAAAAAATTTAACTTGGTAACTGCATTTTACAAGTTTATTGAGTATTTTATTTAGTGATATGAAAGCATACATTTTATAAAAATGTTAGAAATAAATCATATACAAAATTACATGGGAGCCTGGAGGTATAGTAAAATCAAAGGACAATTATCAATTATTTTTTCTCTTATTATTATATTTGATAGTGACTTAAGTCGTCTTTCATTTCTTTCCTAATTAATTTCAGCAAATTAATTAGTGATGAGCAATGACAAATTATATGTCGACACGTGTCGATTATATGAACTCAGCCAATTAAAACACCCAATTTCAGCAACTTAATTCAAGAGAGCATGTCAATTTAGCTATTTCAAAAAGAAACCATTTACTCAATTCTCATATTTCAGAACATCAATTTGTATATGCTAATCAACATACTTAATTAATTTGGTGATTACAACATATTACCTAATTAATTAACATTTGATATATATTTAACATTCACCTGAATTAACAATTTCCTAATTAATGTCAAGAATTTGTTAATTAATTCTCATGTCAATTAAGATTCATAGGGCGTTGTGTTTAAATTTGGGAGCAAAGTAAAATTTTCCGTTCAAAGTTGTGCTTTTATTATAGAAATATAAATAAAGAAATTCTTTTTTTCCTTTTTCCTTTTTGTTTTATTTTTTATTTATTATTAATTTGCAGAACATGCATAAATTATTCTGTCATGCATTAATCGTGAGTGGGTAAAATAAATGTGATTTGAAAGTACAAAACATTTAAAAGAAGTGTGATTATTAAAGTATAAAATATGTTGTATATTAAAATAGAAATTAAAATTAACTACTACAAATCAATATTGATGCCAATACTAAAAAAAACGAGTAAATGGAGAAGGCTCGGTGGTCCACCATCAATTGGTGCCAATGAGATTCAAACCAACAACCTCTCACAACATATGATTTCTTGTACCTCACACCCAACCACTAGGTCACAAGTCCATTGGCATGAGCTATTGGAGAAAACTAAATGGAGAAAACTAAATGAGTTTTATCAAAAAATATTATGTTCATTTGATTTCGAACAAGTTTGCTCTCATAATCTAGCTGGACTTCCATGTCCTGCCCCGAGTTTTTGACGATACGAGACCAAATTTGAAAAACTTTCCCTAGTAGCAAAAGAGTAAATAACCAAGGATATATAAACAAGTTAGATATTTTGAATGACTTTGAAGCAGGATATTGAAGTCCTTGCTTGTAAAACTGATGAAGATTTTATTTCCTCCAACTCTTTTATTTACCATCATGAATTCCTGAATATAAAATAAAAAACTTGATTTTATTATTGTAATAAAAGAAAATAATTAGGCATGTAGGAAAGATTTTATGTTTGGTATACGGATCAATTTTTATTTTAGATTTTCATCATACACTTTTGAGTACATTCTAATTATTGAATTTTAACCTTAATAATTGAACTAAGATATGCAAAATACCGGCCATTATTCAACATAAATCCTTTTTTTTGTTATAATTATTAATTATTGAATTACAACTTTAATGTAAAAAAAAATTGGGCCCGTCTTTTATGTTACCGTATTTGATTAGTTTTCCCCAGCACTTTCTATATCACCGATTAACATTTAATTACATGATAATTAACAAAAGTACTCTCTATTAACAGTTAACTGATATATAATTAAAGTATGTATGAATTAACTATTCTGAATCAATATCAATTAATCGTTAATGTATTGTATTTTTGTTAATTATCATGTTAATTAGTAATATAAAGGGTATTGAATGGAATTTGAGGGGCATGATATAATTATCCATTAGTATATATCCTCAAAAATAAACAACTTGCACCTTACTGAAAACAGAAAAAATAGTGCTTTTAATTTAGTAACAAATTCATGAAAGTGAAATTAAGTTAGCTTTTTACATTAGGGGTATCAAGATTTAGGATCGGCCTAGTGTTTTAAGAGGATTTTGACAAAACAATCTAACGAGACTATGTTAACTTAACTAAACAAAATGGAATTTTTTTTTGTAATTTTCCAGAAAAAACTAGGAGTTTTTTTCAATTATATTAATATTAATTGGAAAATCAGAAAATTATGGGGATTTTTTTAAGTTTTCAGAAAATTAAATAGAAGGACTTGGTAAAAAAATTCTCGATGCTCATGATAGTTCCATTAAAACACTGGGCCTGATGAGTATTTGAATTAAAATTTTTTTAACTTGGTAACTGCATTTTACAAGTTTATTGAGTATTTTTATTTAGTGATATGAAAGCATACATTTTATAAAAATGTTAGAAATAAATCATATACAAAATTACATTGGAGCATGGAGGTATAGTAAAATCAAAGGACAATTATCAATTATCTTTTCTCTTATTATTATATTTGATAGTGACTTAAGTCGTCTTTCATTTCTTTCCTAATTAACTTCAGCAAATTAATTAGTGATGATCAATGACAAATTATAAGTCGACACGTGTCGATTATATGAACTCAGCCAATTAAAACATCCAATTTCAGCAAATTAATTAAAGAGAGCATGTCAATTTAGCTCAATAGTATTAAGCAACCCGCTCAGAAATCCCCCAAATATACCCGCAAATAGCTCAATAGCTATTTCAAAAAGAAACCATTTACTCAATTCTCATATTTCAGAACACCAATTTGTATATGCTAATCAACATACTTCATTAATTTGGTGATTAAAACATGTTACCTAATTAATTAACATTTGATATATATTTAACATTCACCTGAATTAACAATTTCCTAATTAATGTCAAGAATTTGTTAATTAATTATCATGTCAATTAAGATACATAGGGCGTTGTGTTTAAATTTGGGAGCAAAGTAAAATTTTCCGTTCAAAGTTGTGCTTTTATTTAAGAAATATAAATAAAGAAATTCTTTTTTTCCTTTTTGTTTTATTTTTTATTTTTTATTAATTTGCAGAACATGCATAAATTATTCTGTCATGCATTGATCGTGAGTGGGTAAAAAAAACGTGATTTGAAAGTATAAAATGTGTTGTTATCTATGTGATATAATATAATGAAATAAAGATTAACTACTACAAATCAATATTGATGCCATATATACAGTGGCGGATCTTGAACCATATTCTTGGAGGGGCGAAATATAAACACAAAATATGAACACAAAATATTTTTCATTGCAATTGTTAACTAACGCATAATACAAATATATTCTAACTATAGTATAATTTGTCTTACAAAAACAACAAAATATAAAATATAAATATTAAAATAACTATTTTAATTAATATCTAATCCATCTAAAGCCGAGCTCTTCGCCCTTTTAAATTTTGAAGTCTTCAATTAATTCATCTAAAGTGAAATTTTCCGCTATTTCTCTTTCGATATGCACAACCAAACTATCCGCGAGAAATTCATCTTCCATCCTATTACGAAGTCTCGTCTTTGCTATTTTCTTTGCCGAAAATGCACGTTCAGCCGATGCGGTAAAAACGGGAAGCGTTAGAAGCAACCGAATTAGTCTATCGACCAAGCTAAAATTAGATTATTTTTTGGTCTCTACAAGAACTCGACACAAATCATAAATGGTTTCTAAATTATTGAACTTTGCGTTTTGTGGGATCTCGACAACAAAATGATGTAATTGAAAGTTCAACGTAATTTTTTCTTGATTACTAAAATATGTGGGATAATACTTCTCAACCAAAGAACATATATCATCAATGTTCACATCAACATAACCGTTCTTCGGAACCAAAGAATTCGTAAGAAGTAAGAGTTTCATTGCGGATTCATTAAATCTATGGTTTAATTCTTGAATTTGAGCATCGAGAGTTACAAAGAAAACTGAAAGAAATACAGTTTCAGGATCAACCGTAAAAGTGTACACAAGGATAAACGAATGTAAGCGTACATTCGTGGTCATATCTTTCAGTAGGAAAATCCAATTTGAATGGTTCAAATTGGGTCAGATGGATAATACGATTATCTACAACCTTCATATAGAAATATATTTCATATGAACGAAGTATTAGTGTCGTTGATATGAAATACCGAAAGTGTGCAATACTTTGACATACAGTTAGTAAAACAGTCATAAATTTTGCATACGAACTCCAATTGGGCCGGGTCAAATTGGGTCGTGTAGATAATAAGATTATCTACAACTTTCGTGTTGGTTGATTTTCTGTCAGAGAAATTTACCAATTTCGTATGGACAGAATACTGGACAGATACATGCAACTTTCTGTGTGAAAGAGTGTATATTGGATATACATGTCTTTTGGCCCATCATAATCCTATGTGATATAAATAGGATAATTCTCTCTCATCTCAATGGTTGATTCAGTCCAATTAATTCAGAATATTCCAGATAATTGTAAGACAACTTTCTAGAGAGAGAAAGGGTGTAAAGAGAGAGAAACCGTGAAAAGGTGTTTTCCGGTATAGAGAATCAAACAATCAAGCAAGTTCGCCGGTGCATCGTCTAGGCAGTTGCACCCGTGACCGACGTCTTACGAGTCAAGGTGGATACACGTAGAGGAGTCACGGTTGGGGCTCTTTCGGTTGTGATCGATTCGAACGAGTAATTTCTGTCGGAGACGAAATCGAGTGAATCGGCGACGTTAACGAACGGTGAAAGACGCGTGGTGTGGGACGCGCGGATTGTCACCAACGTGACACGGAAAAGAAGAATAGCAATCAACCCTTCGTGTGCAATCAATTTTGCACTGGTATGAATCTAATCTTCTTATTTGCATCGTACCCGTCGAAGTCATGGCGTGATCTCGGGAATCGGGGAACCGGACCGGGCCTACATATCCGCTGCGCGGGCCCGGGGCAGGGTATAATCCCCTTCAAAAACCTCTACCCGATAGTAATGCTCGGTGGTGAAAGAGTTTGGTTGGTGCCGAGCACGACCTCCACGTTGTTGTAAACGCTTCCACTCCATTACACATACTAGGTTTAGAAAAAAGAAAACAAGGAAGGCAATATGCGGCATCCTTAATTTCTGAATATTCTAACCATGGAAATAATTTAAACCATGAATGTTGGAAGCGCCTAACATATTTTTTGCCCGATGAAGGATATTTCTTCAAGTGTTTTTGCAGAGGTCCCCACTTCAAATAAGCTCTTCTAGCATCATCTCTTTGGTTCACGTGATAATCCCAAATTTGCAGTCGAGTTCCTGGATCACGCTCCAAAGTTTTATCATCGAACTCAATAGTTTGATACTTCGGTGTTGGAATGGGAGTATTTTCTTGTTTGCTCGGTTCAATTGTTAAATATTCGGAATTAAGAGGTGTTGAGCTTGATGGTTTTGAGCTCGATGCAATATTTGTTGCTTCCCCATTGATCTCTTCTTTTTGGAAAAAAGAATTTATAGTCGTGTAACTCTTGCTTTTAACCATGATTCCTAATACAATCAAATAAATAAAACCATAAATAAGTTAGATACTTCAACAACATAAAACTAATAGTTTAATTTTCACTTAAACATTTCATCGAACACTTCATGGGATACTATTATTACACAAATACATAATGGTGAAGAACAAAATATACTAGGACCAAAGAAGTGAAGAAGTAAATCAAGAAAGAAAGATAAGAATAAATCAAAACCTTATTTAAATGCAACTTTTTGTCTACAAATACATCTTGATCTTCAACAATGATATATTTTTTTTCTTTGTGCGTGGGAAAGAGGGGCAGACAAACCACAAAGTGGTCCCAGTGATTTTGTGGAAGTAAAAAAAAAAGGAGAAATACTACTTTTCATTTATGCATGGGCTTGATTTAAAGAGGTATGAGCTTCAATGTATAAAAAATCTTGAGAGATATAAGACTTGACATATGGACTTTATTCAAAAACTTAATTTATTACTTCAATTTATAAATGTTACTTTGTGTTTCTTAAATCACAATTCACAATATATTTCATTATTTTTTTGGGGTAGAAAATTAACATAAATTTTTTATTTCGACATATCAAAATACATAACTATGAATAATATATACTACATGTTCAAAATTCTTGGGGGGACGATCGCCCCCCGCGGCCCCTTATAAGATCCGCCCCTGCATATATATCAATATTGATGCCTTGAGGCTTGAGCTATTGGAGAAAACCAAATGAGTGATATTTACCAATTTACCAATAACTATAATATTCATTTGATTTTGAACAAGTTGCATGATTTCCCTTCTTTTTTAATAAAAACTAATGTGGATCTCGCTCCTCAATATGAAATTTTATGCTTGGCTGTGTAAGAGATATTGAGTAACTTAAATCATTTTCATCAAATAATTCAACATTTTGCATGAAAACCCAATTGAGTGGGTGTGTTTGGTGGCATGAAATTATAGATGGAAATGGATCTTGAGATTCCTAATATGCAAAAAATTTGTTGAGCACGTAGAATTAGAAAAAGAATTAGAAGGTGAAGAATTTCATAATTCAATTTTTCTTGCAAATTGTAATTCCAATAAAAATTGGAACGTCAAAGTGGAGTATTTTCATTTAATTATTAAAACAATATAATTAATGTTATAATATTATTATAATTATTAATCAATATAATAAATATATTATATTAATACATGGATAAAATTTAAAATTATAAGAAAATTATTAATCAATATAATCAACTATAATATATATTAATAGATAAAATATAATATTATAATAATATAAAAACACATTTAATATTATTATTATTATTATTATATATTGTATTCATATAATATAGTATTTTTTATACAATAATAGTTTATTATTTTATATTGTAGTAATGTTATATTATGATAATACTGTTTTTTCCATCAAACTAATATTATTATAATACAATATTACAATAATATAGTATTATTATTATTATTTATCGGTTTTAATGAAACATTATTTTTACAATTCCAACAAAATTCCAAAATTTTGTAAACAACAAAACAAATAATTATAATTTTCAGCATCTTATAATTTGGACATCCAAACAAACATTGAAATTACTTCCAAATTTTTTTACTCCTCCACCTTACAATTCAATTACACCCTACTAATTTCGCTTGCCAAATGGCCCCTAAGTAGAATTTCATAGGGTTAACTCAAGCTCAAAAGAAAAGTGCCTCTTTTCGAGAGACGTAATGTTCTATCCTCGTTAATACAAAACTGGGGCTCAGGCCCAGACTCAACACGCTCCCGAATAGCCTCGAGTTCCGAGTCAGTATCATGCACGGAGGAATCCGCGGATCCTCTAACCACGAAATTTGTAATGCTTTGAATCCGAATATTGTATATTGTTATATCTTAATTATTTATTTTTTTGAATTAGAAATATGTGTAGAAACTTTATATTGATAAATCGAATTTCAAAATCAAGTGATTGGATTGCAAAAATAAAAAAATTATACAAAACAAGACTAGCTCGTCTTGAATTCATGATAGTGATGGATAGATACACAATTAATTTTGAGATATATTAATCAATTAACTTTTCAAAGTATTTTGCTAGATTTACTACACATAAATGATCATAGCAAGCCATTTAGACCCACATAAAACATTGAAGAACAAAAAAATAATGAAAAATAAAACAAACAAACATTGGCTAATTGAAGTTTAAACAAGTTTTATACCAATCAAATCATACATATAGAAGGATCGGAACATTCAATACTACAAAACTACGCCATAATCACCGAGTTAAAGAAAAAACATAGAATATCTAGAGAAAATCTTAAAATTGCAAATCAAGCATTGTTATCGACTAATAATTCGTTCAAAATCGACCATGCTCTTTCTTAATTTTCTTCCTTAGCAATCCCCTTCCTTTCCTAGCATACCTCGCGTCTTTCTTCTTCTTCATTATCGTTTTCAACTTTTTCTTTCCAATTACACCCTTAGGTTTCAAACTAGAATTTGGATCTTGGCCTTGCGAGCTTTCTTCCTTGCCCGTTTCCACATCTAATTCATCATAATTAAGAGAAATTGAACCAAATTAACTCAATTTTATTTCAATTGAAGAAAGAAGGATACAGATACATACCCATGGATTCGAAAGCGGATTGGGGCATCCGTACGAGCAGCTTAGGGGCAGCTAGGGCCGCCTCTTGAGCGGCGAGCTTCTCCTCTTCTTTCTTTTCGTAAAACGGCTCTGCTATCTCTCTCCTCAGAGTTCTCAATCTCTTCTTCCTCTTCGATCTCAACGATTTCGCCATTGTTTTCGCTTTCTTTCCCTTGTCAAGCCGCTTTCTTCTTTTCTAGGGTTTTGGAGAATTAAGAAGAGGGAAGGATTGTATGGTAGAGATTTTGTGATATAACATACATAATTCTTAATGGGCTGATTGGGCCTAATTAGGTGGACTGCATATATATAAATATTAAAAAGCCTAAAATTTCTTAATACATGTATTTTAACATCTAAATTAAGTCATTTCTTTTTCTACAATTAATTTTTTCTCCAAGAAAAAGAATCTCCATTTCTCTAACAAATTTTATTTTTCATTTTATTTTTCAAATAAAAAACTAAAAATATTAATTTTTTGATACATTCAATGCTATACAAAATTAAGTGATAAGTGATAACTCAAAATATAAATTGACACTGTACTGAAATTATAGGAAATGATATTAATGATAGAAGCTATGTTACGCGGATAGAAAGTATCATGAGGATACGGGTACGATACGGCTCGGATACGTATCAGATACGCCACGTGGCGTATCCGATTATTTTAATATTTATTTTTTTCGGATACGGCAGGATACGGCTGGGATACTACATTTAGGATACTTCGGCCCATTATATATTTTGGCCCATAATATTTTTAAATAAATTATATATGATACTTGTAGGATACTTCTAAATTAGTTCTAGGATACTTATAAAATAAATTTAGAATACTTTTATGATACTTGTATTATTATGTTGATTTTATTTATTGTCATGATATTTAATTTCAAAATATTATTTAATTTATTATTTATTTATTTATTATATACAATATAAATATATTAAAATAATAATTATATAGCCGTATCCGTATTCGTGATTTTTTAAAAATTACCGTATCACCGTATCCGTATCGTATCGGATACGATACCCGTATCCGTATCCGTGCAACATAGGATAGAAGCAATATTATAACGATTAAAATATTGATACTGCAAATATTATTGATCACAAAACTACTAAACATTATTTTATTTGTTGAAGCCTTTAAAACACATGCACTCTCTCCACACACAAAATAACAAACAACAACACACCACAATTCTCCAACCCAAAATGAACACACAATGACACACACACACACACACACACACACACACACAAAATTCTAATAGAGAAAACATATGTATGGATATTTAGCACCAAGTTTCCCCCCTCAGATAATGTATGAGCTCTCGAGAATTTTTATAACATCTCGTAGTTCGTTTTCTTGTAAAATCAGAACCACCAATTTATTTTCTTTCTCGTTTCCTTGCATAATCAAAACAGACCCTTCTTCCCCAACCCCGTCGATGGCGTACTCTACATTTAGAGGTTTCTGTCCTTTCAAATCAAAACCGTACAAATCGGCTTCTAACATGTCAACAAAAGTTAATTTTGCGCCGTAAACGATCAAATCTTTGTACCCGTTTTCGTTTTGTACAAAATTTTGTATCGTTTTGGTCTCATCGATAGCTTCATTGGCTATCACCTTGGCAAGTTCATGAATGTCGAGTTTTGCGGGAGAAGAGTCTGTTTTCACATTGCTTATGCTAATTCCATCGTTTGTTAAATTAGTTTTGTTGCTTCTAGAAAAGTTATTCTTGCATATTGTAATTGTGTGGGGTTCTTTGCCTCCTTTTACCTACAAAACCCTAATTTAGTATTGTAATATATTAATTGGTCCATAATACACCATTTGATGCACTTAATTATACTTATTAGTTTATCTTATCTTATATTTTCTTTTTATAATCTAAGTCATGCTACAAGTTAATTAAGCAAGTAATAATATTAATCAAATTTACCTTTGAAATAGTTTGCCATAAGAGAGCGGAAATAAGCTCAAAGTCCCCAACTTGCACACAGTTCTTTGATAATTCCTTTATCTTGCTTTCACTAATTTTAACTGAATAGGTGGCCATTTTGGAAGTGTTTGGGGGCACCCAATTGTCCCCTACGGAGTCAATATGTTTTACTGAGTGCGGAATTTCGTCGGTTAAATGTTTTTCTGGTACTGTATTTTTTTCAAATTTTCTTGGAGATTTTTCTTGGACAGGAAATTCGGAATTATTTAGTATTTGAGACCAAATATTGAAGCAATTAATTGCTGTGAGTGGGCTCCCAATGACATGAGCCCAGCTAAATCCAATTGCCTTTCCTCCACACTTGAATTCTGTGAACTATGAACATAAATAAAAGTAAAACATTAAATATTGATAAATTTTTTTTGTGAAATAGATAGATTCCTTAACTAATTAAACTGATTAATATGTACTTTAGGAAAAAATCCGAAAAAATCATAAATTTTACATCTTAATTGATTGTCAATCATAAATTAAGTTAATTAAATCGTAAATTAAAAGGTCAAATCATGTGCTAACGTGTTAAATTTAAGGTAAAAATCATATCATGTCATTAAGAGGTATGGGGAATAGTTATCAGAGGTATACATCACTAATTTTTTGGATACTCCGAAAAAATCTTTTTAAACAAAATTTTATTTTCAAATATCCTTTAGGCTGAAGATAACTCTGAATGACATTAAATTTTATTTTCAAATTTAATTAGTATTTTTTTTTTTGCATTTTATTAAATATGTTTGGAGCCAAAATAAGGGTATGTGAAAATAAGGGGAGTCTTTCATTATTCTCTCTTCTTGAAAGGTCAAATAAGGCCATAAGGGTATGTGAAAATGTGACAAAGATAGGGCAAACTTGAAATGTGATTTTCGAAAATGATATTTACATTCAATGATAATGTTTGTGTTTGATTAAATTTTTTGACTCCAAAAAAATAACATTTTTATGTTTATTTTGAACTTTTAACACTATTTATTACTTGGTAAAGTTAATGAAATGATAATATTATCTTTCCTTTCTACTAATTAAATATTCAATAATTTCACGATGCATTATTAATAAAAATAAATAATATATCTTATAACTTATAAATAAATAAAATAAAATTTTAAATATTCTAAATATTAAATAAGATTCATGCGTATACTAGTATTTTTATCCAAAACATAAAAAAACAATAATATTTTTATCCAAAAATATTATCAGAACTTAAAATAAAAAGAATTGAATAATAATCCAAGATAATTTGTATAAGAAAAAATATCATCAATAATAAGACAAACCTAGTACAAGTATAACATTGAAAAAGAACACTTAATTAATAAAAAAAATGAAATAATTATAAAATGAAAAAAATTCTGCTTAAAAAAAAGAAGAGAGAGAAAAAATAAATAAGAATAATTTAGACAAATATTATTAATATTAAATAATTTGTAGGAATATAAGATTATCATGAATTTCAGTAAAAATCAATTTCCAATCAATGTGAGCAAGTTACTCTTTCACAACAATTTCACATTACTGGTTCGTAAAGTTTTCACGATTTATCAAACATCATAATCACATGATAATCACGTTCTCGTGACCTAATATTCCAAGCACATGATTGTGTTAATTGAATAGTTAAATTATTCTTGATTTTTGATTCTTGACGTGGGAACAGTAAATGGCCTCCTTAAAATTAGTAACTTTTTTTGTACTGTTACATTTATTTCTGGTAATGAGTATTTCTTGCAAAAGAATCTAGCTTTCTTCTTCCCCCCAGAAATCCCCAAATTAACTCACTTTTCAATTTTGTTGTCTTTGGTTAATTATGTGTAGCCAATTTTAGGTGAGATCAATATAAGCCATTTAATTAATTAGAGTATTAGAGTATGAATTTAAATTGGAAAAATATACTTGGCTCTCCAAACTCAAAAAAGAAGTCTTCATGAAGGTAACAAAAGTGGGTTAAATGGATTGATTAGCCTCTCTAATTGAATCAATTAAATATTAATTGACATGTTTAATTGATACGTAAATAATTTATAATATGTTAATATTAGTACATGTTAATTGACGTGTCAATTCAATTAAACGGTCAAATCGTTAATCAATCAATTAATAGTACTAATCAACTAATTTAATCTATTTTTGTCATCTCATCAAAGCTCCTATTTTGAGTTTGGGGCTGAATATATAACCCCATTTAAATTATACAAACAAATGCATTTAGTAATGGAGAAAAATACATTTATCTGCAGCCCCCTATTCTTTAGGAAAAATATACTTGCAAACTTAATTATAACTTCTGGAATTACTACATAATACCTAAATCCAGATCTTTCAAATATTAGTAGTTCGAATTAATTATATGTAATTTACTACAATATTAAGTTGAACGAACCTGAATGTAGGCCAACGGCGAAAAGTTCAACGCCGGGCCGATCACTTTATCCGGAACAAGACTCTTACACCCCGAGATCAATTTCTTCTCCCTCAACCAGTCATCAAGCGACATGTCACATTTCGCCTCGACAATTCTCACTCCCGAATCGTTACATTTCACAAACGGCCGTCCCCCTACCGATAAAATATAACCAACATGCAAAATAAAATTCAACAAAAATATTTTCATTAGTTATTAATTTTCATTACCCGTATCGTCAAGCCGGCGTACACGACCCGCGACTTGGTAGAACAGGTACAGCCAAGGAAACATCGGTTTCTTGAAATCGAAAATCGATAACGAATCTAAAATTTCACTTTGTTGGAAGTAATAAACTCCTCTTAAGTAATGTAGTTTCATGGCTAGACTCATGTTCGTTAGATCATGGTTTATCTCGCCCGTAACGGATGCGGGTACCACGGTCGATATTTTGTGACCGTGTACTGCAGTTTCGATCGCCGTGACCATCTCGAGTGAGAGACAACTTAGAGTGTGAAAGTTTAGGTATGTATGAGATGATTTTTATAAGGGAGGTTACCAGAAAGAGAAGGAAGGTTTTTTTTTTTTAGAAAGAGAATAAAGGTTTGGAAGGTGAGCTGTTTTGAGGACCGGTACTGGTAGAGTTTTAAATGCTCTTGTACTGACGTATATATGTTCATTCGTATATATTCGAAACCTAATTTGTGGTGGTACGTACATTAAAAAGAATAAATTTTATATGGTTTTCACGTTAATTAATGGGAAAATGTAGTTGCCCCCAAACTCATTTCAAAACCTTTGATGAGGTGACAAAAATGATTAAATAGATTGATTATGTTTTCTAATTGACTCAATTAAATATTAATTGATACGTAAATAATTTATAATATGTTAATATTATTAGATGTTAATTGACGTGTCGATTTAATTAAACGATCAATTAAATCGTTAATTGAGTTAATTAATAATAATAATCAATTCATTTGCTCCTCATTTGTCATCTCATCAAGAGTGTTATTTTGAGTTCCGGGGCTGAATATATAACCCCTTAAATAATGGGGTTTGATATGATGGCACCAAACTCAAAAAAATATCCTTAATGACGTGACAAGAAAGGATTAATTGAATTGATTAATATTACTAATTGACTCAATTGATGATTTAATTGATCGTTTAGTTGAATTGTCACGTCAATTAACATGTACTAATATTAACATATTATAAATTATTGACATGTTAATTAAACATGTCAATTAACATTCAATTGGAAATGTTAATCAATATTTCTGACTCTTTTCTGCCGCGTCCGCTTTCTTTTGAGTTTGGAGAACATAATATTGGTGGACATTATTGTCATTAAGTTTTTTAAGATAAAAAACCATGATAGAAAGTTCCTTTACAATGCCCATTCATAAAAAGATAGTAACGATATTAAAGAAATAACTAAATGTATTAGTAAATAAATATAAAAAATAGTAAATTAATCTAATTCAATACATAAAAAGTTTAATTTAATATAATTTTTTTTATTATTTATTTGGTTTGCTATTAAGTACATGTACTTTCATCAATGAATGTTGGGGAATTTAGAGGGGACATGTATAATTTCCCAAGATAACCACGTTAGGCAAAAGAAAACAAGAAGACCTCCATGTTATTAGTTATATAGACAACGATTGATGAACCTCCATAATAACCACTCAATTGTATTGTATTACGAAGCATCTTATATATTTTACACTTAGCGTTTTATTAAATTTTATTGACGAATATTTCATTCCGTAACCCGTTATTACTAATTCTGAAAACGAACCCAACTTTGTCTTTAACAAATTCGGAGGCCTTAATTATGTGTTGCCTAATTTTCCCAATTTTTGAATTTTCCATTGCTCTCCAACTAAAAATGTACTAGCCGTGCAACTAACATTTATATCACTTGGCACTGCCAACTAATTTTTTGACAAGGTGCACCGCTAATTATTTTATGACCATAAATATAGGATAACCATCACCCATCAAAAAATAAAATACCACCACCCATTTTTTTGGCGTATTATTTGAAATAAAAACTAGAACGAAGACCCATGGCATTTTGTTCATGGATAGAATCTAAACTCCAGATAGATAAAATACATATGAAATTCAAATAACCAATATATACATCCAAAAAGAACAACACAACATTAATTTCATATTAAAAGACATATATTACTTGTTATGAGATCAATCATACAAGAACATTTATATCGTTTTGACGGTAATTTATATAAAATTTTCATTATAGCGTACTATAACAACAATATAACATTACTTAATTAATTACGTTATTGCGTTTATCTGACATTTTGCTATTGTGCGCAAGGGCGGATCTGGTGAAGCAAGCGGGGTCCATACATTATGTGATAAGTTGTGGGTTCAATTTTTGATTTGTATTTTTTTTTTTTGAAGTTCATTAATAGGCCTTTTTTGTGATTTGATTTTGATTTCGTCTCTGATTGTACGTTTGGAACGACGTCGTTATATTATAGATATTACATGGATATAATAGCAACAATGATAGGCACCTAATTTTTTTATCTAGATTTGCACCTAGAAATACACGTGGTGACTAAATTTGGAACTCTCAGAATGTATTTTTCTTTTAAAAATTCGGCGTGGATGCGCTGTGATTTGCCACATATACTTCTAGATAAAATTTAGTTGCGAAATCTAGATGCCTAACATTATTGGATATAATAGTAATGTTGCCCATACATGATCATATTTAGGTAGCATTTTAAATTCTCAAATTTCTTGCTTGCCTTTTTGTAATCTAGATGCCACCATAAATAATTTCATATCAAAATTGTAACAATCAATGGGTGATGGTTGTCAGTACGAGTCTTGCATATATAAATGTATGGCAAAATCTTCTTTCTGTTCCGAGTTTTTAACAAAAAAAAAGAAAGAAAGAAGAAGATAATTTTTTTTTTGTTGCTTCGCCCGTAGCTATTTACAATATCACCATTACAAGTCGAGCTTGTATTAAAAACAATGATTCGAGTTGACGATTCCGTTGATGAAATCAAAGACCTAAATTACGTCGAAAGAAAACGTTTTCTTTGTATCCATGATACAGTAGGTAATTGGAAATCCAAGTCTGTTATTTTCAGTCTCGGATTTGAAAAGGCACTAAATTTTTTTTCTGGGTTTTGAGCAAAAGAAGGAATTAAATTCATGTGTTGATTATTCTGTATTGTTAGGGAACTAGGAAAAGAAAAGCAAAGAAAACTGGGAAAAAGAAATTGGAAAAAGAAACTGGGAAAAGAAAATTAGGATAAAGAAAACTGGGAAAAGAAAAACTAAGAAAATGTAACTGGGAAAAGAAAACCAGGAAAAAAAAAATCGGGAAAGTAAAATCGGGAAAGGGAAATTGGGAAAGATGAAAACCGGGATTCAAAAGTCGCAGCGCTTCAATACTTCAAATAGCTTCGTTCAGAGATCAACACAGTTTCTCTTCCTAGGTCAGAAGTCGCGGCGCTTCAACCCTTCGCAACTTAGGACAGAAATCGCGTCGCTTCCTAGGTCACTTCGTTCAGAGATCTTCAGATATCGCATCTTCGTAGGTCAGAAGTGGTGTCAAAGAAGATGATAATGAATGGATAGGAAATGAAATAATTTTGTTGTTGTCAATAAGTTCTGAAATGTTTAATGAAAGGAAGAATAGAGAAACGATATTCGAACCGTATCCGTATCCGTTTAATATCTGAACCGTATTCGCATCAAGATATTTCCGTATCCTAAAAATAATATGGATACAGCTCGTATAATCACTATCCGAACCGTTGACACTCGTAATGATATGAGGCATACTCTCAATCTAAGCTCAAGCCGAAAAATATATAAATAGATAAAAACACAAAAAAATCTAATAATATTGAATTTGTTTAGAAATAAAAGAGAAGTACAATCGGTGCGAGAAAGTCCCCCCCAAAAAATAATTCGAGCGATGAGAAAGAAATGAGTTGCATAAATATATCCTGAATTTTGCGGGAGGTCAGTTTCAAATTCAAACATCAATTATATTAAAAAAAATCTGATTTCTAAAAGAGAATACTAATTTCATAACTAATTAGGGTGATAAAATTAATATCAGAACTAATTAGAACAATACCAAATAATCTTTAATGGCAATATCAAAAATTAAATAACAAAAAGAAGTAAATATGAAATAAAGCTGGTACTCAAACTTGCACAAGTAGTTTGATTATTTAAGGTGCGACTGATTCCATCCATTTATCAATTTTGTTCCGAAATACTAAAAAAATAGCTTGAATAATCAGTACGTATATAATTAAGTTCTTTATACATATATCTGCTAAATATATATCTACGGTCTCATTATGACCAATTATAATAAATCATTGGATCTAACTTATTGAAGTTTTACAGAAACAACAAAGGGGGTGTAGCTCATATGGTAGAGCGCTCGCTTCGCATGCGAGAGGCACGGGGTTCGATTCCCCGCACCTCCACTCATTCATGTTTACTCTTTTAAAATTATTCTTCTCTATCAATTAATTCATTCCTCTTTTTAAAAGTAAGTTTCTTTCAAAGAGCCACTTCGGGGAAACAACTGGGCGTCACACCAACTGGCTTCTCTGACATCATATTTTCCCTATCTACTACACCCGGTGTAAACTTAAACGACTACAGCTAATAGCTAGCTATTCATAGTGGTTTATTTTCTGGTTCGTAAACCGGGTGTATGTATACATAATTTTATATAGTTCCTAATATATATTTGATTAGACGTGGCGTATTGACGTAATGACATGTAAACCACAAATTCGAAGCAATGGTAAACCCGGTTCATCGTATGATTTCCTCTCTTTCTCTCTCTCCTCTTTTCTTTCTCTCTGTGCTCCAATTGGAATCTCTCTCATCTCCTCTTTCTTTATTTCGTTTTCTCTTGATTTTCTGCCATGTAAGGAAAGTTTCGAGCAATGGAGGCATAGGAAAATCCGGCTGAAGGTTGCATCTGTTTCGACGCCATGGAATCAGGTATTATTTGTGCTGCAAGTTTTTTTTGTTTTTTTTTCAATTATTTTATTCCCAATTTTTAATATTTCGATACCTGTATAATTTGCAAACGGAGGGAATATAAATTCACGTGATCTAGTTTTTCAAGAAATTGAATTTTTGTTTAGAATGTAGGTTTGTAGATCGAATATATCTCTCATTTTGTTCCGGTCCTGGTAATTTGATTTTGCTCGGTAAATTTGTACTGTTAGTGAATACAAAGAAAATATGGTTTCATTAATTAATATTCGTATTTTAGGTGAATTCATTTAAATATTCTTACTTTTGTCCTTTAATTGCATGGATTATCTCATTCTGGGTCTGAAATGGTAAAAAAATTGTGAATTATTATGTGCTGTGGGGGCTTAATGTTTGTACTTTAGCATGCAATTATGCAAAAGCGCTCCTATTTATGTCATCATTAATTTACTTGCATGTGCTTCAACATGTTTTTTGCTATCTTTTTTGTTAATTAACTTCCCCATAAATTATCTTCAATTTAAAGTTAAGCTACCCAATTTGAAACAGTATACATTCTTTCTTTTCATTAATTTCGAGTATTTTTATTTCAGGACTTATGAATGAACAAGCTGAAAACTCGAAATCAAATCTAAGCGTAGAAGAGAAGAGAGAAATAGTATACGCAATTTCGCAAAATACCGAGAATGCCCTTGAAATTCTCCAGTCATGGAGTAGAAAAGAGCTTGTAGAACTTATATGTTTAGAAATGGGAAAAGATCGAAAATACACGGGTCTAACCAAGCCCAAAATGATAAACCAACTCCTCACAATCGTCGCGCAAAATTCAACTTTAGAAAATTTGGGGGGCCGAAATGCAAATAGTCCAAATGGCCCTAAAAGAAAGTCAATAAAGGATGCAAATGAAGAAAATTTAGGGGCTAAAAGTAAAAGAAAGGCAATAAAGGATGTAATTGGAGAAAATTCAATGGGTAAAAAGGAAAATAATCCAAAAGATTCAAATAGTCCACATGGGGTTAAAAGAAAGTCAATGATGGATGTAAATGGAGAAATTTCAAGGGGTAAAGATGCAAATAGTCCAAAAAGTCTCAAAAGAAAGTCAATAACAGTTACAAATGGAGAAAATTCGAAGGGCAAAGATACAAACAGTCCAAACGATTTCAAAAGAAAGGCAAAGGATGCAAATGTGGAGAATTCAAGGGTCCAAAACGCAAAATTGCAAGGGTTTTTATGCGAAAACGTTGCATGCAGAGCTCGATTGAGCGAAGGAGACGTGTATTGCAAGCGATGCTCTTGTTGTATTTGTTGCAAATTCGACGAGAATAAAGATCCGAGTCTTTGGCTCGTGTGTAGCTCGGATCCGCCTTTCACGGACGAATCGTGCGGCGCCACATGTCACTTGAAATGCGCATTGAAGCACGAACGAGCTGGCATTTCGAGAAAGAGTAATAGCTCGTCTGTCGAGACGCTCGATTTAGGGTTTTATTGCGTGTTTTGTGGAAAGATTAATTCTCTATTAGGGTAAACTTATTCATTATCTTTTACTTTTTGTAGAAATTACAAATATACCCTCCTAAAAAAAATGTAAATGTGTATAACAGGTGTTTGAGGAAACAAATTTGGAACGCGATAAATGCGAGGAGAGTGGATTCGTTATGCGAGAGACTTTCTTTGAGCCACAAGATTCTCAAAGGAACCGGAAATTACAAGGAAATGGAGAAATTCGTGGGTTGGGCCGCGACCAAATTGAAAAAAGAAGTGGGCCCGCTTGACAGGGTCACTTCTGCAAATATTGCCAGGGGCGGAATCGTAAATAGACTCAATTGCGGTGGCGAGATTCAAAAACTCTGCGGCTCCGCTTTGAAGGCGTTAGATCGAACACTTGGTGGTCGCGATTTAGAATTCGAGACCGATAATAAAATTATTAATAATAATAATAATAATAATAATAATAATAATCAGCCTAAGCATCTTGGTAAGAGGAATTCTTGTACTATTGATTGGAATTATTACATATTTACCCTTCAAAAATCTAAAATAACAATACTAATAATATTTATTATTATTTTTAGATTCAAATGACTTTCAAATCCAATTCGAAGAAATAATGGATTCGTCAATAATAGTGACTCTCATAACAAAGGAGCCAATGTTCGAGAGGAACATAATAGGCTGCTCTCTCTGGCGGCGCGATTGCAAAACCGTAGAATTCTCATCCAAAACAGACTACCTCGTTTTCCAACCCGAAACCAAGATCCTCATAACGGGTCTGGACCCGTCGACCCTTTACTTCTTCAAAGCGTGCCCGTTCAGCTCGAAAGGCGAGCTGGGCGTGTTCGAATCCGAGTGCAAGACGAAAGGGATGCTTCACGATTCGCAAAAAGGGTCGAATTCGAGTCTTGACGGGTCGAATTGCATGGAATTGGTACCGTTGAGACCCGATAAGGTGAACGGGGAGGAGCGGTACGAGTATTGTGTGAGGGTGATTCGGTGGCTCGAGTGCGAGAATTTCATGGAGAGGGAATTCAGGGTTAAGTTCTTGACTTGGTTTAGCGTGAAGGCGAGCGAGCAGGAGAGACGAGTCGTGAGCGCGTTTATCGATGCACTTTCTGACGATCCGAAGAGTTTGGTTTCGCAATTGGCGCATAGTTTTATGGATAGGGTTTGCGGGAAAGAGAAGATGGTTGATAAGAGGGAGTTTTTTGAGGGTTTGTTAGGGTTTAGGGTTTGATGAGCTTGGTAAACTGAGTGGAAGATTTGAATATTGGAAATTGGTTGTTGATTTAGGGCATGGGTATTGAAATATTAAATTATGATTTTTTTTAATCTTTGCATTTTATTTGAGTGCGTCATCAACATTCAAGAGGGCCAATATTGAAAAAAGGGAAATATATATATATATATATATATATATATATATATATATATATATATATATATGCTTCTAAGAATTGAAAATATATATCATATTTTTACTCTTTTAAAACTTTACCAAAGGGGAGTGAGGGTATTTAAACATCATGAATTTTATCAACCCTGTTAAATATTCTTTTTGGAGAAAAATACAAAAAAGACTAAATTTTTTTGGTACATATGATATTTTGGATTTTTAGAAATTTCAGAGTGTAAATATGATTTTTGGAAGGATTAGTATGGTATTTTCAGATTTAGAACCGTAAATAGGCAAAACACACACAAACACCCACAGACAAAAATAATGAAGTAACAATTTTAGTTCCAAATATTTATGAAAATTACAAAAACAAATCATTTTGATTATTACATAATCAATATGGTAGAACTTATACTTATTGCTAACAATGTTGAGCAATTAGAAGTACGCGATTTTCGTGATTTTTTGTGCCTTTTCATCTTTAATTGATCGTTTTTGTTGTTTTATTATATCTATAATTATAATGAATTCAACTATTTTATATTTATGTATTTATTAGGTATTTGATCAACTGAAAACAACATAATAAAGACAAGAAAATAATTTTCATGATGATAATATGGGTGATTTAACATTTTTTTATCCTTGTATATTATTTTATATTATAATTCTTATGCACGCCATTTTTTCAATTATGTAGGAAGTAATTGTTGTGAAAATTTAGATTTAAAATACAATGGTTGTTATTTATTTTAATATGATTTGGATATAGTTTTTTTTTTTATCAAAATACCAATATCCAACTGTTGTTATTTTATTTTATTTTATTTTGCAAGGTTTTAATTAGGAAATTTGCATCTTAGTGTCATCATCTCTCTTTTTTTGTCTATTTATTGCTGGACTCGACAGATGTTGATCAAAGTCACATTACAATGCAAATTTCGTATTATTTTATGTCGTTTTTTAATTGTAAAAGGACCTAAATTTTATTTAAATAGCGGTGTTGTAGTGTGCTATAATGGATTTGTAGAGGTAAACATTGTATTGTTTCGGATTTTAACTCTGTAGCGCTATGTTCCGCTGCAATGCTATAGCGGGCTGTGTATCGTATAAATATAGCGGTTATAGCGGTGCAATAACTTGATAACAAAAATAAAATTATTAATTAAATATGTTTATACACAAATATTTATTTGTGTAGAATATAATAATAACAATAATGATATCAATAATGTATAATAGTAATAGTGCAAATAATAATAAATAATCATAATAATTACAACAATAACAATAACAACAATTAGTATTAGTATTATTATTATTAGTATTATAATAATAATAATAATAATAATAATAATAATAATAATAATAATAATAATAATAATAATAATAATAATAACTGGTGTGTTAATGAGAATCTAATAAAAGAATCCAAAACGATTCCACGCGTGCAAAATATACTGATGAAACTAGCAAAATATACTTTAAAAATTAGCAAAATATACTGATGCATCCATCATGTTAACGTAGTTAAAATTGAGAATAAAATAATATATTTTGATAAATACAAGAATATATTTTGTTAATTTCAATAGTATATTTTGGTCTTTGTATTCTTTTTATGGATTCTTGTTAGCATTTCTAATCATTTCTAATTATTATTTTTATAATAACAATAATGCATTTTATCAAAAAAAGATTTTTTATTTTTGTTAATTTGTGAGGTTGGTATAAAGAAACATTAAATCTAATTTTATTAATAACTCATATTTGGATGCTAAATTATATTTATATGCATATTGTTGTATTATAAAAATAATAAGTTCGATATAAATTTATTGTGTATAGTTTTGTTTTACGCTAATCGCTAAATTAAACGTTAAAACGTTACGCGCCGCTACACGCTACTTAAAACATTTGAAAATAGTTATTAAAAAACTGTCCTAAGTATTTATGCAATTGTAAACCTAAATTTTATCAGGATACAAATAGATATCTGTTAAACCGGCCCATAGAATTGGCCCGTTCTTTAATGGGCTATTTTGTTAAAATCCTACAACTTCAAGGGTATATAGGTAAAATCTCCGATATCACTGATTTTATACATACCTTTCCTTCTCTCCAAGAAAAACAAAAGCTACTACTATTACCATCAGGCATTTGGTCGAGCAAGTTGTGGGTAGAGACGAGACGAGACGAGATGGATCCACAATTCAGCGAGGCTACGCAGCTCTTCGAGCGCTTCAAAGCGGCGTTCGTGCGCAACGATTTCTCCACTTGCACGAGACATCTTGCTCAGCTCAAGGTTCTTCTTTTCTCCCCTTGATTCGTGATTTTTTGCTTCAGATCTTTGTTGTTCTTGTTGTACTTCGTAATGGCTGAGCAAAGGAAGTGATCATGGTTAAGAGTTTTGCTCGTTTGCTTTTTAGATCGATTTTAGTTGTAAAAATTGAAAAAAACACAATTTTGTGAGAAACTAAACATAAATCTGTATATATAACTCAATTTAAACAATGCTTTTTTTTTATAATTTCAGGTCCTTCTTACAAAATTTCCAAGCCTCCCACCCTCATTTCAACAAACCCCAAACGCAACCGCAGAATTAACATTAGCAAGTATAAAGAAACTCTCAAACTTCTCATTCAATTCCCCCCAAATTCAAAACCACTGAATAAAATTTAACTAAATTCCTACAAAATTGCAGGACAAATTTACGAACATGCAGTGGTACTGAGCGTGAAAATCGAAGACCAGGACTCGTTCGAAAGGGATTTCTCTCAACTCAAACCCTACTACACCGACACTAGGTATACTATTTCTCAACCCTTTTATATCATTTCAAAATCCTAACGCACCGTTTTTCTCAACAGAGGAATAATCCCAGAATCGTCAGAGGAATACCCGATACTAGGGCTAAATCTTCTGAGACTTTTGGTGCAAAATCGAATTGCAGAGTTTCACACCGAGCTCGAATTGCTCTCGTTAAACGCGCTCGAAAATCCGTGCATTAAACACGCGGTCGAATTAGAGCAGAGTTTCATGGAAGGGGCTTATAACAGGGTTTTAACTGCCAGACAAGCCGTCCCACACGAGACTTACGTTTATTTCATGGACCTCCTTGCAAAAACAGTCAGGTCCGTATTAAAATATTATATTCGGGTTTTTTTGCAAATAAGTAAATTTATTTATGATATATTTATTGTTTTATTAGGGATGAAATAGCAGGGTGTAGCGAGAAGGCATATGATTATTTGACTGTTAATGATGCGAAGAAAATTCTCATGTTTTCTTCAGACCAAGAGTTTTCGCAATACATATCTGAGGTACTTTTTCGATATTTTTAAGTTCTGGAAGGGTTTATATGAAATTTGATAATTTTTTGTTTTGATAGGAGCATCCCGAGTGGGAGATCAAGGGCAATAGTGTCTTTTTCCAAAAGGCGAAGGAATCTCAGCCTTGCAAAGAGATTCCTTCTCTCCAGCTCATCAATCAGACTCTTAGCTATGCTAGAGAGCTCGAACGCATTGTCTGAAATGTCCTTGTTTTTATTTCGCGGTGAATTGCTTATGTGGCGTCATGTCATTGGTTGCTTTCGGACAATTTATTTCTGTTTGGAATTAAATATGGCGGATTGTAATTTAATTGCTTTTGATATTTTATTTTTTCTGTTTATTTGATTCTGAGTTTTGTTAGTCCATTTATGTTATTTCGATACCATTTTTAATTTTGGTTCGATTTTCATTGAACCGTTCAAAATCTCAGTATATCATGAATAACCCTGAAATACCTAAAAATTCCAAAGACCAAAAATCTGCATAGTTAGACTATTTGCACGAATATTTATAGCATTTCACTTGGAATATTAGTTTCGGGTTTTTATTGGACCTTATCATACACATTTAAATGTATTACTAAGTAATCACTTGCATATTTACCCTTCTAAGAACTGAAAAATATAGTATTTAATCTTAAAAAGTAAAAATATTGTATTTAAATAATTTACCCAATAGTTAGACTTCTCATAAGCTTCGTTATCATTGATGATCTCGCTGGAAAAATTAAATGGGTAATTAAATGAGGAATTTCTATGCTGATATTGCTAGAAAAAATAAATGAGGAATTTCTACGATGATCTTGCTCGAAAAATTAAATGGGGGTGGGTGGGTGGGTTCGGGTAGGGGACACGGACCCGTCCTGCTGGGGAGGAGGGTTCGGGTCGGGGTACCCGGACCCGTCCCGCCCTGTGTGTGTGTGTGTGTGTTGGGGGGGGGGGAGTATACTCAAATAATTCATTTCTTAAAAAAAAATCTCTATACTTTTCATACAATAATTTATATGTATATTTTCAGAAGTGTGACTTTTTACAAATGAAAACAAAATTTATATACTTTTTTTTTTATTAATTTAAGACACACACAAAAAAATATCTACAAAAAATGATATTTATTTTTGAAGTTTACAAAAAATGATATTTAACGAAATATAATATTTTTTGAAATCAAGTACTTATGATGTAATATTGGTAAGTCGTGACAGGTGTATATGGGAGATAGATTACTGAAACTTTATATTAGTTGCATAATTTATTTTTCTTGCACAAGGCAAATTAGATGCATAATTTGTTTTAATACATGTATGTTTAAGTAAGAAATATATTTTTTCAATCCACCAAAACATTAATTATTATTGGACGAGTCTTATCATTGAGAAGTTAAAGTAGTGTTATTATGGTGCTTATTTTGCTAATTCATATTTTTGTTTTTGAATTGTGTTGATAAATTGTGTTGATACAGACATTTACCCTTATATCTTGAATGAATACCCATTTTACCCTTATTTCTCCTCTACCCCCAACCCAAATCCAATCGTTCTCTAATGGCATAGGTGAATCACTTGGTTAGTGTAAACTCCCAATTAGTTTCATAAATACAAGGACCGAAGTCAACATCTAATCAGTTTCATTCATTCAACATCTAATATGATATTCTTTTATTGAAATATGTAATAATAAATAAACTCTTCTTTTTTCTATTTATAAAAATCGATTGGACCGGACGCGTATCACGCTTGCCTTTCTTTCAAAATAAATAAATAAACACTATTGTATATATAATTATGCATACAAAATTAATTAGATTGATAGTTGAACATTCTGGATTTTAAGACATTGGAATATTTTAAGTTAATCATCTTTAGGCTTTTACGTCATACTATTTTATTTTTTCTAGTATCTAAAGCTTGATTAAGCATACTTTTTTTAATACAATTATGAGTACATATTTTTTTTTTAATATTTTTTTTATGAAAAACATGTAATAATAATTGAATATCATATGACTTCAAAAATAATGTGTAAAGAATTCACTTAAATCAATATTTAGATTTTAGGATTTAGATCATTTTTTGAATATGTAAAAAGGTTATATTAGTTATCTTTTAAAACGGTTATATTAGCTAATTTAATTTTCAAATTAAAAATAAACTTGGTTTGGCCTGTAAAAATACCCAAACAGCGAACAAAATATTATGATGCATCACAGGTTCACAGTTAATTAACATAACAACTTGTTTATTCTCACCGCGGAGTCTTTTCTCCTGTTTTGGAAAGGAAAGGAACCACTGAAGCGATAAATTGATAATCTCCCAATTAGAGGTGGCAAATCGGGTGGGTCGGGTCATAATCGGGTGGGTATTTTCGGGTTCGGGTCATTTTTATGTTCGGGTTATTTTCGGATGAAGTTAACTCGGATCGGGTCGGGTTGTGTTCAGGTTTTATTTTGGTCGGGTTTTTTTCGGGTTAAATTATTTGTTCGGGTCAGATTTTTCGGGTTCGGGTTATGTCGGGTTTGAATTAATTCAGTTGCGGACAAAAATAATAACTAAAATTTCAAATTATAAGATTTGATTCAACTAGGAGATTCGGGTTATATTCGGGTCTCAGGTTACTCGGATTCGGATCGGGTCGAGTTCGGGTAACATATAAAACATCTACTTTCGGGTTCGGGTTATTTAGTCCCGGGTCGGTCCGAGTCGGGTTGTTTGATTTTCGTAAATTTTGTTTAGTCAGGTCGGGTCGGGCTTCAGGTTACTCGGATCGGTTTTTCGGGTTCGGGTCAACTTTGCCAGCTCTACTCCCAATTACCCTGCCCTCCATTGATATCTCTTTTTACCCCCACTCACCTTCATGGGGAAAAGTCATAATCTCTCTCTCAATAAATTAGCATTATCAATTTAATTTTTTTTTTGATTGATACCTATCAAGCGGTCGCTTACCATTACTAGTATTTATATTTTTATGTGACTTTGATGAGATTCGAACCAACAACTTGTTCAACATATGATTTTATTGTGTCAATATTCAACCAACTAGACTATAAGGTCATTTGTATTACCAATTTACTGAGATTATCCGTAAATAGAGGTGACAATCGGGCGGGTCGGGTCGGATTCGGGTCGGGTCATTTCGGGTTCGGGTCGTTTCGGTTTGCGGGTCATTCGGATCATCGGGTCGTTCGGATCGCGAGTCGTTCGGGTTCGAATTGTTTCGGTTTTCGGGTCATTCGGGTTCGGGTCGTTTCGGTTTTCGGATCATTCGGTTCCGAGTCGTTTCAGTTTTCGGGTCATTCGGTTCCGGGTCGTTTCGGATTTCGGGTCATTCGGGTCTTGGCTATTTTGATTTTCGGGTCATTCGGATTTCGCAAAATTTGATTTCGAATCATTCGATTTTTCAAAAATTTACTTTTCGGATAATTCGAGATTTATTTTATTGATTCCAAGATATTTTAGTAATATTATATTGATTTTAACAATAATATTTTAATTTTCGGGTAATTCGGGTCGTGAGTTTCGGATCATTCGGGTCATGGGTCATTCGGGTTTCGGGTTAGTTCGGGTTTCGGGTCGTTCGGGTTTCGGGTCATTCGATTTCGGGTCGATTTTGGATTCGGGTCATTCGGTTTCGGGTCGATTTGGGATTCGAGTCATTCGGTTTCGGGCCGATTTCGGGTTCGGGTCATTCGGTTTCGGTTTCGATTTCGGTTTCGGGTTCGGGTTCGGGTTCGGGTCGTTGACCTTTCAACATTTTCGGTTCGGGTCGGGTTCGGATTCGGACGGGTCGGGTCAGATTTTTGGATCGGGTCAGATTTTGCCAGCTCTATCCGTAAATAATTTGATTGTCAATATTGACTTGCATATCATTAAAATATATAAATATAAACTTATACTATGTAATAGTTTAGATTCTTTTTATTCCGTTTATGTAAATTCTAAATATCCTAGCTTAGACTTTTTGAAAGATTTTTTTTTAAATTAGCCTTTTTCAACCATGAAATACCCGATCTAACCTTATCTTCAAAACAATTCTCAATTTAATTTAAACCGGATTTTATAAGTCCGTTCTACTTTCAGACTTTACAACTTGGCTATTCAGCCAAGTAATCATTCTTGATAAAAATAGAGTACTTTAAGACAAAACATGCATGCTTTGAAAGTCCGTTGCTATTTATAATATTGGATTAAAGATGTAGCATGTTCCACTTTTTATACCTTTTCGACAACTTATTATCTCTCTTCAATTCATCCCTAAATTATGAACACTAATATTTTGTAAGATTTTTTGTAACTACAATATACATAGTTGATTAAGTTTGAAACAAAAAAAATCATATATTACCCCACCCTAGAACTATATCCTACCCCACCTTGAATATCCCCTACCCCACCCCTACCCCTACCCCACCAAGTGGTACCCCTTACTCCACCCTTACCACACCTTGGGGTACCACCTACCCCATCCCTACCCCACCCTAGGGCACCCCCTACCCTACTCTGGGGGTACCCCGTTTCATACATCAATTTGGGCATTTATTAGAAAAATATTGTAATCGATATTTTTGAAGGACTTCATTTTATACATTTATTTTTTTCAACTTTTTTGAAAAAAAAAATAAAAATCCGTATGTATTAATTTTTTATTGTGGAGTTTTTTTTTATAAAAACATGAAAATCAAGTCCTTTTCTATTTTTAGACATCAATTTTGGAATTCATTAGAAAATATGATATTTCATATTTTTGAAGGTGACTTTACTTTTTGCATTTTTTTTTCAACTTTTTTGAACAAAAAAACTTGAAATTCGCATGTTTTTTGATTGTGCGGTTTTTTGATGAAAACATGAAAATTTAGTCCTTTTCTCGTTTTAGGTATCAATTTTGGAATTTTTTAGAAAAATATGATAATTGATATTTTTGAAAGTATTAGACTTTACTTTTTGAATTTTTCCATCTTTTTTGAACAAAAAAAATAAAAATTCGCATGTGTTAGTCTTCATGTTTGGAGTTTTGTATAGAAAAACAAGAGAAATAATTAATTTGTTCGTTTTAGACATAATTCGTATTTTTGAAGGTGTTACACTTAAATTTTTGTATATTTTTTCATCTTTTTGAACATAAACACTAGAAAATTGCTTGTGTTAGTCTATAAACACTAGAAAATTGCTTGTGTTAGTCTTCAATTTCGGAGTTTTTTTTTTTGGAAAACATGAAAATCTAATTTTTTTTCTTCGTTTTAGACATCAGTTTTTGCATTTTCCAACTTTTTTGAACAAAAAAAAAATAGAAATTTGCATGTGTTAGTCTTCAATTTTGGAGTTTTTTTAAGAAAACATAAAAAAATATGTATTTTGTTTGTTTTAGCATTCTATGTTGGCATTTATTAGAAAATATGATAATTGATATTTTGAAGGTGTTAAACTTCACTTTTTGCATTTTTTCCAACTTTTTTGAACAAAAAAAATATAAATCTGTATGTGTTAATCTTTGATGGAGCGGTTTTCTTATGAAAACATGAAAATTCAGCCATTTTCTCATTTTAGACATCAATTTTGGAATTTATTAGAAAAATATGATAATTGATATTTTTGAAGGTATTAGACTTTACTTTTGGTATTTTTTCAACTTTTTTGAACCAACAAAATAGAAATTCGCATGTGTTTGTCTTCAATTATGGAGTTTTTCAAAGAAACATGAACATTAATTATTTTTTATGTTTTGGACATATATTTTGGCATTTATTAGAAAATATAACAATTGATATTTTTGAAGGTGTTAGACTTCAGTTTTTGCATATTTGTTTTTTTAACAAAAAAAATTGAAATCCGTATGTGTTAATCTTTGATTGTGGGTTTTTTTTTATAAAAACACGAAAATTAAATCATTTTCTAGTTTTAGACTTCAATTTTGGAATTTATTAGACAAATATGATTATTGTTATTTTTGAAAGTGTTAAATTTCCCTTTTTGTATTTTTTTCATCTTTTGAACAAAAAAAAAGAAATTCGCATGTGTTAGTCTTCAAATTTGGAGTTTACTATACTAAAAGAAGAGAAGTAATTATTTTGTTCGTTTCAGACATCATTGTTAGCATTTATTAGAAAAAAATGATAATTCATATTTTAAAGGAGTTAAACTTCATTTTTTGCATTTTTTTCAACTTTTTTGGACAAAATATCTATAAATTCGCATGTGTCAGTCTTCAATTTTGGTGTTTCTTTGATCAAAACATGAAAAAAATCGTTTTAAACATCAGATTTGGCATTTATTAGAGAGATATGATAATTGATACTTTTCAAGGTGTTAGACTTCACTTTTTGAAAAAATTTCAACTTTTTTGAACAAAAAAATAGAAATTTGCATGTGTTGGTCTTCAATTTTGGAGTTTTTTTAAAGAAAACATGAAAATTGTATATTTTGTTCCTTTTAGACATCTATTTTGGCATTTATTAAAAAAATGGTAATTGATATTTTTGAAGGTGTTAGACTTCACATTTTTAATTTTATTTCAATTTTGTTTTGAAAAAAAAACATTAGAAATTCGCATGCGTTAGTCTTCAATTTTGGAGTTTTTTTTTGAAGAAAACATGAAAATTAAATATTTACTTTGTTTTAGACATCAATTTTGGCATTTATTAGAAAAATATGATAATTGATATTTTTCAAGGTGTTAGACTTCACTTTTTGCATATTTCATCTTTTTTGAAAAAAAAATAAATAGAAATTCGCATGTGTTAGTCTTCAATTTTGGAGTTCTTTTTAACAAAACATAAAATTATGCATTTTGTTTGTTTGAGCCATATATGTTGGCATTTATTAGAAAATATGACAATTGATATTTTTGAAGGTGTTAGACTTGAGTTTTTGCATTTTTTTTCATCTTTTTTGGACAAAAAAAAATAGAAATCCGTATGTGTTAATCTTTGATTGTGCGGTTTTCTTTGAAAACATGAAAATTAAGTCCTTTTCTCGTTTTAGACATCAATTTTGGAATTTATTAGAAAAATATCATAATTGATATTTTTGAAGGTGTTAGACTTTACTTTTTGCATTTTTTTCAACTTTTTTGAACCAAAAAAATAGAAATTCGCAGGTGTTAGTCTTCAAATTTGGAGTTTTGTAAAGTAAAACAAGAGAAGTAATTATTTTGTTCGTTTTAGACATAAATTTTGGCACTTATTAGAAGAATATGATAATTCATATTTTTGAAGGTGACTTCACTTTTTTTATTTCAACTTTTTTCGAACAAAAGAAATTGAAATTTGCATGTGTTAGTCTACAAATTTAGAGTTTTTTTTAAGAAAACAAGAAAATTAAATATTTTCTTCGTTTTAGACACAATTTTGTAATTTATTAGAAAAATGTGATAATTGATATTTTTCAAGGTATTAGACTTCACTTTTTCCATTTTTCAACTTTTTTGAACAAAAAAATAGAAATTCGCATGTGTTAGTCTTCAAATTTGGAGTTTTTTTCAAATTTATTAGAAAAATGTGTGTTTTGTTTGTTTTAGACATCTATGTTGGCATTTATTAGAAAATATGATAATTGATATTTTTGAAGGTTAGACTTCACTTTTTGCATTTTTTTTCTACTTTTTGGAACAAAAAAAATGGAAATCCGTATGTGTTAATCTTTGATTGTACGGTTTTTTTATGAAAACATGAAAATTAAGTCCTTTTCTCGTTTTCGACATCAATTTTGGAATTTATTAGAAAAATATGATAATTGATATTTTTGAAGGTATTAGACTTTACTTTTTGCATTTTCCCAACTTTTTTGAACAAAAAAAATAGAAATTCGCATGTGTTAGTCTTCAAATTTGGAGTTTTGTATTGAAAAACAAGACAAATAATCAATTTGTTCGTTTTAGACATAATTAGTATTTTTGAAGGTGTTACACTTAAATTTTTGAATATTTTTTCATCTTTTTGAACAAAAACACTAGAAATTCGCTTGTGTTAGTCTTCAATTTCGGAGTTTTTTTTTGGAAAACATGAAAATCAAATTTTTTCTTCGCTTTAGACATCAATTTTGGCATTTATTAGAAAAATATGATAATTGATATTTTTCAATGTGTTAGACTTAACTTTTTGCATTTTCCAACTTTTTTGAACAAAAAAAATAGAAATTTGCATGTGTTAGTCTTCAATTTTGGAGTTTTTTTTTAAGAAAACATAAAAAAAATATGTATTTTGTTTGTTTTAGCATTCTATGTTGGCATTTATTAGTAAATATGATAATTGATATTTTGAAGGTGTTAGACTTCACTTTTTGCATTTTTTTCAACTTTTTTGAACAAAAAAAATATAAATCTGTATGTGTTAATCTTTGATGGAGCGGTTTTCTTATGAAAACATGAAAATTCAGTCCTTTTCTCATTTTAGACATCAATTTTGGAATCTATTAGAAAAATATGATAATTGATATTTTTTAAGGTATTAGACCTTACATTTTGCATTTTTTCAACTTTTTTGAACCAACAAAATAGAAATTCGCATGTGTTTGTCTTCAATTATGGAGTTTTTCAAAGAAACATGAACATTAATTATTTTTTACGTTTTGGACATATATTTTGGCATTTATTAGAAAATATAACAATTGATATTTTTGAAGGTGTTAGACTTCAGTTTTTGCATATTTGTCTTCAACATTTTTTTAACAAAAAAAATCGAATCTGTATGTGTTAATCTTTGATTGTGGGTTTTTTTTATGAAAACACAAAAATTAAATTATTTTCTCATTTTAGACATCAATTTTGGAATTTATTTGACAAATATGATTATTGTTATTTTTGAAAGTGTTAGATTTCCCTTTTTGTATTTTTTCATCTTTTGAACAAAAAAAAAAGAAATTCGCATGTGTTAGTCTTCAAATTTGGAGTTTTCTATAGTAAAAGAATAGAAGTAATTATTTTGTTTGTTTTAGACATCATTGTTAGCATTTATTAGAAAAAAAATGATAATTCATATTTTTAAGGATTTAAACTTCATTTTTTGCATTTTTTTCAACTTTTTTGGACAAAATATCTATAAATTCGCTTGTGTCAGTCTTCAATTTTGGTGTTTTTTGATCAAAACATGAAAAAAATCGTTTTAGACATCAGATTTGGCATTTATTAGAGAGATATGATAATTGATACTTTTCAAGGTGTTAGACTTCACTTTTTGAAAAAATTTCAACTTTTTTGACCAAAAAATTAGAAATTCGCATGTGTTGGTCTTCAATTTTGGAGTTTTTTAAAAGAAAACATGAAAATTGTATATTTTGTTCCTTTTAGACATCTATTTTGGCATTTATTAAAAAAATGGTAATTGATATTTTTGAAGGTGTTAGACTTCACTTTTTTAATTTTATTTCAACTTTTTTGAAAAAAAAAAATTAGAAATTCGCATTCGTTAGTCTTCAATTTTGGAGTTTTTTTTTGAAGAAAGCATGAAAATTAAATATTTACTTTGTTTTAGACATCAATTTTGGCATTTATTAGAAAAATATGATAATTGATATTTTTCAAGGTGTTAGACTTTACTTTTTGAATTTTTCATCTTTTTTGAAAAAAAAAAATAGAAATTCGCATGTGTTAGTCTTCAATTTTGGAGTTCTTTTAAACAAATCATAAAAAATTATGCATTTTGTTTGTTTTAGACATCTATGTTGGCATTTATTAGAAAATATGATAATTGATATTTTTGAAGGTGACTTCAGTTTTTTGCATTTTTTCATCTTTTTTGAACAACAAAAATAGAAATCCGTATGTGTTAATCTTTGATTGTGCGATTTTCTTTGAAAACATGAAAATTAAGTCCTTTTCTCGTTTTAGACATCAATTTTGGAATTTATTAGAAAAATATCATAATTGATATTTTTGAAGGTGTTAGACTTTACTTGTTGCATTTTTGTCAACTTTTTTGAACCAAAAAAATAGAAATTCGCATGTGTTAGTCTTCAAATTTGGAGTTTTGTAAAGTAAAACAAGAGAAGTAATTATTTTGTTCGTTTTAGACATAAATTTTGGCACTTATTAGAAGAATATGATAATTCATATTTTTGAAGGTGTCAGACTTCGCTTTTTTTAATTTTATTTCAAATTTTTCGAACAAAAGAAATTGAAATTTGCATGTGTTAGTCTACAAATTTAGAGTTTTTTTTAAGAAAACAAGAAAATTAAATATTTTCTTCGTTTTAGACACAATTTTGTAATTTATTAGAAAAATGTGATAATAGATATTTTTCAAGGTATTAGACTTCACCTTTTGCATTTTTCAACCTTTTTGAACAAAAAAAATAGAAATTCGCATGTGTTAGTCATCAAATTTGGAGTTTTTTTTAAGAAAACGTAAAAATTAAGTATTTTGTTTGTTTTAGACATCTATGTTGGCATTTATTAGAAAATATGATAATTGATATTTTTGAAGGTGTTAGACTTCACTATTTGCATTTTTTTCAACTTTTTGGAACAAAAAAAATGGAAATCCGTATGTGTTATTCTTTTATTGTGCGGTTTTTTATGAAAACATAAAAATTAAGTCCTTTTCTCGTTTTAGACATCAATTTTGGAATTTATTAGAAAAATATCATAATTGGTATTTTTGAAGGTGTTAGACTTTACTTTTTGCATTTTTTTCAACTTTTTTGAACCAAAAAAATAGAAATTCGCACGTGTTAGTCTTCAAATTTGGAGTTTTGTAAAGTAAAACAAGAGAAGTAATTATTTTGTTCGTTTTAGACGTAAATTTTGGCACTTATTAGAAGAATATGATAATTCGTATTTTTGAAGGTGTCAGACTTCACTTTTTTTATTTTATTTCAACTTTTTTGAACAAAAGAAATTGAAATTTGCATGTGTTAGTCTTCAATTTTAGAGTTTTATTAAGAAAACAAGAAAATTAAATATTTTCTTCGTTTTAGACACAATTTTGTAATTCATTAGAAAAATGTGATAATTGATATTTTTCAAGGTAGACTTCACTTTTTGCATTTTTCAACCTTTTTGAACAAAAAAATAGAAATTCACATGTGTTAGTCTTCAAATTTGGAGTTTATTTTAAGAAAACGTAATAATTATGTATTTTGTTTGTTTTAGACATCTATGTTGGCATTTATTAGAAACTATGATAATTGATATTTTTGAAGGTGTGACTTCACTTTTTGCATTTTTTTTCAACTTTTTGGAACAAAAAAAATAGAAATCCATATGTGTTAATATTTGATTGTGCGGTTTTTTTATGAAAACATGAAAATTTAGTCCTTTTCTCGTTTTAGACATCAATTTTGGAATTTATTAGAAAAATATGATAATTGATATTTTTGAAGATATTAGAATTTACTTTTTGCATTTTTCCAACTTTTTTGAACAAAAAAAAATAGAAATTCGGATATGTTAGTCTTAAAATTTGGAGTTTTGTATAGAAAAACAAGACAAATAATTAATTTGTTCGTTTTAGACATAATTCGTATTTTTGAAGGTCCTACACTTAAATTTTTGTATATTTTTTCATCTTTTTGAACAAAAACACTAGAAATTCGCTTGTGTTAGTCTTCAATTTCGGAGTTTTTTTTTGGAAAACATGAAAATCAAATTTTTTCTTCGTTTTAGACATCAGTTTTGACATTTATTAGAAAAATATGATAATTGATATTTTTCAATGTGTTAGACTTAACTTTTGGCATTTTCCAACTTTTTTGAACAAAAAAAATAGAAATTTGCATGTGTTAGTCTTGAATTTTGGAGTTTTTTTTTATGAAAACATAAAAAAATATGTATTTTGTTTGTTTTAGCATTCTATGTTGGCATTTATTAGAAAATATGATAATTGATATTTTTGAAGGTGTTGGACTTCAGTTTTTGCATTTTTTTTTCAACGTTTTTGAACAAAAAAAATATAAATATGTATGTGTTAATCTTTGATGGAGCGGTTTTCTTATGAAAACATGAAAATTCAGTCCTTTTCTCATTTTAGATAACAATTTTGGCATTTATTAGAAAAATATGATAATTGATATTTTTCAAGGTGACTTCACTTTTTGCATTTTTCATCTTTTTTGAAAAAAAATAAATAGAAATTCCAATGTGTTAGTCTTCAATTTTGGAGTTTTTTTAAGAAAACATAAAAAAATATGCATTTTGTTTATTTAAGACATCTATGTTGGCATTTATTAGAAAATATGATAATTGATATTTTTGAACGTGAGTTAGACTTCACTTTTTGCATTTTTTTGAACTTTTTTGAACAAAAAAAATAGAAATCCGTATGTGTTAATCTTTGATTGTGCGGTTTTCTTTGAAAACATGAAAATTAAGTCCTTTTCTCGTTTTAAACATCAATTTTGGAATTTATCAGAAAAATATGATAATTGGTATTTTTGAAGGTGTTAGACTTTACTTTTTGTTTTTTTTTTCAACTTTTTTGAACCAAAAAAATAGAAATTCGCATGTGCTGTTCTTCAAATTTGGAGTTTTGTAAAGTAAAACAAGAGAAGTAATTATTTTGGTCGTTTTAGACATAAATTTTGTCATTTATTAGAAAAATATGATAATTCATATTTTTGAAAGTGTTAAGACTTCACTTTTTTTATTTTATTTCAACTTTTTTTAACAAATAAAATAGAAATTTGCATGTGTTAGTCTTCAATTTTAGAGTTTTTTTGAAGAAAACAAGAAAATTTAATGTTTTCTTCGTTTTAGACATCAATTTTGGAATTTATTAGAAAAATGTGATAATAAATATTTTTCAAGGTATTAGACTTCACGTTTTGAATTTTTCAACTTTTTTGAACAAAAATATAGAAATTCGCATGTGATAGTCTTCTATTTTGGAGTTTTTTTTTACGAAAACAAAAAAAATTATGTATTTTGTTTGTTTTAAACATCTATGTCGGCATTTATTAGAAAATATGATAATTGATATTTTTGAAGGTGTTAGACTTCACTTTTTGCATTTTTTTTTCAACTTTTTGGGACCAAAAAAATAGAAATCCGTATGTGTTAATCTTGAAATTTGGAGTTTTATATAGTAAAACAAGAGAAGTAATTGTATTGTTCGTTTTAAACATCAATTTTTAGCATTTATTAGAAAAATATGATAATTCATATTTTTGAATGTGTTAGACTTCATTTTTTTTTATTTTATTTCAACTTTTTTGAACAAAAACATTAGGAATTCGCATGTGTTAGTCTTCAATTTTGGAGTTTTGTTTTTAAGAAAACATAAAAAATATGTATTTTGTTTCTTTTTGACATCTATGTTGGCATTTATTAGAAAATATGATACTTGATATTTTTGAAGGTGTTAGACTTCAATTTTTGTATTTTTTTTCAACTTTTTTGAACAAAAAAATAGAAATATGTATGTGTTAATCTTTGATTGTGTGGTTTTTTTATGAAAACATGAAAATTAAGTCCTTTATCGTTTTAGACATCAATTTTGAAATTTCTTAGAAAAATATGATAATTGATATTTTTGGAGGTAAGAGACTTTACTTTTTGCATTTTTTCAACTTTTTTGAACCAAAAAAATAGAAATTCGCATGTGTTAGTCTTCAAGTTTGGAGTTTTGTATAGTAAAACAAGAGAAGTAATTAATTTGTTCGTTTTAGACATATATTTTGGCACTTATTAGAAAAATATGATAGTTCGTATTTTTGAAGGTGTTAGACTTCGATTTTTGTATTTCTTTTCATATTTTTGAACCAAAAAACTAAAAATTCGCATGTGTTAGTATTCGATTTTGGAGTTTTTTTTAAGAAAACATGAAAATTAAATATTTTCTTTATTTTAGACATCAATTTTGGCATTTTTTAGAAAAATATGATAATTGATATTTTTCAAGGTGTAAGACTTCAATTTTTGCATTTTTCAACTATTTTGAACAACAAAAATAGAATTCGCATGTGTTAGTCTTCAATTCTTGAGTTTTTTTAAAAAAAAAATGAAAATTATGTATTTTGTTCGTTTTGGACATCTATTTTGGCATTTATTAGAAAATATGATAATTGATATTTTTGATGGTGTTAGACTTCGATTTTTGCATATTTTGTTTCAACTTTTTTTAATAAAAAAAAAATAGAAATCCGTATGTGTTAATCTTTGATTGTGGGGTTTTTTTTATAAAAACACGAAAATTAAGTCATTTTCTCGTTTTAGACATGAATTTTGGAATTTATTAGACAAATACAATTATTGTTATTTTTTAAAGTGTTAGACTTCAGTTTTTGTATTTTTTCAACTTTTTTGAACAACAAAAAAAATTTGCATGTGTTAGTCTTCAAATTTGGAGTTTTGTATAGTAAAACAAGAGAAGTAATTTTTTTTGTTCGTTTTAGACTTCAATTTTGTAATTTATTAGAAAAAATTGATAATTCATATTTTTAAGGTGTTAGACTTTATCTGTTGCAATTTTTTCAACATTTTTGGACCAAAAAACTATAAATTCGCATGTGTCAATCTTCAATTTTGGAGTTTTTTTTTATGAAAACAAGAAAAAAAAATCGTTTTAGACATCAATTTTTGCATTTTTCAACTTTTTTGAACAAAAAAAATAGAATCCGCATGTGTTAGTCTTCAATTTTGTAGTTTTTTAAAAAAAACAAGAAAATTATGTATTTTGTTCGTTTTAGACATCTATTTTGGCATTTATTAGAAAATATGATAATTGATAGGTGTTAGACTTCAATTTTTGCATATTTGTTTTCAACTTTTTTTAACCAAAAAAAAAATAAATAGAAATCCGTATATGTTAATCTTTGGTTGTGGGGTTTTTTTTATAAAAAACACGAAAATTAAGTCATTTTCAAGTTTTAGACAACAATTTTGGAAATTTTTAGACCAATATAATTTTGTTATTTTTGAAGATAGCCTTCACTTTTTTGTATTTTTTTCATCTTTTTTGAACAAAAAAAAAGGAAATTCACATGTGATAGTCTTCAAATTTGGAGTTTTCTATAGTAAAACAAGAAAAGTTATTATTTTGTTCGTTAGACATCAATTTTGGTATTTATTAGAAAAAATGATAATTCATATTTTTAAGGTGTTGACTTCACTTTTTTTATTTTTTTTTCAATTTATTTGAACAAAAAAACTAGAAATTCGCATGTATCAGTCTTTAATTTTGGTGCTTTTTGAAGAAAACATGAAAATAAAATATTTTTTCGTTTTAGACATCAGTTTTGGCATTTATTAGAAAAATATGATAATTGATATTTTTCAAAGTGTTATGCTTCATTTTTTGCATTTTTTCAACTCTTTTGAACAAAAAAAAATAGAAATTCGCATGTGTTAGTCTTCAATTTTGGAGTATGAAAATTATGTATTTAGTTTGTTTTAGACATCTATTTTGACATTTATTAGAAATTATAATAATTGGTATTTTTGAAGATGTTAGATTTCTCTTTTTGAATATATTTTTTCAACTTTTTTGAAAAAAAAAATAGAAATCCGTATGCGTAAATCTTTGATTGTGGAGTTTTTATAAAAACACGAAAATTAAGTCATTTTTTCGTTTTCGACAACAATTTTGAAATTTATCAGAAAAATATGATTATTGATTATTGATTTTTTCAACTTTTTTTCATAACATTAATGGCACTTTAAGAAGCTCACAAATATCTCAAGCTTTTAATGAATATCAGAAGAAAAATTAACTTCGGTTTCTGAATTTCTTGTTCCATTTAATGAGCAATTCCTCAATATCGGCATCCATTCTTGTTCCTTTACCTCCCCACACCAACATATGAGCCAAATCCTCCATTGACGAACTATCTTCCACTTCACGTACCGCTTTAAATCCCATTCGTTTGTAAAATCTCACAAGCTGAATTACCAAAGTTACAATCTAATCATCTAGAAATTAGAAAATTATTCAAAAATTATTGAAATTACCTTATTATGGTAAAGAGGGGTATCGTTAATTGCCAGCAATTCAGCTCGAACACAACCTTGATCAAACCCATGTCGAATAACAACTGCCCCAAGAAAGAAGCTTAACCCAAGAATGGACCTCTCCAGTTCTAGCGTTGCTCTAGTCATGCGCATGGAGTCGACATGAAGAACTTTGCCCCCATTCCATGGCCTAATTACGCCCTCGGCCATTCCAAGTTCGATTGCCGGGTTGTCAGAGAGGTGGCCCCGGACACGAAAGAAAGGGCCGAAAGTGGAGAGTTGGATACTGAGACGCTGTGAACTGGAGGCGTCCAGTATATCCGCCATAGAGGGGATAAGGGGCCAGGGCGAGGTAGAGGATGCCATGAGAAGCAAACAACTAGTGTGGCCTCAAAGCGTTCAAAAGATAAAGATAACTTATGTTCCTATGAAACATGTGGGCTTTATTTTATTGATACGATTTATAAGTTATTAATCATAAAAGAGCCCATGGACCTAAGGACGCACAATTAAACAAGGTATTTTCTTGGAATATACATAGTAAATTAATAATTATATTTTTATTGCTTATAACTGATCTTTTTTTTTAATATTACAAAGGTATATTTTCTTACTTCACGGATACTTCAAAAATCAAGTTGTATTGTATCGCATACTGCATCGGATACTCGTCCGATACGTACCGGATACTCCACTCCGAATAATATATTTTAAAATAATGGGCACTTCTCAAATATTTCCGGATACTTGTCGGATACTCCAAAAACATTAATCAATGTGCTTAAAAAATTAAAAATTGAAATCGAAATAAATGAGTAATACATATAAGTAAATGGATAAATATAATAAACATTTACTTAATATGAAATTATTTCTGTAAAAACATTTTTTAAGTAAATGATATCCTATCTGTGTTGTGCGGATACTTCGAAAAACCGATTTTATCTGTATCGCCGTATCCGAATCGTATCATAAATCTTATGTAAAAATGTCGTATCGTCGAATCCGTGCAACACAGTATCCTATGTATTTTCTAAAATTATCGTACCACCATATCCGTATCGTGTCGGATACGATACCCGTATTCATAGCTATTTTCTAATATTATAACGATATGAGTTTATTGGCTAATCATTCATTAAAATTGGATAAGCAATGAACAAAATTTGAAAGCATCATGAATCCCAGTTTGAAAAAGATCCGAGTTTATATTTCATAATATTATATATTAATTTATTAGTATTATATATATATATATATATATATATATATATATATATATATATATATATATATATATATATATATATATATATATATATATATATATATATATATATATATATTCTCATTTTTCATTTTTCATATGAAGTTACATTTGAACATGTAATTTAATGTTAAAAAAATAACAATTGGATATATTTGGATGGTGTTATTGCAAGAGCTAATATGACTTAATTAAGAGTAATTTAAATTTTTTGTTAATAAATAATTTTTATACCCCTATTTATTTTGGTTACTATTATTATACTCACATATTAGTGTTATTAACTTCCCATGTATGCAAAAATATTTTTTTAATATTATGAAGAATCAAATACAATAAATATTAAAATATAAATAAGTTAAATTATTCATACATTCCGTTTTTTTATCTTAACGATGTCCATGATTTTAAATTTTCATGTAAAAAATGATATTTGGTCTTCGAATATGTAAAAAGTGACTTATTATTATTATTATTATTATTAAGACATGTCTTTTTGACATTTCTCAATTCAAGTATACATTTCTGGAAAATAATTGCACTAATTGATAACTGTAATAAATATCAATCATCATTAATATGGGTATAATGGTCATTAGATGAAGAAAAAAAATGGCACTTAATTAAGCCAAGTTAGCTCTTGCAATAGCGACACGTTATTTGATTTATATTTGATTTATATGGACATATGAATTGATAATAACTCACGTCATTAATATATTGATGACGTAATCTTCTTAAATTTCTCTAAATTAATTGTAAAAGTTAGAGACATGATTTTTTGAAAAAAATTATGGTCACAAAAAATCAAACGGTTCAATTTTACTACATATCATAATCTCACATTAGAATTATTGTGGTGATGTGACACACGAAGATTGCACTAGTTGTGTGAAAAATAAAATTCAGATTAATTAATTAGATAATAAGTGATATAAAATCAGCATACTAAGCTAATACATAATCAATATACAACTATTATAAAAACTAATACAATAATTAGTATATCAGTAATCTAATACCAATGCATAATTAACACGAGCACATTGTTAAAACAATATATTAATACTTAAAATAATAAGTGTTCATAAAATATTTCAAATTGTTATCACATAATTCTAGTAAACAAGAAACTTTAATTTGAACTATACATATCTAACATAATTTCCGTATGTTCATTACAAATATAATCTTAACATATATACGATATATGTACAAAAATTGAAAATTTATCTTCTAATTACAATTTCATGTGTACATGAAAATATCACATAGAGCTTACTAGATCAAATGTTATGTGTACAAACAAAACCGATCATCGGTTACTGCCTTTTTAGAAATAAATCTTGAAATTTAAAAGTAAAATAATTACACATTAACATACGAAATATGAAGTTAAATGAGTATGTGATAAATAAATAAATTAACCCGATTTAACACATGAGTATTTGTTAAATGAATATGTGTTACGGTTATATAATAAATAAATAAACCCGATTTAACTCATCAAATATTTTAATTTAACACATTTTTTGTATTATTTGTTTAGATTGGTATCAATAATTAACACATTAATTTGTGTAGATAAATTTAAAGAGAACAAATATATTTTTCCTAACGAATTACATATTACATTTCGGTAGAAAGAAAAATTATGACCAGATTACAGATTGTATTAATATAATTATTCAGATTTGATCAAGTCAAGATCTTTGTTTTCAAAATATAATAGTAGCATACACCTTCCATTCAAATAGCATATCAGACACAATCAAAAACTATACAAATAAAATTGTACGGGATGAGTTTTTAATGAATATTTTTAAAAATGTCATTCACTTTCTACATTTCTCGAAGATCATATCTACCAAGTGGAGATCCCAGGGTAGGGATGTCAATGGAACCCGTGAGTACCTGACTCGAACGAGACGGATAATACCCGAAAAACAATACCGCGGGGCGGATAATACCCGAAAATAATATCCGTTCCGGGTTCGGGTCTGATACACAAGCAAATTTTTACCCACCATAGGAGATTGCTTCAGATTGCTCTGATCGTTACTGTATTCGTATCGAAGAGATACCCGAAAAAATGTCCAATTCAAACCCGAACAATCATAAAATACCCAAAAATATCGGAAAATACCCAATAATATGAAAATTTCGGATGTTTTATGGATTAATTATTTATAATATTTTAGATTTTTAATGTATTTGAACATATTGTTTGTTTTATGTATTTAAAATTGTTGGTGATTTTGACGTTTAATTTAGCGGTTAGCGTTAAGCGGGCGATATAGAGCTGCTTCACCGTCGCAGTGGAGTACATATTATTATTATTATAATACGGATATAAATATAATGTTTCTTTATACCAACCTCACAAATTAACATAAATAAAAATTCATTTTTGAGAAAATATATTAATATTATTATTATTATTATTATTATTATTATTTATGGAAATATCAAGGTTTTTTTTTTTTCGCTGTATTGTTTGTTTTTATTCACCCACTTGAAGCCCCGGGATCATCCACTTTGTAGAGGATCTTCAAGACATGTTGAAAGTGAAGACATTTTTTAAAAATATTCATTAAAAACTCATCCCGTACAATTTTATTTGCATAGTTTTGATTGTGCCTGATATGTGCTATTTGAATGGAAGGTGTATGCTACTATTATATTTTGAAAACAAAGATCTTAACCTGATCAAATCTGAATAATTATATTAATATAATCTGTAATCTGTAATTTCATTAGGAAAAATATAGGGAAATTTTACTGTATAGACCAAATAAGTTTCGTAATACCAAAAATAGACAACATAGTTTGGAAATTTGCAAAATAACACTCTCGACTTTTCAAATGTCGAGAGCATTAAAAATGCTCCATTGCTTCCATCCGTGAATATTTAATAAATCTCTCGACTTTTCAAAAGTCGAGAGATTGATTTTGAATTCAAAATATGATATATTTCCCCAGATTTTACCATATTTGTACTATTATATTGAACTAACGTGATAATTAGAACATATCATTAAATATTCATTAAAATTTATTAAAATTTATGAATTCGAATAAACATTAATTATGTATTAAGTTAACAGCTAACGTGTACTAATTATCATTTTTTTTCAAAAGTCGAGGTTGATTTTAATTCGAAATATGATATATTTCCCCAGATTTTACCATAACATCTCTATGTTCTAATTAGTATATTTAATGAAAATGATAATCAGTACATGTTAGCTGTTAACTTAATCCATAATTAATAATTATTCGAATTCATAAATTCGAATAAATTTTACTGAATATTTAATTATATATCTTAATTATCGATATAATTGGACGTAATAACTAAATAATGAAGAATTCGGCAGGTACATCTTGGAGTGGAATAATTTTTTTTATCTTTTTTCAAACGTGTCAGATATTAAAAAAAGAAAAAATTAAACCCCTCCAAGATGTACCCGCCGAATTCTCCATTATTTAGTTATTACGTTCAATTATATTGGTAATTAAGATATATAATTAAATATTCAGTAAAATTTAGTCAAATTTATGAATTCGAATAATTATTAATTATGTATTAAGTTAACAGCCAACATGTACTAGTTATTATTTTAATTAAATATACTAATTAGGAAATAGAGATGTTATGATAAAATTTAGATAATTTCGATTCGTCTATTTAATTAAAATGATAACCAGTACATGTTAGCTGTTAACTTAATACATAATTAATAATTATTCGAATTCATAAATTTGACTAAATTTTACTGATATTTTAATTATATATCTTAATTACCAATATAATTGAACGTAATAACTAAATAATGGAGAATTCGGCGGGTACATCTTGGAGGGATTTAATTTTTTCTTTTTTTAATATTTGACACGTTTGAAAAAAAGATAAAAAAAATTATTCCACTCCAAGATGTACCTGCCGAATTCTCCATTATTTAATTATTACGTCCAATTATATTGATAATTAAGATATATAATTAAATATTCAGTAAAATTTATTCGAATTTATGAATTCGAATAATTATTAATTATGGATTAAGTTAACAGCTAACATGTACTGATTATCATTTTCATTAAATATACTAATTAGAACATAGAGATGTTATGGTAAAATATGGGGAAATATATCATATTTCGAATTAAAATCAACCTCGACTTTTGAAAAAAAATGATAATTAGTACACGTTAGCTGTTAACTTAATACATAATTAATGTTTATTCGAATTCATAAATTTGAATAAATTTTAATGAATATTTAATGATATGTTCTAATTATCACGTTAGTTAAATATAATAGTACAAATATGGTAAAATCTGGGAAAATATATCATATTTTGAATTCAAAATCAATCTCTCGACTTTTGAAAAGTCGAGGGATTTATTAAATATTCACGGATGGAAGCAATGAAGAATAAATCGCTCGACCTTTCAAAGGTCGAGCATTTTTAATGCTCTCGACATTTGAAAAGTCGAGAGTGTTATTTTGCAAATTTCCAAACTATGTTGTCTATTTTTGGTATTACGAAACTTATTTGGTCTATACAGTAAAATTTCCCAAAAATATATTTGTTCTCTTAGAATTTATCTACACAAATTGATGTGTTAATTATTGATGCTAAATCAAACAAAAGAATGTGTTACATTAAAATATTGATATGTTAAATCAAGTTCATTTACTTGTTTATTATATAAATATAATTGTTTTAACAAATATTCATTCAATGAAGTATACGTAAGGGTACTCATTTCATTATGTTAATTGAAGTATACGTTTGTAAGTCATATATCATTCCATAAACAATTACCTTTTTTTTCTTTGAATAATTGCAGAGAACTTAATAATATTTTGGTGCAAGTTGTATTAATCAAGATGAAATTAGTAATTACAATGCAGCCGTCTTAATACAGAGTATATTCTTAACAAAACACGAAATAATGGATACGAGAAGAAGTTGTATTCACTTGGTTCGCCGCTCCGATTGCCACGAAATAATTAAGCATTGTGCCATTCACGATCAAAGAAAAGGATAATGATACCCTAACCCCCTCATTTTCCCCACGTCCCATTTATATCATCAATTAACCATTAATTAGTGATTAATTAGTAATGTAATTAACAAAAATACATTCGATTAATAATTAATTAATCCGGATTAATCATTAATTAATTATTACTAATTATTTAATATTAAGAGTACATCCGATTAACCATTAATTCAGTTAATTAACCCACTAATTAATGATTAATTAGTGGATAGAGGGTGGATGGGAGAAATGGGGGGTACACTATATGGCCTCCAAAGAAAATTGTGCACCTCCAATCTAGAATATAGTCTCTCTCTCTCTCTTATTAGTTGTCCACTCCTAAAAATATGTTCATGTATGCATTCTTTATGCCCAACACGTCCATTCATTCCTGCTTTCTCTTTCCATTCTTAGGTAATTCTTGCACTTCTCTCTCTCTCTCTATTTATAGTATACATCTATCTGTGACTTATGCTCTCTCTCTCTCTCTCCGCCTTCTGTGTTTGGATTACTGAATAGGAGTTTTGTGTGTGGTATACAAGTTTCGCATTCTTCTATTTTGCAATTATTTTTACTATTTTTTAAGCATGTTCAATTTTCTCTTGTGATTACTCTCACCAAATTAATGAACTCATTTTTTCTTTAATTATCAGAGAAGTTCTCTCAGGAAGAAGAGATGAAGCCGTTCGTGATGAAATTCCTGCTTTTCTTGCTCTATGTTGCTCTTTCAGGAGGTGATATTCCATTGTGATGAATTGGTTCTAGAATTAATAACAAGATTCAAATTCTAATTCTATTTTGATAAAACCATTACATATCCTCGCTGATTTTCAGTCATAGGAAACTGTGTCAATCATATGCCCTACGATTACACCGCAAGTGTCGAGGTATATAAATTCTTTTTTACTGTTCTAAAATAAACTATCAGTAAATTATATTTTGCTTGACATATGAAATCAATGTAGAAATTATATCGAGGAAAAAATGTCGGAGAAAATATTAAAACTCAAAATTATAAATAATAACCAATATTTTGAATTGTGATATAACAGTCCATTGCGTTTGGACTGTAATTTACATATGATCACCGATATTGCGCAATATTGCGGCGATATTGAGGCGCTATTTAGTATGTTGTTGTATTGCGTTTTAAAAATGTTTATTGCGATTTACGCTATGGCGCCGCTATTTAAATCACTAATAATAACTAATATGAATATTTAAGTTAACTAAGTTACCTAGCCAATTTTATCATTCATTAATTACATAAGTTATAAAAGTTATTCCCTGCTATTTAGCCGTTTATAATATACACTTAATTGTTTCGTAACATTTTTGTGATAACAATCAAGTCAATTAATATCGTAGAAACGCACTAATATTGTTAAAGGAGTCTATTGCTATTGACCTATAAATATATCATCTATTCAATCAGTGACGGATCTATTAAGAGATTAGGAGAGGCAGCTGGCTCCGCTAAATTTTTGAGCGGTAGCGTATATATATATATATATATATATATATATATATATATATATACATATACATATATCAGTGTTTTAAATTGCGGCGATATTGCGGCGATATTGCGGATATTGCGGTCTGAGATTTAGAATCGCTATATCGTAATGAAGTATTGCGAAAATATCGTTTTTGAGAAATTGCGGATATTGCGGCGAGATTGCGGCGAAATATCGGTAATATTGCGGCCATATCGGGTCAAATATTGCGGATAATATTCAAATCGTTGTAATTTTCTCATCCTTCCACCAAATTACATGAAATTTATATCGAAATCGCTCGTCTCGACGAGAGGAATGCGGTGATGGGCTTGAATTTGTGAAATTTTGTCTTTTACTCTGAATTAAACACAAAACACACGTTAAAGTAATTTTATCGAGAATTATTTATATAAATATTATAACATAAATTTTGTGATTATTTAATACTTAGTTTTCATGTTTTATTATCAAAATATTTGATAAAATATGCTCATAACATATATAACTTCTAAAATGTGTCATTTTCATCTATAAATGTATGGATTTAGTAATTTTCATTGTATTTCATTGATGTTTCGATTTAAAATTTGAGTTATAGTGTTTTGATATTTTTAGGATGTCGACAAAAAATTCTTCAACAAAATACAATTCCAAAGATCCCGTATAATTGCCATTTTAATGAAAATTTTATGATCAACTTTTGTTTACACTGAAAAGGTTCCTGGACAATCAACTTTTTTATTCTTTTTAGAAGAAGATTATAAAGATAATTTTACGATACTAATGGTGATAAAAAATATTGTGAAAAATATGTTTAAACAAATTATTATTTTTACATAAATTAATATCGCAACGACTGTCCGCAATAAGGTCATTGCGCCGCAATTGCGCCCGCAAACGCAATCCGCTGCAAAAAAGACCCGACCGCAATGGACCGCAATATCGCAATTTAAAACATTGATATATATATATATATATATATATATATATATATATATATATATATATATATATATATATATATATATATATATATATATATATATATATATATATATATATATATATATATATATATTGCTACTTATTTTATGATAAAATTGAAAATTTATGTACTACCGCACTCCCAAACAAAACAAAACAAAAATTTCACGGTAGCCTCCCAAGATAATCGCCCCCCATTGATGCTGGACAAGATCCGCCACTGTATCCAATGTTATATATATATATATATATATATATATATATATATATATATATATATATATATATATATATATATATATATATATATATATATATATATATATATATATATATATGTGAGATTAAAGAGAGATACAATACATAGCATAGCATACAGAGAAATAAACATAATAATTGTTACAACAAATAAAAAACAGGGATGGAGCTTGGTTTCTTTCAAGAAGGCGATTTTCAAGAAATTCTCAAGAATTCAAATCGCTTTGATTTGAGTTCTAAATTCAAGTGTTAGATCAATTTGAGCTAGGCCATAGCCCCGAAAGGGTGTAGCGGGCTTAGGAGTTTTCTTTTAGGTTGAAAATAGAGAAAAGAATATACTCGAAAGATCAATTCAATTCTCTACTACCACCTAGAGAATTCTCTTCAATTGATCTTTCAGATTCTAAATAGATCTTGATAATGAGGCTTGGAGTGAAATTGGCAATTGAAGAAGGGTTGCTAAATGAAAAGAAAATGACTTATGCTCAAATATTGAATAATAATCTGGAGGAGAAAAATCAGTGGAATATTGTGCAAAGAAAAGGCAATTCTACGGTGCAAAGGAAAGGCAATTCTACAGTGCAAAAGATCTCAGATTTTAGTAAAGAAATTTTCAATAATAGATGCTTCAAATGCTTATCTAAGGACCATTATATATCAGCATGTAAAAGTTTACCTAGATGCCTAAAATGCAAAAAATTGGGTCATTTATACAAATTTTGCCGAGCAAATCAAGCACCAGAAGCAAATATTACAAAATCTCAACAAATAATTGCACACATTCCAAATAGAGTTAAAAATAATGATGTTGTTCATCCAGCTTCAGTGGTACCGGTTTCTGTACCGGTCCATAATCCAGCATTGGTTCCTTTAGTGGTACCGGTTTCTGTACCGGTCCATAATCCTTCAGTGGTACCGGCTCCTGTACCGGTTCATAATTCAGCACCGATTTCTTCAGTGGTATCTACTCCATCTCCATCAATTATACTTTTTTCAGATTTGGGAAATCCTGAAAATAGTATTATGAGAATTCAAAATATTACCTTGATGAATGTTCCTTTGATTCTGTGTAATCATATTTCTCTCGGTAAATTAATTTCTTCATTTGGAATAATTGTGGAGATTGGTAAGTTCTCTGTAGAAAAGGAAATAATATCAAAATTACAGATAAAGATTAAAGGAGATATCATTCCTAATGAAGTTTGGGCAAAAGGGATGGATGGAAAACTGATTAAAATATTTGTGAGGACAAAAGGGAAAATTTTAAGAGAGAAAGGGAATTTAAAAAATAAAAAGGAATTTAAAAAATTTTGGAGGGTTAAAAGAAGTATTAAGGGTATGGAATGGAGGGTGAAAAATAAAACTATAGTTCCCCAAAGAGAAGATACTAATATTACAGTGAAGGAAAACAATTTACCAAAAAGTAATTTCCAAATTATTTTTGGAAATAAACATGATTTGATAATTAAAGGGGAAAACTGGAGTTTATTGGTGGAAAGCATACTGTGGGGTGATCTTTTTCATTTCTCCCGTTTAGAAATGGCTTATTTGAGAAAAATTAAGTACCAAAAAAGAAATAAGAATGATGTACAGGATAATGATTTGAATAAAAGGGTAAATTTGATTATTAAACTATATAAGGGTGAATTGGTAATTTTGCCAAGGGATCCTAAAGTAACAAATAAAACCCTAATTACTATTGAAAGGGAGTTAGAAGAGGAAAATAATAAGGATGATAATAAAGTAGATGGTGCGGAAGATTTAAGTATTACCCGTGTAGATTCAATTGAAGAAGAGACAAGGGTATTGTTGGAAATAAATGATGATGAAGAAGCTGATGGTGATCAGGGTAATTGCATCCTAAAGAAGGATTTTGACCTAATATTAGATAAAGGTAAAGAAATTATGAGTTATGATTCAATGGATATGGGGGAAAATATTAAAATTAATGAAAAATTAAATATGAATAATGAGAAAAATAATAAGGATGATAATAAAGCAGATTGTGCGGAAGATTTAAGTATTACCTGTGTAGATTCAATTGAAGAAGAGACAAGGGTATTTTGGGAAATAAATGATGATGAAGAAGGTGATGGTGATCAGGATAATTGCATCCTCACGAAAGATTCTGACCTAATATTAGATAAAGGTAAAGAAATTATGAGTGATGATTCAATGGATATGGGGGAAACTATCCAAATTAATGAAAAATTAAATAGGAATAATGAGAAAAATAATAGAAGGAGTGCAAGGTTATTATCAAAACAGAATGGATATTATACATCACCAATTCAGAAGGCACAAATTGTGCAATATAAAAATATGGAAAAACCATTTTCTAGAAAGGCTAAAAATAATAAAAAGAATTCTGAGAAGATAAATGAGTTGAAATTAGAGGGAAAGGTTTTTTTAGATGAGGCTGATGTGTTTAATATATTAAAGGGGCAAGGAATTGTTATTAATGACCCTACAAAGAAGAGAATCACTGAACTGATGTGTGACACAATAGTGGCACAAAATGAAGCTCTATCCAGAAATTAATGATTTATAAAAAACTAAAAATTTTTAGTTGGAATGTGAGGGGTATGAATGATAAAGATAAAAGGGTATTAATAAAAAATTATATATTAAGGGAAAAACCTGATATTGTGTGTATACAGGAGACTAAAATGGAAATTATTGATATTAATGTGGTTAAGGAAATTTGTGGGAATAGGTTAAGAGAATTTAAATATAAAAAAAGTAACGGTGCTTCAGGAGGGGTATTATTTATTTGGAGTGGTGATTTTTTCAATTATATCTCTGAGGATATTAGGGATTACTCAATATCTATAAATCTACAATGTAAATGGGATAATAAGTTTATAAACTTGACTGGTGTATATGGACCAGTTGAACGGAATGTAAAAGTGGAATTTTTGAGGGAATTAAAAGATTATGCAAATAATTTAAATACTCCATGGATTATTTTGGGGGATTTTAATATGGTATTGAAACAGGAGGAGAGAAGTGGTTTGGACAGAGATCATGTTAATACACAGTATTTTCAGGAATTTGTGCAAAATATGGAATTAATTGATCTGCCTTTATTGGGTGGGCAATTTACATGGTGGAATTCTATTGCAAAAGCAAGATTGGATAGATATATATATAATAAGGAATGGTTTTTGGAATTTCCAAATTCTACTCAATACTTAATTACCCAAACAATTTCAGATCATGTTCCTATTATATTTCAAGCTAATACTTCTTTTCCTATTTTTAAAGGATTTAGGTTTGAAAATACATGGTTGCTTAATGAAGAGGCAGAAAATATTATTATAAGACATTTACAAGCAACTTTTTCACAGAACTTAGAGGAGTTTTATGCAAAAATGGAATCATTAGGGAAGAGGCTAATACAGTGGAATTTTCAAAGGTCAGGAAATTATCAGATTTATCTCTTAAATTGCTTAAATACTATAAAATGGTTGGAAGGTTTTGAAGAGGTTCGAGAACTAAATCCAATTGAAAAGTGGGTTAAGAATATATCAAAAGATAGATACAATAAATTGGTGCTAGAAAATGAAGTTTATTGGAAACAAAGATCAAAGCACTTGTGGATTAAAGAAGGAGAAGCAAATACTAGGTTTTTTCATTTACATGCTACTATAAAAAAAAATAAGTTAATGGTACCAGTGATTCAAGAGAATAATGTTTTTTACCAAAATCATAAAGATAAATCAAGGGTGGTGTTTAATTTTTATAAGAATCTAATGGGTAAACATCATATTATGAAGAGTGATTCTGATGTGGGGGGGAAAATAGAATTAAAAAATATATATGGGAATCCTAGTATAAATTTGGAATTTCTGGAGCAGGATATTAAAATGGAGGAGATTAAGGAGGTAATTGATAAATGGAGACCTAATAAATCCCCTGGCCCAGATGGGTATAATGGTGAATTTTTTAAAAAATTCTGGAATTTTCTTAAAGAGGAATTATTTTATTTATTAAATAATCATGTTAAAAATGGATTATCAAATTATAATACTTCTTATATAGCATTAATAGCTAAAAAAGATGATGCAATAGAGATTAAAGATTATAGACCAATAAGTTTAATGAGTTCTTTTCAAAGAATATTTTCAAAAATTATGGCTAATAGACTTAAGATGGTTATTGGATCATTAATTGATTCTAAGCAATTAGGGTTTTTAAAGGGAAGGACAATATCGGATAATTATACCTATGCTAGAGAGGTTATATGCAAAGCTAAGAAGACTAATACCCCATTATTATTATTTAAGGCAGATATATATAAGGCTTTTGATACTATATCTTGGGCCTTTTTGATAAAGATCTTAAAAACAAGAGGTTTTGGAGAGAAATTTATTAAATGGATTGAGAATTCTGTGTTAGGAGGCTCTACTAGGGTTTTATTAAATGGGGTACCAGGAAAGTTTATATATTTAAAGAGGGGATTAAGGCAGGGGGATCCAATTTCTACATATTTATTCATTTTGGTAATGGATGTATTATCTCGAATTCTTGAGGGCTTAAGTGAAAAAGGGTTTTTAGAAAAACCTATAAATGGTGTGGTACCAGCATTATTCTATGCTGATGATACCTTATTTTTCTTAAAACCAACTATGGGAAATATTAGAAGACTCAAACAAGTGCTTGAAATATTTGGAAATGAATCAGGACTTATTATTAATTTTGAAAAATCAGAAATTACTGGAATTAATATAGAAACAGAATTAATGGAAGATTTTTCAAAGGAAATTGGATGCCAAATTGGTTCACTACCAATGAACTATTTGGGACTGCCACTTCATTTCAAAATACCAGCTAAGGAGCAGTTTAGGAAAATAATTGAAAAAATAAACTTAAGATTGGATGGATGGAAAGGAAAATTACTAAATATTAATGGAAGATTAATATTAATAAATTCCATATTAACCTCAATATCAGTTTATTATTTAAGTGTATTTAAATTCCCAAAATGGGTTATTAAGGCAATTGATAAATGTAGAAGGAATTTTTTGTGGAGAGGTGTGAAAGATCAAGGATATTATTTGGCAAAGTGGACTATTTGTTGTATGCCTAAGGAGAATGGAGGTTTAGGAATATTAAATCTAGAAAAATTTAATGATTCATTGCTAATGAAATGGATTTGGAAATACTATAATTTATTAGAAGAAAATATTAAGTGGGACCAATTGGTAGGAAAATTGGAAAATCAAGGTAATTTGGATATTATTGATGATAAAAATATGTCCTATTTTTGGAAGGATATAATTAAGTTGTTAAACAGATTTAGAGAGAAATCAAGTTTTAATATTGGAAATGGATCTAAAATAAATTTATGGGATGATAATTGGAATGGTTTGAGATTAAAGGAAAAATATCCAGAATTATTTTCTTATGTGCAAAATTATGAACTAACTTTAAAGGATATTTGTGATGAAATAAGAGAGAAGGAAATACATACAATTATTAATGCTAAATTGCCATTATCCTTGGAGGCAGACAAGCAATTGGAGGAGTTGTATCACATTTGTCAGCAAATTACACTGGTACCAGGAGAAAGTGATGTACTTCAATGGAGTGGTACCTCACATAAAAAATTCATGGTTAGTAATTGTTATAAATCTTTTTCAGAAGTTAATAGAGTGGAATTGAAATTAATTTGGGGAATTAAATTACCTGGTAGAATACATATTTTCTTGTGGTTAATTGCTCAAAATAAAATTTTGACCATGGATAATCTGAGGAAAAAAGGATGGATATTACCAAATCGATGCACTTTATGTATGAAAAATGAAGAAACGGTCACACACCTGTTGAATGACTGCCCTTATGCAAAGTCTCTTTGGCTGAAGATTAATGGCATGATGCATACTGATTTGAATCTAAGTTCAGCTCCTTTGGAAGTGATTTTTTCGCCGCAAAGCACTCTGAAATCTAAACAATTTGTGGGGTTAGTGATTTTTCACATATGGAAAGAAAGGTGTCGAAGAATTTTTCAAAACTCAAACTTATCTGAGTGGAGATTAATTGACTTAATACTTCACGATTGGCGGATGATAAAAGAAGTTTACATAAAGAAGATGGTGCTGACGGATGCTGAGGACGAAAGGGAATGAGTATGTTGATGATGAGAAGCCGAATAAGTGAGTCCATTAATGGAGCTTCTGAAGATGGTGGTCGATTTAGGGTTCGGTAATAATTGGGGAATGAAAGAAGAAGTATTGTCGGAAGGGGCCAGGGTGTTAAGGAACATGGATTTTAAATTCCGATTATTTTTTAATCTCAATTGATGATTCACAAATCCTAGATGTGTAAATCCAGGATTAGAAATTCTATAATTACAAACGGGATTAGATTTCTGGGATTTGATGGGGCCTAGGAGGTGATTTGAGTTTATGGTTTCTTTGGGATTTGGAGGGATTTGGAGGGATTTGGAGTACAGGGATATTTGCGAGCCATGATTTCAATTTCCTGAATTTCAATTTCAGTATTCTGATGTTTACTTTTATTTTTATTTGTATTTTAATGTTTTGTTTTTTTTTCATTTTGAACTATAAGGGTTATTCACACCCTTTTTAGAGGCTGTAAAACTTAATGATTAATTAAAGTAATAGAAGTGGGACTTGCGAGCCCACTCTATTTTGATCAAAAAAAAAAAAAAAGCATAGCATACAGAGAGAGAATAAGAGAGAGCTATCGGGATTTTAAATCAGGTGTCAAAGTTTTAATTCAGAGTTTTGGAATTAGTTTTAATTCCACAGGGTTTTTAAAATCAACCGGGTTGTCAAAGTTTTAATTTAACTAATTAACCGGGTTTGTAAAATCAAATGCTACCGGAATTTTAAAATCTGGTTTGCATTAGTTTTGGAATATTTTTGAAATCGGGTTATTTTTCGAATTTTATTTTCATACATAGTTACATGCAGAAATACTCCTTAGAAAAAAAATCACATGACATCACCTGATTAGTCGGACGAACCACTTGCAACGACAAATAACAAATTCTTTGTCCCCATCATTTGTGTTGGTTTTAGTGTATTGCTCATCAATTGAAGCCGCAATATGGAGGGGGGATCATAGTTAATTCAGAGTTCAATAACAGCCTTGACGGGTGGTGGTCTTTGGCCATGGCAATCTGACCCACAAGATCTCAGAATCGGGAAATGGGTTCTCGATTTCTTACGATAGAACCCTGCATAACCAAAGCGTCTCTCAGAAAGTCTACTTGTACAAGGACAACCACTATACTTTCTCCGGTACAATCTTTTTCTTGAACCCCAAGTGATCATAAACAGGTACCACCATTACAGGTGATTCGATTATCAACGAAGATCGAAAGACCCACAATTGTTTTGTTTTTTAGTTTTGCAAAATTACTGCTAGCCACCAATTTTGTGATACGCAAACGCAATTAACTGGAATCTCAATTGTTTAAATGTATTTCCAGCTTGGCTACAAGTAAACAAAGGAAATGCAGATGTCAGAGCGGTATTCAAGATGCAAAATGGATTTATTCGTGCCGGTGCAATCGAAGCAAAGTCTTCTTGTTGGTCCATGCTTAAAGGAGGTATTTCTGTTAATACTACTGGTCCAGCCGAATTATATTTTGAGGTACTAGTCTCAATTCTCATGACTAAGTTTAGTTCTAAGCAAAATGTACTTATAAAATGTATAACTCGAAAAAGTAGCGATAATTCTAACGAGTTAATTTTGTTAAATACAGAGCGATAACATGGCAGTCGAAATATGGGTGGATAGTGTATCTTTACAACCATTTACTCTTGATCAATGGGCAACTCATCATAACGATATAGTACCAGTCAGGTCAGTATAAACTTTGAGCACATTCAGGCCGGTCCACACCTTAGCTTGACATTAATCACAGGCCCGCCAAAATTAAAAGCCCATCTTTATATTTTTGTAAGCATACATGGCTCAAAAGGCCCAAAGTTTTGTTAAGTATACATGACATGACATCACTCATAATTCCCTTTCTCGTCATTATTTTTTTTGTTTTCAAACTTGCCCGTAGGCTCTCATTCATCGAAGTGTTTTTACAACATAGTGATACCGATTTAATAACGACTCACATGTGAATCGATAAAGGTACCGGAGGATTAATAAGAAGCGGATCTAGGGGGTGGCGAGCGGGAGGCCCGTCCCCCCTATGAAATCGAAACCGAAAAAATATATATTGAAGAAGTGAGTTTGCTCGTTAAAATTAATAAAATTATAATAATTTTTTTTATATTTCACAAAGAAATGAATAATCTAGTGATAAAACTCATGCTTATGAGTTGAGTGGTCTCAAATTCGATCTCCAAATACAAAAAATGATAAATGTTTTCAATTTCCCAATTTTTCAAAATACCTATACAGTTTTTAAATTACAAAAGAGCCTTCAACTCATCTTTTTATAGGAAAATTTTCCAATAGTAACCATGTTACTGAAGTTAATTCACGAAATAATCAAGTTTTGAACATAATTCTCAAAATGTCTTTTACGGGATACCATTTAGCGCCAGACGATGTATCATTCAGCGCCTTTGTTTACGAAAGTAATTAAGGCAGATAAAGGAAGGCGCCGAATGAATCAGCGCCTGTATATATTTCCATGTCAGATATTAAAAAAAAAAAATTATTCCACTCCAAGATGTACCCGCCGAATTCTCCATTATTTAGTTATTACGTTCAATTATATTGATAATTAAGATATATAATTAAATATTCAGTAAAATTTATTCAAATTTATGAATTTGAATGAATATTAATTATGTATTAAGCTAACAACTAATATGTAATGGTTATTATTTTAATTAAATATACGAATCGAAATTATCCAAATTTTATCATAACATTTCTATGTTATAATTAGTATATTTAATTAAAATGACAACCAATACATGTTAGCTGTTAACTTAATACATAATTAATAATTATTCTAATTCATAAATTTGAATAAATTTTACTGAATATTCAATTATATATCTTAATTATCAATATAATTGAACGTAATAACTAAATAACGGAGAATTCGGCGGGTACATCTTGGAGTGGAATAATTTTTTTATATTTTTTTCAAACCATGTGTCAGAGTGTGTCGGATATTAAAAAAAGAAAAAATTAAACCCCTCCAAAGTGTACATGCCGAATTCTCCATTATTTAGTTATTACGTTCAATTATATTTATAATTAAGATATACAATTAAATATTCAGTAAAATTTATTCAAATTTATGAATTCGAACAATTATTAATTATATATTAAGTTAACAGCTAACATGTAATGGTTATCATTTTAATTAAATAGACGAATCGAAATTATCCAAATTTTATCATAACATTTCTATGTTATAATTAGTATATTTAATTAAAATGATAATCATTACATGTTTAATGTTAACTTAATACATAATTAATAATTATTCGAATTCATAAATTTGAATAAATTTTACTGAATATTTAATTATATATCTTAATTATCAATATAATTGAATGTAATAACTAAATAATGGAGAATTCGGCGTGTACACTTTGGAGGGGTTTAATTTTTTCTTTTTTTAATATCCGACACACTCTGACACACGGTTTGAAAAAAATATAAAAAAATTATTCCACTCCAAGATGTACCCGCCGAATTCTCCGTTATTTAGTTATTACGTTCAATTATATTGATAATTAAGATATATAATTAAATATTCAGTAAAATTTATTCAAATTTATGAATTAGAATAATTATTAATTATGTATTAAGTTAACAGCTAACATGTATCGGTTGTCATTTTAATTAAATATACTAATTATAACATAGAAATGTTATGATAAAATTTGGATAATTTCGATTCGTATATTTAATTAAAATAATAACCATTACATATTAGTTGTTAGCTTAATACATAATTAATATTCATTCAAATTCATAAATTTGAATAAATTTTACTGAATATTTAATTATATATCTTAATTATCAATATAATTGAACGTAATAACTAAATAATGGAGAATTCGGCAGGTACATCTTGGAGTGGAATAATTTTTTTTTTAAATATCTGACATGAAATATATACAGGCGCTCATTCATTCAGCGCCTGGCGCTTATTGCCTTAATTACTTCCGTAAACAAAGGCGCTGAATGATACCTCGCCTGGCGCTGAATGGTACCCCGCAAAAGACATTTTGAGAATTATGTTCAAAACTTGGTTATTTCGTGAATTAACTTCAGTAACATGGTTACTGTTGGAAAATTTCCTTTTTATAATTGCATGTTGTTAAATTATTTTGTGAAATGAGAAATTTGAAATTTATTATTTTAATTTAATTTTTTGCCGTTTAACTACTTGTAAGTTATGTAATTATTTTGGCGATATTTTGTAGTAATTTCGTATTTGAGAATTTTTTTGGTTAAATTAATATAATAATAATATTTAATTAGTCCCGTTAATTTTTTCTGTGAAAAGCTCCCAAAAATGCCGGACCGGCCCTGAGCACACTTTAATTGTTACATTTGGTTTATCCAATTCTTTTCATTTACTAACCTAGGAAAAATTAATTTTCAGGTACGCAAAAAATGATGAAATTCCAAGCCTTAGATGCACAAGGGAAACCTTTAGAAGGTCCAAAATTCTCCATCAATCCAGTCCGACCCGGATTCCCGTTTGGATCCGCTATAAACAAAGCCATTATCCAAAACCTGGATTACCAAAGATGGTTTGCCTCGAGATTTACTGTTACTACTTTTGAGAACGAGATGAAATGGTACGATACCGAGTCTTCGCCAGGCAGAGTTGATTACTCTAAGGCTGATGCCATGCTTGCATTCGCTAAGAGCCATGGAATTAAAGTTCGAGGGCACAATGTGTTATGGGACAATCCTAAGTAAATATTCTTTAATTTATATTAATATGTTCTTCGTAATATATAATAATAATAATTTACCAGTGCACAAATAGGGTGGGTGCAGTCGGTCAACAGCTGGCAGCTTCAAAACGCAGCGTCTGAACGTATTAAATCCTTGATGACACGATACAGTGGCCAAGTCATTGGTTGGGACGTGGTAAACGAAAACATCCAGTTCAACTTTTTCGAAAGTAGGCTCGGACCAGACGCCTCGAACAAATTCTATCGTGAGGCTAACAACATTGACCCGAACAGGCTCATGTTTTTAAACGATTATAACACGTTAGAGAAGCCAGGTCGTTACAATGCTAGTCCCGATAGGTATGTCAAGAGACTCAAACAGATACAGAGCGGGACAAATGCGAGAATGGCGATTGGATTAGAGGGGCATTTTACGGTGCCGAACATTCCTTATATGAGATCTGTATTGGATACTTTGGCGAGCGCTGGCGTGCCCATTTGGCTCACCGAGGTCGATGTCACCGGTGCCGGTCGAAAACAGGTATATGATTATTAAACAAATATACTCATGCAAGAACACCCCTGAATGTATTCCGTTTCTTTTTTGTACATGAATTATGAATAGGCACGCTATTTGTTAAGCGTATGCACATCCAGCTGTTCAAGGAATCGTAATGTGGGCATCGTGGACCCCACAAGGATGTTTCAGGATGTGTCTGACGAACAACCAATTCAAGAACCACCCAACAGGAAAGGCAGTAGATAATTTAATCGATGCATGGAAGACAAAGTCTCGAGGAATAAGCCGGAAAGATGGTTATTTCCAAGCACAATTGGCTCATGGCGATTATGAAGTCGAGATACATCACCCGACTTTGATTTCGTCCTCTGTGCACTGTCTTACGGTGCGTCCTGATATGAGGGCATATACTGTGCCACCAGATTTCAACACAACATCCTCAATTCCCTAATTAACTCACTTAATTAATTTATGAATTAACACATGTGAATTGATTGACGTGATAATTAACATCTATCTGGATTAACAAATGATAATTAATATTTAAAAATTATTAATTCAATGTTTTTTGTTAATTGAGAAGTTAATTAAGTGGGTTAATTAAGAAATTGAGGATGTTGTGTTGAAATCTGGTGACAAGGTAGAATTTTCCTTTACTTAATTATTTGTAGCAATAGTCAAATAGAAAAGAAGGAAAAAAAACAGTACATGTATAGTGGAATGTGTGTAGCTTTGTATTGTATAATTACAATTTGTGTACGAATGTCCTCTGAAATCAATTTGAGCCAGAAATCAATGAATCACGACATGTTCAGTTAAAATTTGAGCAGGGGATCAAAATAGGAAAATAATTGATTATAATAGTTGTTAGGCGGTTAAATGATTTATTTGTGGGATATTGAAAAAAAAAATGTTCAATCTGAAAGTGGTGTGTCATGGATGTATTTAACAATTATCTAGTAACTAATTTTCTCCTTGAAATAAAAATAAAAATGTCACAATTCATATTTTTTTTGGAAGGAGGAGGCGATAGCCTCTTTCAAATTTGCATTACTATATTAGTAAAAATAATAAAAGTGATTTACATAAACACTCCTATACTTATTAGGAGACTCGACAGTAGCAAAAGAAAAAACATGGGAGATTAAAAGTGACTCCACCTATAAATTAAGTAACCAATAATCATAAGCACCTAGATTTCGCACCTAGATTTCATCTAGAAGAATACGTGGCAATTCACGGTGCAGCCACATCAAACTTTTAAATGGAAGTAAAATTTTAGAAATTCTAAATTTGATTGACACGTGTATTTCTAGGTGCAAATCTAGATAAAAATTCTAGGTGCCTATGATTATTGATTAAGTAACTCCTAGTTCTAGTGCAAGATGTTGGAGTTAGTGAGGTTTATTTTTGTATTTATGTGAATTAGTGAGAGAGATTTGAGAGACAAATAACTAGGTTTTTTAAGAGTGATAAAATAGAGATTGTTTTCTCTTCTATTAATACATCAAGAATGGTTAGTTCGAACTAACTTCTAAGGTCCGTTCGAACTAACACTTCTCTGGACGTTAGTTCACAAATACTCAAGTTTATGATTAGTTGGAACCAACCTCTCTGGTCAGTTGGAACTTACACTCCCTGGACACTCAGACTAACTATTACATACTAAACTAGTAAATCAAAATAAAACATTACAAAAATATTAATTTTAACACAAGAGGCACCAGAGAGTTCAACAGATGGAGATAGGGGGCTCTCGACAATTTCCCTCCATTTTGTAATCTTTTCCAAAGTCATTGTAGAAAGTAATATTGTAAAAACTGATTTGAATGAAAAGATTTTTCTATTCCTTTTTTTTTCATAAATTCAAAATTATTCCAAACCACACCGTGCTCCATATAGAATTGTGTGCTTTGTCACCCTTCTATTTTTTTTGTCTCCTCGTGTTCTTCGCATAAAGCTAACGTTGTTGTCGAGTCTATCCTATCGATAGGGTTTCTACTTTCCTTCTCTGCATTTTATATACTAGAAATATTTCTCGCGCTTCGCTGCGATTTTTCAAAATTTTTTATGATCATAAAATAATAATTTTATCTAAAACGTTACAAGTGCAAAACAAAAGTAATCTTCATATATGTTAATTTAAAAAAAAGGTCTGATATTAAACAGTCTCACAAGTATTATGCAATAAATACAAACTTTTTTCCTCCTCAAAGCATATCATATGTTCCAAAAGAAAAATTGAAATGTTTTATTTAGAATACAAAATATGTCAAATAAAATAAAATTCTGAAAAAGACAAACAAAAAAACATAAAAGACGCAGCTTGGTACCAATCAAAAATATTATAATTAGCACAAAAAACCGCAACTTGGTACCAATCAAAACTGTTATAATAAGCACAAAAAAAATAATACAAGCTCAGGCTAACAAAAAGTATTTATGTGAACAGTAAACGATAAACAGCAGAAATGATGAACAGTAAAATTATAGTATACAAATTATATTTATTAATACGATGAAAAATTCAAATATTTTATTTAGAACACAAGACATGTCAAATAAAATAAAATTCCATATGGAAAAAAAAAACACGATGAACAGTAACCGGGATGAACAGTAAAGAAATGAACAGTTCCGGATGAACAGGAAGTGAACAGTACCCGGGGTGAACAGGAGTAAACAGTATCGGGTGAACGGTGAATGACGACGAGGCCTTTTGGTTTGGCTCCAAATTGGTGGAAATTTAATGGGAAGGGAAATTCTCTCATTTTATGGTCTTCCTTTATTTAACATCCTCCAATTCATATATTTTTTTGAGGGAAAATATGGCTTTAACCCATTATTAATATTAATATGTATAAAGTTAACAAAATTAGTTTTCCCACAATGAGCCACATCACTTTTATAATCTTGACCGTTCGATCAAGATCGGATGGTCATAATTTCAATGAACTTGATTTAGATAGACCAATAAAGAATGTAATAACATAGACCACATAAATCATGTCTTAGCCAAATTTTATTCAACAACTCATTGAGTAATCTTTATTACATATAATATTAACTTGAGTTATCTTTATTACATATAATATTAACTTTAACATAGACCACATAAATCATGTCTTAGCCAAATTATTAATTATTAATATATATAAATTTAAGGAAACTCTTGTATTTATAGAACGACACATCATCACTTTAATAGGGTCATTTGATCTTGATTAAATGGTCCAAAATACTTGTTTTTTTATTTGAACATATAAATCAAGTAATTTTATAGTTACACGTGAAAGAAATACAGTTTCGGATCAACCGTAAAAGTGTACACAAGGATAAACGAATGTAGTCGTACATTCGTGGCCATAACTTTCAGTGGGAAAATCCAATTAGAATGGTTCAAATTGGGTTAGATAGATAATGAGATTATCTACAACCTTCATATAGAAATATATTTCATATGAACGAAGTATAAGTGTCGTTTATGTGAAATACCGAAAGGGTGCAACAGTATGACATACAGTTAGTAAAACAGTCATAACTTTTGCATACGAACTCCAATTGGGCTGGGCCAAATTGGGTTGTGTAGATAATAAGATTATCTACAACTTTCGTGTTGGTTGATTTTCTGTCAGAGAAATTTATCAATTTCGTCTGGACAGAATACTGAACAGGTTCATACAGTTTTCTGTGTGAAAGGGTGTATATTGGATATACATGCCTTTTGGCTAATCCTTATCCTATTTAGGTATAAATAGGATTTTCTCTCTCATCTTCACTAAGCAATTCAATCAGTTGAATCATTCTAAGCAAGTGATTATTCTGCCCAATATACACAAGAAAAGAGCAAATTCAGATTTGATCTTTAGTGAGTGAAAGGGTGCGAAGAGAGAGAAATCGAGAAAGGAGTTTCTCGAGTAATAGAGAATCGATTAGATCGAGCAAGTTCGCCGGTGCATCGTCTAGGCAGGTGCATCCGCGACCGACGTCTTGCGACTCACGGTGGATACAAGTAGAGGAGCGACAATTGTGGCTCTTGGATTGTGATCGACTCAAGGAGTGAGAAGACGGTCAACGAACGGTGAAAGACGCGTGGTATGGGACGCGCGGATTGTCACCAACATGACAGGAGATAGAAGGCGGCGATCAACCCTTCGTGCGTGATCAATTTCACGCTGGTATAGATCTATCCTTCTATTCGCATCGTACCCTCGAAGTCATGGCGTGATCTCGGAAATCGGGGAATCGGACCGGGCCTTCATTCCGCTGCGCGGGCCCGGGGTCGAGGATATTCTCCTATAACACGAACCTTGTTCCGACGTGGACCAAGTTCAATCATATTTTTTGTCGCAATTAAATAAGGAAAATTTTCAAAAACATCTTAAATTTTTGGATATTGTAAAAAAACCTAAAATTTACATATGTAATAATAATAAAATATTATTTTTTATTAATTTTAAAAAAAATCATAATTTTTTGCACCATATGATAATTAAAAACAATATTTATTATATGTTATATTTAAATAATTATAATATTTCATAAATTATATATATTTGACTTTTATATTTTTTTTCTAAAAAACTTACACAAAATAATAATAAAATGAGCAACAATATTAAAAAAACACCTTGCAAATATTTAAAAAATATAAATCATGAAACTAAAAAATAAAAGGAAAACGAAAATAAAAAACTTGATGTGAAAATCAATACGTAATAAATGAAATATAAAATTATTTATTATTGTTTATTTTGTTATTATCTGATGTTAGTTTTTCATAAATAATAAATGAAATATAAAATTATATAAACACAATACGTAATAATTTCATTCTTTTTAAACCACTACATGTTAAGAAATGTTTATGAATTTTCTTAAAATTAATAAGAAATAAAAAAAATTAATCATTACATATGAAAATTGAGGAATAAATTGGTTAAAAAAAAATACTATCATCCATAGAAAGGTATTTGGAAATAAAAATTTACTAGAGGTATCTTTTTGGTCTAGTAAATTTTTGGAGTTTACAAAAAGATGGCATTTTTTTTTTACAATCAGACAATAAACGTAAAATCCAATTACATATTAGAAAATATTAAATCATGACAAATTCGAAGACTCCCGCGCAATTGCGCGGGGAAAAAACTAGTTTTTCATTAATTTAGGCAAGTTTGCATAGTATTTATGAATGAGCCATTTTGATCTAAATCCAGCTCCATTGGTTTTTGAGCTGAGCTACAGCCTCTTCTAGGTGTCCTATTCGGTGAGGTGCGTTCTCGAAAATGATTTCGTTCATGTGTCTCGAGATGGCCCAGCAGTAACTCCACCAGTTTCTGTCCCAATTGTATCGTTGTTGCTTGATTTTTGCGGCTCTTCGGTTCCACCAGAAATCAAGTACGGATGTATTTGGGTGTTGTGTTGGGCATTGCTGGAACAACCGTTGTCGTAGGAGTAGAGTTGTTTGGCATCGAAGGAACAGGTGTGTCGTCGATTCTGTTGTCACTCCACAGAGGACACAGTTGTCTGATTTTTGCCGGTATCTTCATTTTCCACATTGTGATGCCATATTCTATTACGACTCCCGTTTCTTGCATCATTTCGTATGTAGATTTGGTCGTGAATTCCTCGTCCGTTGTCCATCGCCATGAGATTGTGTCCGGGTTATTGGAGATTATATTGCTTGTTAACTGGTTTTTGAGCTCTTCTAATCATGGTTCTAAATATCGGACTCGGAATCGGACTCGGTTGGCTCTGGAGACTCGGGACTCGGTCGACTCAGACAAGACTCGGCCGAGTAAAAAAAAAAAATCGGACTGTGAGTAAAAAAATCGGATAAAATAGAAAAAAAATAAAAAAAAATAATTTTAAAAATAGATAAACATTCATAAACATGATACACACAAATTCAACTCATAAAATCCAAATTACTACATTAAAAAAATTACATTACATAACCAACATTACATAACAAAATTAGTACATTAAAAATTTCTACTGCCAAAAACTGTGACGAGCGGGGTTGCATTGTATAATCATCATCCTCATATTGATAATTGATAATATTCATTTCCATTTTTTATTATATTCATGAATGATAATGATAATGATACATTAAAAATGGCTACTGATTCATTTCCATTTTGATTTCATAACAAAATTAGTACATTAAAAATGGTTACTAAAGACTTAAAGTCATGAATGATAATGATAATGATAATTGATACAGCTACAAGTTTGATTATCGGAAATGGCTTCAAAAAAAAAAAAAACTACAAGTTTGATTATATTCATTTCCATTTTGATACAACTACAAGTCATGAATGATAATGTTATTTTAAAAATTATATTCATTTTCATTTTGAAAAAATATATAACAATCTTTAAAAAAAAAAAAAAAATCGGAATATCGGATCCGATTTATCCGGGTCAAAATCGGCTCGGGTGAGACCGAGTCCGACTCAACTCGGCCGAGTCTCAGAACCAAGCTTCTAATTGCATTTCGGCAGTTGTGGATATGTCGACATCTAGCGGAATTTCCCAATCCTTTAGCGTGATTTGTCGTACTGTGATATCGTGTTGGTGGCTATAAGAGAATAGCGATTGGTATTTGTCTTTTAGGATCTCGTGTCCCATCCATTTGTGTAGCCAGAAAAGGGTATTTTCTCCCGTGCCGACTTTGTGGGTGGTGGATATGGTGAAGATGTTGTGCAGTTTCAGGAGATCTTTCCAAAAGAAAGATGTTGCGTTTCGGTGGTTGTGTTGGTTGTCGATGTCGAGATTGGTGTATGTTTTTGCCGGTCCGTAGATTGAAGTGGTTGTTTCCTTTGTTTCAAAACGAAAGGAAATTAGTGGAAGTTAATTATCGGCTTATCACTTGTATGATGAATTATGTTTTGTGTATGTACAAAGGGAACAATATATTATAATTCCGAATATATTAAGCGTAAATTGTGTGATTGCACTTGAAGTATTGTCATGACAAACTCATGAAAAAGGACGTGTCAGATCCATGAGCATTAGAAATTTGACGCTCAATATATGAAAAATGACTCAAAAATTATCAAATGCACATCATAGACCATCTATAATATTTCAAACAATGCAATTACTATACATGTATTTGAGGGATTTTGGAATACATGGATAGATCAAATACATGTACTTTACTGTACATGTATTTGAGAATACATGTTAGTTATTTGATTAGATGGATTCTAAAATCATGTATACGAAAATTCATTGTTTGATTATTGTTGCAAAATACATTGATTTGATTGATAATTAAACAATGCAATTACTTTTAGTTAGTTGTAGGGTGAATAGTATTGTAAAATCAATCCTTGATATATTTGCATATCTCATACAAATGACACTATAATATTTCAATATTTAAAATAATAAAATATTAATTAAATTAAAGTTTAACTTGCAAAATTACCACAATTAAGAATAATTATCACAAATAAGATTTAATTTGCATAACTACTACAAAATAAGATTTTCTTATAACGCACCACTAATAGGAAAAAAACTAATATGATCAAAAATTACATAACAAATATAAATTAATAGGGATGTCAATGGGTCGGGTAGAAACCCGAACCCGCGCGTACCCGCCCGAACGGGACGGGTAATACCCGAAAAAAATATCCGCAGGTCGGATAATACCCGAAAAAAAATACCCGCTCCGGGTTCGGGTTCGGGTAGGGGGGGATTTTTTACGGATTTTTAATGTGAAAATTATTGATAATTTTATTAATAATTATTGATAATTTTGGATGTTTTATGGATTAATCCCCGAAAAATACCCGAAAATATCCCATAATATGAAAATTTTGGATGTTTTATGGATTAATTATTTGTAATATTTGGATTTTTAATGTATTTGTACAAGTTGCTTGTTTTATGTATTTTAAATTATTGATAATTTTACGTATTTGTATAATAATTTTTTATTTTTTAATTTTTTTAGATTTTTTATTAATAATTTTCTGGTAACGGGTTCGGGTTCGGATATACCCGATACCCGCGGGTTCGGGTTCGGATATGATTTTTTACCCGCGGGTATTTTTGGTTCGGGTTCGGGTATGGGGGAGGCTTACCCGAACCCGACCCGCCCCGTTGACATCCCTATAAATTAACATAAAATGTAATTTGATGAATTCCATATTTTTTTTCACATTTTTCTCATTATATCATTTCTAATCAAGACCGATTCTCAAGCTTCATGACGGTGTTCTCTCATCATAGTTGATCCCTGATGCTCGACTTCTTCATTTCATTTAATTTGGACTTCTCCTAGAATGATGCAATATGAATCAAATTAAAACATTAATCAAACAATATGTTCCTTAATTGGACTTCTTCATGTCAATTAATTTGGACTTCTTCATTTCATTTCATTTAGTTTCATTTAATCTCGACTTCTTTCATTTCATCATAATTGATCAAATTAATCAAACAATTAATAAAATCAGAATTAATGATGCAATATGTTCCTTAATTCTACATGGGCTAATTAAACATTAATCAAATACTATAGGGGCTCAATTAATAATTCCAAAGTTACAGGGCTTAAATTGGAAACAAACAGAAACAAATTGAAATTACAGGGAATTTGATATGAATCTAAATTCACCAAAACAATTAGCTAATTATCTTAGAATTACTATTACTAATTAAGTTCAAAAATTGAGCTTTAAACATTAGTATGTGGAGGCGTCATAACTTACTTTCATATTTTAGGAATCCCATTTAACCCAAATTAGCAATCTTATTTGATGATAAATTCTAGAATTATAATAGCAAACAGATTTGATGTTAATAATTTCAAACCATTACATTTTATTTAACCAAATTGGCTGTAATTATTATTTAAACCATTACACCTTAGTATTCATCGGTACTTTTAATAGCAAACGGATTATTGAATCTCAATTGACACTTTTTAATCCCAATTGACCAATAATTGAATCTCAATTGACACTATTTAATCCTAATAGACACTTTTAATCTTAATCGAAACACTAATTGTCGGTACTAATTCAATATATAAATCAATACTAATCGAGACACGATTAAGAAAAATCACCTCGAAATATCAAACGAATATGCATTGGTTCTTCTCCAGTGAGTGGGCAAGCCTGGCGAAGAGCATGATAGAGAGAGGGCATGCGAGTCCTTTTGTGCCGAAGAGGAGATTTTGGCGATTCCTTCTGCGGAGGAAGGGAGTCCCTACGTGCTCTCCCTGTACGATGGAGGAAGGGAGATTTTGGGAGTCCTTCTCTGGCGAATGGGCAAGCTCGGCGTAGAGTACGATGGAGAGAAGTGGAGGAGAAGAGGGCCAAGTATTTTACGAGGAGCGAGAGAAAAAAATTTGGGAGAAATGATTTGATGTATAACGTTATCTCTGGATTTCATGATTCAAATACAATACAACTATAAAACAAACAATGAATTTGGAACAAATCCTGTATTTTGGTGTACATATTCACCAAAATCCCTCAAATCAAACATGCTATAAATATCTCCTATAGCAATCTATACGATCCGCATTTAGATGATGAACCAATATCTACATGGAAGATAAATTTGTTGACCAGAATATATCAATATAGAGAAAACCACTGAGGATGAAAAAAAACATATATGGGCACAGAAGTGCAATTTTTTTTTGTTCTATTAATTTATATTATATCAACTTGAATAATTTACTGTAGAAATGCGTACTATAAGTGTGTATTACAATTGTTTTTTATAATTAATAGTTTTCTTTAAATAAAATATTTTAATACAATAATATATTTTATTTCATTCATGGTAAAAGCCATTCAAAAGAAAATCTGCACTATAAAACCACATCCGGCCCAAACTAACTTGAATTTTGTGATTTGAGATTAGAAATCCTAATTTCCATTCTCAACTTCCATTTGAGACCGAATTCCGAATCCAGATACGAAATCTTGGTTTTAAGTTAAAATCCCGCGAACTCAAATCCGGCTCTTCCACACAGGATATTTTTCTTCCATACGTAAACAAGCACGACACCGTTTCGCACGTTGTCTTCACCGGCTATAACGTAAGTATGTGAATTCTCCGAATTAACCGTAAAGCAGAAACAGTTTAGCAGTCGGTTTTATAATTAGTCAGTTAAGTAATGTAATGTGTATATATAGGAATCCTGCAAATGATCATTTTAATCAATCAAGAAATAACAATTCATCTTCTTTATTTACTGTGTTAATCTCTTCTTAATCTCTCTTTACATTTACAATTAAACTTCTACTAAGAACTTTACACATCTCTCTTGGATTTCGCTTTGATTTGTTATGGATTTTTAAGTACAACATAGTCAAAACTAGAGCTGATAAAAATAATTGTTAGAAATACTTTTAAATCTGATAAAAATGCAAACAAATATCATTTAGTTACATTTGGTCATATAGAATTAACAAAAATATGTTTTGTGATTATATCTGTTTTCAACAAATTTTGAGAATTAATTTTATTGAACCTTGTTTAATTTTCTGTTTGATTAAAGTTTTGTTGATGTTTTATTTTTAATAAATTTCGTGATTCATACAAAAATCCCAAAAAAATACACAATACTTTTTGATAAATTATAGATCTAGAGAACAAATTTTATTAACTTCCCTTGCATAGTTTGGGAGAAACAAATATATCTAGGAAGTATTTATCTTTATGTTCCTTGAATGTGTGTTGATATACTTCTAAGAAGTGTTTGAGCCAATCCACGTGTGCGTAGATTCTGAAAATTTTATTTGTGGTTAAATCAAACCACTCCTTGATGCATTGTGAATTTTTGAAGATTTATGCGTAATTGAAAAAAAAATAGTTTGCGTGAATAAACCTAATGTTACTTATTATTTCCTAAGAATATTCTACTTTGTCCTCCTATTTCCCAATCACTTTAGTAATGACATTCCCCAATACAATTAACATCATAATTAACAAAATAAATTAACGATTAATACATAATTAATAAAAAAATAATATGTCATTATAGTAGCCATTAATTAATCATTAACTAAAAAATTAAAAAAAATTAAAAATATGAATTAACTGTTAATTTACCAACCCCCTTATTTTGGAGTCATCTTTATGCAATTTCCTCATGCCACCTCATCACAACTCATGCCACATCATCACAATTATTTCAACCATTAGATTATGATATGTGGCAATATATGAACCATAGATTAATTTTTGATTTTGTGTGATTATGTTTTATTTGTAGATATTTATGTATCCCTTATTTTACACATACTTTTAAGCAATTTTAGAAGGCCACATCAACTTACACTGATAACGTGTCAAAATATTATTTGTTAGGTTCATGTTGAACCAATTGTATTTGATTTTGAATTTTTTCACAATATGTTACATGATCAATTGTGAATACAAATAGAATGTGAAGAGTTTAAATATCTAACATTAATAAATTAATATATAATATCATAAATACATCAAATATTGTTAGTATTTTCATAATATAATTTAAAACAATTAAGAAATATATTCGTTTGAATTTTATCTTTATTTTGAGATCCATATTATCATATCTTTAATATTTTTCTCTAACTTAAAATTATGAAAACAATCATGTAAAAAAAGATATAAAAATAAATATAATTACATTAATGACTTATAATCCTAATTATTATTATTTTTAAACATGTAATTGACAAAAAATTGCACATCCTAATTATTATTATTATTATTAAAATAATTATGTTATATTTGTATTTTTACTTTAAACAGTTTCATGTTAATCCCTAAAAAATATAATGAAATATATATTTACTAAACACAAATAATTTTTTTAACTTGTATAATATTTTTCAATAATAAACATGAAACATCAAAATTAGCAGACACAAATAATTTTTTAAAATTTTTACAATGTTATTATTCTTAATTTTAGATATGAAAATTTAGAATACATATGGTTTTGATTTTTGTTTATGTCCACGCATGATGTTTTGTTATTTTATAGTGACATTTATTCTTTTTTGTATGTTGTATTAAAATACTAAATAAATTTTTCGGAATGTGTCATATTCAAAAATAATATAATAATTTTGTCATAATCAAACTTCCTTAATCAATATGATATTTATTTTTATAAAGTCTTATATTTGATCTCGAAAAATCATAAATATATATTATGTGTATGATAAATCAAATGAAACAAAACCGCCGCGAAGCGCGGGTAATCTCCTAGTTGTAAGTTAATGATTCATGCCGACATCATGATAATGTTATCATGAAAATGATGAGAAATTGTGGAGCACGGTAGATGACCCCCAAAGTGAGAGTTATACTATACCCAATCGGATGTTTTGATTATCGCTAGCAATGCTTGATCCACAAGTCTATCTGTCTGGGAGAGTTTTGCGATTATAGGGATAGTCGCTCGATTGTTGGTAAATGCTCTATTGTTTCGCATTTACCAGACGTTCCATCAAGTTTATATAATACTAGCAATAGCACGCGCAACAATTACCTTTTTTTGCATGTTTTTGTATAATTTGTTTAAATAAAATTTACGCGGGTACGTTTAAACTCAATTATATAATCATGATATATTTGTAAATATATTGATGTCAATAAATGCATTGTAACTAATAAAAATTCATGGAATTTGTCTATCATGAATATATGCATTATAATTAATAAGGATACATGGAATTGGTCCATCATTATAAATCCATACAAAATAAATAAAATATAACATGTTATAATTAAAAAAAATTAATGTTTCAAAACAAATAAAAGAAAACCGTGAATAATGCACATAAAAACGAAATATATATTTAAAATGTCATCCATCCACATAAAAAATATTAATTTTTTAATAAAGAAACACAATTCTAAATTATACGATAAAAAATTAATAATTCCTGATGAGGCGGATTAAATACGGAGCCGGAATAACAAAATTAATGATTCGTATGAGGGTTTAATATGGAGCCCCAATTTGATGAGGCGGCAAGAGAGAATTAAGTAGGTTGACTAGTATTATTGATTGACTCAACTAACGATTTAATTGACCGTTTAATTGAATTGACACGTCAATTAACATTGACTAATATTAACATATTATAAATATTGATGTGTTAATTAAACGTGTCAATTAACATTTAATTGAGTCAATTGAAAAAACTAATAAATTTACTTTGTCATCTTATCAAGGATATTGTGATGAATTTGAGGGCCAATTATTTTTTTATTTCATACATGAATATAATTTGGGTTGCAACGGAAATCAAAAAAAAAAAAAGTTAAAGAGGCAAATGTCACCTCGTGTTGATATGTTTAAGATTAATTCTATTGAAGATTTGATAAAAACAATAATAACAGAAGGTCATTGTGGTCATCAGTAATTATTTTATATTTGTTATCATATTTTAACTAATTTTTTATTCCATCAAACTTGTCGAACACTAGTAGAGTAAAATAAAATAATTACTCTTATGTTTTTCGGCTCTTCCACTATTCCATCTTTCACCGAAAAAACTCTATATTTTATATGTTCTGCCTCATTTATAGTCTTCCTTTATTTGATATCCTCCAATATCATATTTATAAGAGTATAATAAATAATCCCATCGACCATATCAGTTTTATCCCTTTTGTTTTAAAATAGATTAAGATTAAGATTAAGGGTTTCTCTAGAAAATTAGTGGAAGTCAATTATGTGTTGTGTATGGAACAATATATTATATTATAATAGTGGAAACTTGAGGAGTAAATGGTGTGATCGTACTTGGAAGTTGGAGTGCTGTCATGCCATAGTCATGAAGAAAACGTAAACGTGTCACATAGGGGTGTAAACGGTTCGGATACTAAAATTGATCACATCTAGGGGTGTAAACGGTTCGATACTAAAATTGATCACATCTAGGGGTGTAAACGGTTCCAACTGTAATTATCGGAGTTGTATTATAAGAAACTATAATTACAGTTTTAACTAAAATTGCCGTAGTAAATGATTGTGGATAATTACAGTTGTATTACACTCCGTTAATTACAGTTGTATTAAAGTTTCTTATAATTATAAATTTTTATAAATAAAATATCTTAATACAATAGATATCTTTTATTTCATTCATGGCAAAGCCCATTCAAAAGAAAGTCTGCTCTATAAAACCATATCCGGCCCAATCTAACTTGAATTTTGTGAATTGAGATCAGAAAATTTTCATTCCTCAACTCCCATTTGAGAAAGAATCCCAGATCCAGATATGAAATCCTGGTTTTCATGTTAAAATTCCGAGACATCAAACTTCCAAAGAAAATAAAGCACGACACCGTCCGTCGTCTCCATCGGCTTCAGACGACCGAACGGAAATCCCCTGTTTCTAACAAAGCACGACACATTTGATTTAAAATTTTCAATTAAATGAAACTGAACGAGAGAAATAGTACGAAACATTTTTTAACTTCGTTTATATTCCATTTAAACCGCGACTCATTATTGGTGATATCACTTGTTAGGGTGCCACGATCCGGTATCGTGAAAATCCCGTAAAAACCGTAACTATGTGAATTCCATCAAATAACTATAAATTGGAATCGTACCTTAAAAGTCTTAAAAACATATGAATAAACATACTTAATCCATGTAATTTTCGACCACGTTATCACCGTCTTTGCATCGCATGAAGCCTTGGTTGTAAAACAATAAAATTTCAATTATTTTATGATGTCTAATTTAAATTCATTTTATTTTCCAAGAATTTTCTCTCTTTTACCTTTTGATATGATAAATGAGAGAACGATATATATATATATATATATATATATATATATATATATATATATATATATATGGTCAATGGCCAACACCCTTGTATGACCAACGCCGGCCAACGGAGCTAATTTCTTTAAATCTAAATATCAAAATCAAATTTCAACCGTATGGATATGTTCTTTATCACTTATAAATGTTGTAGATTTAATTTCATAGAAAATAAAAATTTCTATCATATACATCATAACACGTAAAATAATTTACGGTCGAAATTTTTCATGACATGATTGAAAATTATGAAAATCACATGAAATTTATTCTACAAAGTATCTATATGATATTGATCATATCTATATGGGTGGATTTTGATTTTCAATTATCGATTTAGAGAAATTAGCTCCGTTGGCCGGCGTTGGCCATACAAGGATGTTGGTCATTGAGTCTAGCCTATATATATATATATATACATGGAATAAACATACTTAATCCATGTAATTTTCGACCACGTTATCACCGTCTTTGCATCGCATGAAGCCTTGGTTGCAAAACAATAAAATTTCAATTATTTTATGATGTCTAATTTAAATTCATTTTATTTTCCAAGAATTTTCTCTCTTTCACCTTTTGATATGATAAATGAGAGAACGATATATATATATATATATATATATATATATATATATATATATATATATATATATATATATATATACACACACATGGAATAAACATACTTAATCCATGTAATTTTCGACCACGTTATCACCGTCTTTGCATCGCATGAAGCCTTGGTTGCAAAACAATAAAATTTCAATTATTTTATGATGTCTAATTTAAATTCATTTTATTTTCCATGAATTTTCTCTCTTTCACCTTTTGATATGATAAATGAGAGAACGATATATATATATATATATATATATATATATATATATATATATATATATATATATATATATATTGGGAGGCTAAACTACTTAATTAACTACCAACATTTTGGTACTTAATGTTTTTTCACCATTGGATTTGCATTGGGATTTGTGTTTTTTCATGATGATCATGAAAATTTGTGCACATCATTAAATGCACAAATCTCAATGCAAATATAATGGTGAAAAATCATTAAGTACCAAAATGTTGGCACTTAATTAAGTAGTTTAGCCTCTCATATATATATATATATATATATATATATATTTGTGAACAAATTGCTTTTATAGTCAGCCGGTACCATTATCTCAATAAACCACACATTTTGAGTATTTCTATCTTAAGAAACTAACTTCAGGCTTTTAATCTAGATTTTTTATTTTAACTCATCCTATAATTTAGAGATATTTCAGCCATAATTTCTACACATAAAAAACCTTCATTCTAATCAACACATAAATATACTTTAATTTTTTAACTAAAATTGATCACTTTATAAACATATAAATAACAATAATACATCACACATAGACACGCACGCATGTACTCGCACGCGCACACACGCACACGTACATAATACATAATAGTATATTGAGCCTTATCAGAGTGTGAAACGGATAGGATGTACTGATGTACCCGACCCAACAAGGAGAAACAGGAATCATGGCAGTTTTGTAGTTTTATTTGATTCGATGCACGTGAGAAGAGCCAATATTTAGGGAGAAATATATAAACAAAAAAAAAACTAACTTGTAATTGTATAATTATTTCATTCTTTGAACCTAGTCCCTCAAGCATGCACCTTGTTTTTCTCGTTTACATCTTCTCTCTCCACAATGTTCTCAAAATCACAAGAAACCAATATATTACTCACTAAATTCCCCAATAAAATCAGCCATATCAAAAATCAAATAATTTTTCATTAACTGTTGTATGGGTAATACATAAATCAGATAGAATTTAAGAATAATAAAAAAAGATTAAATATTGTTTGATTAAAAGTAATCTAAACTCATTCGTTTGGACCCTCTAATAGTCTCATGTTCTTTGTTTATTATTAATGACCGTCTTTTCTACTTGGCTCAGAATGAACAGAGAATTTAGTTTGTTCCTTTGATATAGTTTAATTTATTTATTTCCCAAATTAAGGAAAAAATGAACTCGAGAGAGGGGCGTGTTCCCTTGAGTCATGGGCGAAGTTTGAATAATTTGTCAAAGTCACGAGTCAAATTAATTAAAATTAGGCTTTCAAAAATGAAATCTGAGTGCTGTTTAAACTAAATATTGGCTGAATTTCGGAATTAAGTTTGGACGACCCGAGACAGGTCAAAGTTATTAAATAATACTTAATGGAGATTTAGCGGTTATTAAGTTAGTCAAGGAACGCAAGTAATTGAGCAAGATCACGTGTTTGTTTTACTGATATTCCGTCTCTCCAAGTCCCAAGTCCCATGATTTTCAAGCTTGTTCAATTTTAGAATTTAGATTATAGAACTATCTTGTATTAGGATATGATAAACGTCCCCCAAAATTGTCTTTTAATCACACAACTTATTCTAAAGATGATATACATACTGAATGGAAATTAATAAGAAAAATATTAACTCCGCGTTGCTTAATTAGAAAAAGAGAAATAATTACTTAAATAGTTTAGTAGAACTGAGACTAGTATAAACAAGTAAATATATTTTTGGACAACGTGTGATTTATTTGGGTGGTATTGAGTTCTTAAATTTATTGAACTATAACAATGATATCGGAACAATATCTGAAAATATTATTTGCGGGCAAAAACATACATATATATGTATTGGACGAGAATTCGGAATACTAGTCTGCGATGCATAAACGTGCACATATATGTTCTAAAATGATGATGGTGGGATGGGGGTTGATCTCCTCAAACACACGGTTGTTTGCCATTGGATGTTTGAAGACATAAATAATTAATACTAAGTATTATTTTTATTGTTTGATATACGTAAAAAAAATTAATACGAAGTTTACATATATTAAGGCATCATTTTTGTTCCAATATAATATTTGCATATAAGAAAATTGTAATACGAAAAAAATTATATTTAAAAATTAAACCTCATTTCTTACACACGTCAAACGTGAATAATTTTTTTTAATAAAATTTAAATGAATGTATATATTTCAAACTACACGTTATGAGCTCACAAATCACAAATCCCAACTAATGTAAATCGTGTTATATGAATATATTTCTTAAAAATTTGGATGGCTCGTATGTATAATTATATGTGCGTACCGGTGCGGGTCTTTCAATTTCATGAGATGTTTAGTCGTTTGAGATAGCAACCTTTGATCATGTTATATCAATTTGTATTTAGTACCGGTATAATTATTTTGCCAAGGATTGAAATTGGTGTGCTCAATCAATTGTTTGTAAATTATATTATAAATGGAAAATGGAATTTTGACTTGTATATCCAATCCAAGTGGTTGTTTGATAGTCCAATAACAGAAATAACTAGAAACAATCAAGTGTGAACTCTCGTTCATAAATATTCCATTGCCATTGGGCCATTCACCATCATGAATTTTAACAAACACAACATGGCTCTCCTCAGTCATCATATTATTATAGTATGTAGCCATTTGCACAAAGAAAAAGAAAAAGAAGCAAGGAAATATACAAATCTTGTTCCCACGCAAAAAAAAAAGCAAGTTTGAATTACACCATAAAAATCACATCGAATATAGATATGTCAATAAATTTATGGGTTTTGTTCATATTATATATTTCATATTAATATATAATAAATTAATAAGACTGGATACATATTTAGATTCATATTTTTTTTATGCATATTCAATGAATAATAAGTTTTTAGTAGGAAAAATCATGTTCTCAACATAATAATTTAGCTGTACTCTCAAAAAAATAATAATGATTATTGTTTCTCAATGTCAAGATAAAAAACATGGATTACATCACAAGTATATATTAATTAATTTTCCATTTCATTATGCAGTCCTGGAAACAGGCCAGTAAACAAGTACAATTCCTCAATTATTAAATGAATCCCTTGCAAACCACACAACCTTATTTGGGTATATGTCTGTAGCAACAAAAAAATGGTCCAAACAAATTTGTAAAGATAATACGTAGTACAGTAAACATGATAAAAATTATAAATTGGTAAAGATAATACATAGTACAAGAATGCTACAGTCACCGAACTCAATTACAGAATTAACCCCGAAATAACATTTTAAATACAAAAATTAATAAATACAGGTGGGTCCCACTTGTGAATGCATATACAAATATCAAAATCGGGATGCATTCGGTGAAATGATTTTGTGGGTCAAGCATTTTTGTTTTTTTTTCCAGGTGATTCAATGGTTGAATCTTTTTAAAAGGTATTTCGAGAATTTGTAATTAATTAGATATTTTTTAATTTATCAATTAAATTAGTATCTTATTCGATGATTGCATTAATGATTATTTAAACTAGAGAATTAAAAATATCCAAATACCTTGTTAATTTGTATAAAAACTGGAAAAAATGTTCTATCATATAATAACATTTTTCAAGTTGTTATTTCATTCTTAGACTTAGAAAATAATCATCCATTCTAAAATTGTGATGTTTTCTAAATTAGATATTTGTATTAAATCAAATATAGAAAGAATTTGAATAAACCAATCTAAATTTTTAATTATTTATATTCGTGCTAGTTTCTAATTTTGATAAATTAATTAAGCAAAAACTCTCACTCTTACAAAATAGAAATAACACTGAATGTTTCCTATATGGTCATATTATAGTGGGTCCCACCTCAATGATTCTCTCATTTACAATACAAATATTCACTTCGAGATTACTTATGTGATTTACTCCTGGGTTTGTAGCATTTTTGTTAATTAAAAAAGATATGGTGAATAAATTAATAAATGAGAGGCTTCTAAATACACTGCATATTTAAAAATGGTATTTTGGATATTTTAGTAGAAATAAAATATCATTGGTGCTGGATGATTAAGACTGACCGAAGTTCAATGAACCAAATAATAAAATTCCAAATTAACCCCAAAAATGAAAATATAGAAGGTGCTAACGAAAATATGGAATCAAATCCTTTCATGTTTTACCTTTGAGGTGTTTGGATCTGAATTTAGGGTTCATATAATTTACTTAGATTTTTATCTATTATGTGATTTAGTTTACAATAAAAGATATTTACAAAATAATTATGTTATTCATAGTTTATTTTAACACTTCATTAGATAATTTGAAAACAATGCATTGTAATTAGATTTTTATGTTATATAAGTTTATTGGTTGTAAATTAGAATGAATGGCAACTCCCCTAATTAGCCTAAATTACTTTGAGAGATAATTAAGCGTATACGTATCCACCATATGGGGTGCCATTCGCGTGAGTGATTCACGGCACAACAAAGAAAAAAATGGACACCAACATGTCTTGAATATTTAATTTTTCTGTTAGTACTTATCCATGATCCACACCTATAAATATGTTCGTGCATGTATTCTTTCTCCCCAACACATTCATTCATTCATTCCTGCCTCCTCTTCTTCTCATTCTTAGGTAATTCTTGCACCTCTCTCTCTCTCTCCTCTAACTCACATCTCTCTCTCTCTCTCTCTCTCTCTCTCTCTCTCTCTCTCTCTCTCTCTCTCTCTCTCTCTCTCTCTCTCTCTCTCTCTCTCTCTCTTCCTAAGCTCTTCGCCCTTCTGTGTTTAGTATACAACTTCTACATTTTTTCTTTTTTGCTCTCTCTCTCTCTCTCTCTCTCTCTCTCTCTCTCTCTCTCTCTATACTAGTTGTAATCCCACAAAAACATACTTCTTTTTCATTTTTGCAACTTTTTTATAATTTTTTGAAGCATGTTTTATTTTTTCGTGTGATTACTCATACCAAATTAATGAACTCCTTTTTCCTTCAATTATCAGAGAAGTTTTCGCAAGAAAAAGAGATGAAGACGTTTGCGATGAAATTCCTGCTTTACTTACTCTACGCAGCTATTTTAGGAGGTGATATTCCTTTAACATAAATTGGTTATATTGTTATATATAAATACATAGAATATTTCCAATTCATGCATTTGAGCCGGGGATAATATTTTCAATTCATGCATTGGTTGTTTTCCTATATTATCATTTTCACATTAATGTGATGAAAAACAAAAATATTACTTTGTAATAAAATAGTTTCCATGAATAAAAAAATAAAATATTGAGAGTAAAAATTTAGGAATGAAACTACCAATAAGATTCATATTCTATTTATACAAGATAAATTAACTAAATCTCTATATATATCCTTTCTAATTTTCAGACATAGGGATCTCTGTCAATTCTTTGCCGTACGATTACACCGCAACTGTCGAGGTATACAACATTTTTTCTTTAATTTTCAAAATTAAAATTATCAGTAAATTATATTTTATTTGGCACATGAAATCAAAGTAAAAAATATTAGTGGATAAAGAGCAAAACTTTCTATATTATTTCAACAAAAAGTATGCAAAGAAGTTGGTTCTTTTCAAACTAAGTCTCTAAAAAGGTCAACCAAGAATTTGACATTTTAATTACATGTGTAAAATTGACTATAACAAAACATAAAAAGGGAGTCACACTCAACCAAACATAAAAAAATGCTATGCCCCCAAACAAAGTTGGAAAAAAATATAATACAAGTACCACCAACCAAGCATGCCTAAATATACAAGAAATTAAGGCCTAAATTAGGGATATATACGACTATATGTATATAGAAATACCTTTTTGCCAAACACAAATTTCCAAAGATTATTATTTTATTGAATTAGGATCTTTTCACATTAAAGGGTCAAAGGTCAACAAATATTTCCCAATATTGAAAATATATTGACTTTTATGACTCGTATATATATGCTTTTTTTAATAAAGTTAGAACTTTGGCCCATGGGCCTTTTGGAAGTGGAATTTTACAAAGTTCACCCCCTCAGAATATTCTAATTATTTTCATTTTTCTTCTTGATTTCTAGTGTCTTGCTCAACCATTGAAGCCACAATATGGAGGTGGAATCATAGTGAATCCAGAGTTCAATAACAGCCTCAATGGATGGTTATCATTTGGTTATGGTGATGTGAGTCACAAAATCGCAGAATCGGGAAATGGATTCTCGGTTTCTCGCAACAGAACCCTGCCATACCAAAGTGTCTCTCAGAAGGTGTATTTGCACAAAGACAAGCACTATACTCTATCTGGTACAAACTGCAAACTTTGTTTTAACCTAACTACTTGCAAACAAGTAATACTGTTATTATTATTTATTTTATTTTTGAAAGGGGAGTCTCAATTGTTTAAATTTTTTTTTTTTTTCAGTTTGGCTACAAGTAAACAAAGGAAATGCCAACGTTCGAGCCGTATTCAAGATGCAAAATGGATTTATTCATGCCGGTGCAATCGAAGCTAAGTCTTCTTGTTGGTCCATGCTTAAAGGAGGTCTCTCTGTTAATACTACTGGTCCAGCCGAATTATATTTCGAGGTACCAATTCTCTCAACTAAGTTTAGTTCTATGCAAAATGTACTTATGAAATGTATAATTCGAAAAAATAGGGATAATTCTAACGCGTTAATTTTGTGTAAATACAGAGCAACAACACGGCAGTCGAAATATGGGTAGATAGTGTATCTTTACAACCATTTACTCTTGATCAATGGGCAACTCATCATAACGATAGTATCAGTCAGGTCAGTATAAACTTTGAGCATATTTTATTTTTATAATTTGATTTGCTAACATAGGAAAAATTAATTTATCAGGTACGCAAAAAGATGATGAAATTCCAAGCAATAGACGCAAAAGGGAAACCTATAAAAGGTGCACAATTCTCCATCAATCCAGTCCGACCCGGATTCCCGTTTGGATCCGCTATTAACCAAGCCATCATCCAAAACCAGGATTACCAAAAATGGTTTGCCTCGAGATTCACGGTCACTACTTTCGAGAACGAGATGAAATGGTACGATACCGAGTATGCGCCAGGACAAGTCGATTACTCTAAGGCCGATGCCATGCTTGCATTTGCCAAGAGTCACGGGATTAAAGTTCGTGGCCACAATGTGTTCTGGGACGATCCTAGGTAAGTCTTCTTTAACTTATACCAAATTATAGTAAAGTAAATAAATATAATGAAACTAATTTTTCAAAAATAATTCGACCAGTACTCAAATGGGGTGGGTAGAAGCACTCAACAATGGGCAGCTTCAAAACGCAGTGACGAAACGTATAACATCCGTAATGACACGATACAGAGGTCAAGTAATTGCATGGGACGTGGTAAACGAAAACGTGCACTTCAATTTCTTCGAAAGTAGGCTCGGACCAGACGCCTCGAACAAATTCTACAGTCAGGCCAGCAACATTGACCCAAACGCGCTCTTGTTTTTGAACGATTACAACACGTTGGAAGTGCCGGGCGATTACAATGCAACTCCTGACAGGTATCTTAAGAGACTCAAGCAGATACAGAGCGGGACGAACGCGAAATTTGCGATTGGATTGGAAGGGCATTTTGATGTGCCGAATATTCCGTATATAAGATCCGCGTTGGATACTTTGGCGAGCGCTGGTGTGCCCATTTGGCTTACCGAGGTCGATGTTGCCGGTTCCGGTGCTGGTCCAAATCAGGTATTATTAATTTATTATTATTAAACAAAATTTCGAGCCCGCCCCTAATTATAATATGTTTTAGGCAAATTATTTGGATCAAGTGCTCAGAGAAGCATATGCACATCCAGCGGTACAAGGAATCGTAATGTGGGCATCGTGGACTCCAGAAGGATGTTACAGGATGTGTCTGACGAACAACCAATTCCAGAACCTTCCGACTGGAAATACGGTGGACAATTTAATTCATACATGGAATACTAAGGCTCGAGGAACGAGCGGGAAAAACGGTTATTTCCATGCACATTTAGCTCATGGTGATTATGAAGTCAAGATTCATCACCCGAGTTTGAATTCGTCCTCGGTGCATAGTTTTACGGTGCATCCGGACTTGGAGTCCGAGTATAAGTTGCAAATGAAAGATTAAGTTTCCAAGTGGTGGAGATGATTATGATTATGATTAAATGAATTTTGTGTGGTTTGCTTGATTATTTGTAGCGACAGGCAAATAGAAAGAAGGTAGTGTAGGAATAGTAAAGGAATAATGAAATGTGTAGCTTTATATAATTAGAATTTGTGTACTTGATCATTTGATCAAGATTTCCATTGTCTTATTCAAGAAATGGTATGGTCACTCGTTTTTTTCCAGATAGAACTGTATTCATTCAAAGTTACTTTTTCCTGATGGTAACTATTCAGTTCGACAATAATACTCGTATAATTTACGAACAGTTACGTATAATTTACGAACAATTACGTATTATGAATAATACTAGTATTTAAATTTGTCACGCAATTTTTAGTTGTCTCCGTATTGGTATATTCAATGGGGACTTCTATTCATGCACTCTTTTTTATGATACAATGTTTTTCAAAAATATTTTGAGTAATTATTGGATTAATAAGTATCTCAAATATATTTATCAATTAATCAATTAATGTGAGGTTAAATAGAAAATCTATGCCGTTCATTTAAATAATTTTTTTCCTAAAAAATAAGTTTTATGATACATTCTTTTAAAAATATAATTAATTGTCAATTACCTAAAATATTTTTTTAAAACGGTATATCATAGAATTTTCCTATTTTAATTATTTCTTAAAATATTTTCTCTTGTGTAGTGATTTAAATTAGACAAATAAAAAAATTAAGCAAGACACATGAAACAACAAAATAAACTTATTCAAATATGAAATTCTCATAGGCTAGTAATAATATCTTACAAACTATTTTAAATCGATATAAAAAATCTAACACATTTCATACATTCATCAATTTACTATCATATAACCTCCTTTTTTTAAAATTATGCACTGAGTTTGTCTTGATTTGTTAGCAGTAAGAACTATCCTTGCCCTTTTTGTTTGATTTAAGAGAAATTGATCATAGTTAAGAAAGAGGACTGAAAATTAATGAAATAATTTCAGTAGCCTCCAACATCTCCTATTAAAAATTAAATATGATTAATCATCCGTGATTTTTTGGGTACAATCTAATTAATCTAAAGATCAACTACTTATCTATTCCAAATTTGCAATCCATGAAGACTAAGGTCTATTTAAGAACATGGCCATTCACACGTTTTCCATTTTTTCACCTAAAATGTCACACACTTAGCATTTCTCTTTAGTTAAGAAAGAGGGTTGAATGAAATAATCTTCTCCGTGGCCTCCAACGTCCTATTGAAAATTAAATATCATTAATCATGTGTCACACTCTTAGCATTTCTCTTTTGTGTATATGTATACGAATACGAGTATCGTATCCGACACGATACAAATAAAATAATTTAAAAATATATATATAATAGATTATATTTGTTATATATAATATTTTATTAATTTTTATTATATATATTAAATTTATTACATATTAGATATAATATATTGACATTTAAATATTAAAACTCTGTTATTATTGAAATAATGCTTAAAATAAATGTTTATATACTTAGTTATTTATTTATATGCAATCGTTATAACGCATAGCGAAATAACAACTGAAGCACGATACCACAATTTATTAAATAACGATGTTATATTGTCGCTATAAAGTGAAATAGTGAGAATTGTGTGTAAATTAGAGTCAAAACGATGTTATAGGATGAATCAACATCACACAATCTATTAATTAATAATAATGATAAGAATGTTAATGTGGTTTCATGAGAAGATTCAAAGATAAGTGCAAAATAAAGAGTGAGTAAATTGTATTTCAATTATTTATGAATCAATAAATTTATATTCATATATTTTTATTGTATACTAAATAAGTGAAAAATATACTTTTTACATTCTCTCTCTTCAAAAAAGAACAAAAACAGAGAGAGCACAAAAAAGAGTTTTCGATCTGGGGTGGAGGCGCCGCCTCCACCCCACCTCCGCCTCCGCCTCTGCCACCTCTGTCCTCTCTCCTCCTCCAGTCGATACCAACTCCATCCATAGTATTCGTCTTTCATGACGTTTCTTCCACTTTCATGACGCTTCTTCTTTTCTTCTTCCTTTTCGCTCTCCATGGCGTTTGCCTGGACAGTCGATAGTGACCGTGAACCTAGACTGTGCAATTTATTGCGATCTTCTTCTTCCCTCTTCAACCGCTAAACCCTAATGGCTCCTCTCCATGACGTACTATGCGATTCTTCGCTGGCATGTGCGATTCGACTCCAATTCGACTATGATTCTTCGCTGGCCTGTGCGATTCTTCGACTATTCTGCGAATTTCAATTTCGATCCAAACACGAAGAACGAACAGATTATGCAGATTTCTGCGATTTCGAGTCTAATTCGTAGACCTAATTGGCAGAACAGATTCAGATTTTTGCAAATACTTTTATCATATTCGCAGAACAAACGATGAAAATGAAGAGTCTCGAACGAACAGACACGAAGAGTTTTATTCATACTTGAAGAGTCTCGAACGAACATACACGAAGAGTTACATTCATACTCGAAGAGTCTCGAACGAACAGACACGAAGAGTTCCATTCATACTCGAAGAGTCTCGAACGAACAGACACGAAGAGTTCTATTCATAATCGAAGAGTCTCGAATGAACAGACACGAAGAGTTCCATTCATATTCGAAGAGTCGTTTTACAAGTTTAGGTCCTTGATTCAATCAACGGAACCATCAATCTAAATCACTGTTTTTAATACAAATTCGATTTGTAATGGTGATACTGTAAATAGCATACGGGTTTTGAGCAAAAAAAAAATAAGTGAAAAATATAATATTAATTCTTACAAATAGTCATAAACTGTATTTCATAAAATAATATTATTTCTCAATTATTTATGAATCAATAAATTTATATTCATATACTTTTATTGTATACTAAATTATTGTATTAAAATAAGCCTAAGTATACACGAATAGCCCGAATTGATGAATTAGTAACATATTTGTTTTATATGACCGATTGAAAAAACATTTTGACTCGGATTATACACAAACTGTATTGCGCACCGTATAAGGGTGTCAAGAATGACTAACTAATCTATATAGGGGTCCGGTGGGGACACGGCCTCCCAAAAAAATTCGAGAAACTGTGCATATATGTAATGGTACATTATATTTGTTTATTTTTATAACTGTGTAAATTTTAAATTTGTATGTTTGCTTTCCTTTTTGTTAAAATTTCTTTTAATATTATTTCAGTAACTATTTTGTTTCCATTACAGTACAAAGGAGATCGAATTCTTACATAGATCAGAGCATCGAACTACCTCGGAATGATTTTTGTTCGATTTGAATTTTCATTAGAAAATGATGAAACCAAGGGTAGTGAAGAAAGATTCATGTTTTTACTCTTCTTCTTTTCAAAAGGGAAAATGTTCAACTTTCCCCACCTTTCCCCTAGCACTCTTGATGTGCTGGCAGTATTATGTGCTGGCACTCAGGGGTGTTAATCCATAACACCATTTTTGTTTGGGTGTTAATCCATAACCCCGTCGACTTTGGGGGTGTTAATTCATAACACCGTGACAGATTCTGATTGGTTGGATTATTTACACAACTTTAATGCAAACAATAAGAAGCTGACACGTGGCATTCGTGGGTAAATTGCGGTTCGTATTATTACTCCCGCTGGTTTTGGGGGTGTTAATCCATAACACCATTGACTTTGGGGGATGTTAATCCATAAAAACAATTTTGGTGTTATGGATTAACACCCCAAAATTGTTTTATGGATTAACATCCCCCAAAGTCAATGGTGTTATGGATTAACACCCCCAAAGCCAGCGGAGTAATAATACGAACCGCAATTTACCACGAATGCCACGTGGCAGCTTCCTATTTGTTGCATTAAAGTTGTGTAAATGATCCAACCAATCAGAATCTGCCACGGTATTATGGATTAACACCCCCAAAGTCAACGGGGTTATGGATTAACACCCAAAAAAATGATGTTATGGATTAACACCCCAGAGTGCCAGCACATCAAGCCCTCTGGGGGACAGAAGAGGGGGAAGTACATCATCACTCAAAAGAATTAATCTTTTAACACAACTGGAAAAAGAAATTAACAGTAGATGTAGCCCAGTATAATCATATTAATCTCATGCATTTGTAACATTATAAGGAAGTACCAAAAGGTAATAATAATAAGAGGGTGATATTGTTTAATTCAGGGAGATACTTTATCTGTTATTTTTTTAATTTAAAGTTCTTAAATGGGAGATCAAATATAAATTATAGTACACGACCACAATATCTAAGATTAATTTCATGTTAGTAGTGAATCCCTATGATTTACGCCTATAAATATGCATTTGCAGGTATTATTTTTTATCCTAAATTTAAATCCAACAAGATGAAACTTTTTGTGGAGAAATTGGTGCTTTTGTTACTACTTCATGCTGTTATTTTAGGAGGTGACAATTTTGTATTTTCATGATTTAATTGAATATTGGAAACGTAGGAATATGTTGACTAACATATCATTGAAAAGTCTTAATATTGCAATTAACTATTTTATTAATTGAATCTATAATAATTCTGTAAAGCAAGCTCACGTTAAAACTTTATTTAATTGGATTACAACTTATTGAATCTATAATAATTCTATAATGCAAGATCCTTGAATATAATTTGAAATCATACTGACACATTTGGTAATCTAATCTCCACTTTAATTCCTGATTTTCTAGATATCTATGTGAATTCTTTGCCCTACGATTACTCAGCAAGTGTGGAGGTAATGAATCATTTTTTTTGTATTTAGGGTATATCAATCCTTATTATTGCCAATTATTTAAGTTTATTTATTTATTTTTTCATATTTTTTAGTGTCTGGCCGAACCATTGAAACCGCAATACGAAGGCGGGATCATAATCAATCCTGAGTTCAATAACAGCCTGAATGGCTGGTCCCCATTTGGTCATGGCAATGTGAAGCACAGAATCTCCGAATCGGGAAATGGATTCTCGGTTTCACACGGTAGAATTCAAGCACACCTAACATTCTCTGGAGAAAAACAAGCTCTATACTTTCTCTGGTACAGTTCTCACCTAACATTCGTACCAGCGTAAATTCTCAATATTAGTCTGATTTTATCAAAATTCTCGATATTTTCAGCTTGGTTACAAGTACACAGAGGAAATGCCGATGTAAGAGCAGTATTTAAGACGAAAAATGGAATTATACATGCCGGTGCGACAGAAGCGAAGTCTTCTTGTTGGTCCATGCTTAAAGGAGGCCTCACCGTTAATACAACCGGTTCGGCCGAATTATATTTCGAGGTTGACCAATTCTTCATATTTCTTTTTTTGTAATTTTATAGAAAAAAATTATTTACGTTAATTTCGTGCAAATGTAGATCAATAACAGTAACAGGACATTGGAATTATGGGTCGATAGCGTATCTTTGCAACCATTTACACTCGATGAATGGACAGCTCATCATAATAATAGCATTAACCAGGTTAGTTCATAACTAAACGTGTCTATAATGTTTTTTATTCATTTGCGAAAATGTTCGTAGGTGCGTAAAAAAATGATGAAATTCCAAGCAATAAACGCGCAAGGGAACCCCTTAAAAGGCGCAAAATTCTCCATACATCCAACCCGAGGCTCAGGATTCCCATTCGGCAACGCGATGAGTCAATCCATAATCCACAACCCAGCATACCAAAATTGGTTCGCTTCGAGATTCAAGGTCACCACTTTCGAAACGAGATGAAATGGTACCATAACGAGAATTCGCCGGGAAGAACAAATTATTTACAGGCCGATGCCATGATGGCCTTCGCTAAGAGACACGGGATTAAGGTTCGCGGCCACAATGTTCTCTGGAATGAACCTCGGTTAGTAGTAAACTTGTCACATTTTGAAAAGATTAAAAAATATATATTAATAACAATAGCCACTAAATATATGTTAAAGATCACAAATGGGCTGGGTGAAATCTCTAAACAACCATCAGCTTCGAGAGGCGGCGTCCAAATGCATGAGTTCGGTAATGTCACATTACAGAAATCAACTGATAGCATGGGATGTGGTAAACGAAAACGTCCACTACGACTTCTTCGAAACTAAACTGGGACACGACGCTTCGAAGCAGTTCTATAGCGAGGCTCACAAACTCGACCCAAACGCGGTTTTATTTTTGAACGACTTCAACACGCTAGAGCATCCTGGCGATTTCAATGCGAGTCCAGATAAGTATATTCAGAGGCTTAGGCATATACAGAGCGGGACTAACACGAGAATCGCGATTGGATTGGAAGGGCATTTTGGGGTGCCGAATATTCCGTATGTGAGATCCGCTTTGGATACTTTGGGGAGAACCGGAGTGCCCATTTGGCTCACCGAAGTTGACGTTGGCGGTTCCGGTCCGATTCAGGTATGTCAAGTCCGAAAATTTTGTAATATTATTAAGACCAAATTTCATATGTATCCCTACAAAAACCCACAATTTCACGTATATCCCTGCACAACGCGAAATATCGTGAATATCCCTGTAAAACTTTTAAAATTTCATGAATGCCCTTTTTGTTAAATTTCGGTTAACTATCCCTTAAGATTACTGCTAATTTGTGCTTTCCGATTTTTCCGACATAAATTTTATTCCTTATTTACATAGGGTGTAAAATCAGAAAAACAAAAATTAGCGGTAATCTTAACGAATAGTTAAAAGAAATCTGACAAAAATGACATCCGCCAAAATTATAACAATTTTATAGGAGTATTCCTGATATTTCACGTTTTGCATGGTACATATGAAATTTGGTCTATTGTTAAATTTTCTAATTTAGTCTGATCATGATGATTAGGCAAATCAATTGGATCAAATTCTGAGAGAGGCGTATGCACATCCAACCGTTCATGGAATCGTGATGTGGGCTTCGTGGAACCCAGCAGGATGTTACAGGATGTGTCTGACGAATAACCAATTTCAGAACCATCCAGTTGGAAATACGGTGGATAATTTGATTCGGACGTGGAGGACTCAATCTCGAGGAATGAGTGGAGAAGATGGTTATTTCGAGGCATTTCTTGCTCACGGTGATTATGAAGTCGAGATACACCACTCGAGTTTGAATTCGTCCTCTCTGCATAGTTTTACGGTGCATCCTGATTTCGAGTCCGAGTATAAGATGCAAATTAAATAATAAGCATGGTTAATTAGCATTAGTTTTAACAAAGATTTTGTTTAAAAATTACCTTTTGAAGGGTCAAATTGTAAAATGTAACCCTGGTTCACCATAATTTATCATCAAATTGACCTAATACAACAATCAGATATTTGGAAGTTCAGTTTTAATAATAGAAAAGCACAAAATTAAAGCCCGAAAAAATAGAAATTAACTTTATTGTGATGTTTTTACTATTAATATACATAATAAAAAAAACCCTCTAAATTATATCATTATTTCAATAAATTCTAGATGAAATTAAAATCTCTTAAATAACCTAACTTCTCAAATCCTCCAAGAATAAGAAAAACAAAACTCAAAAAAAAATTATTCAGGCCCTTTGGACGACCTTTTTTGTCGTCTGATATACCCATCCATCAAAGTAATATAAATCGAACTATTTACATCCATACCCTTCCGAACCATTTCATCCAACACCTCCTTCGCTTCCTTAAAACACCCTTTACTACACAACTCGTTAATTTCCTCTTCCAAATGACTACTTCCTCTCTCATCTCTCGCCTCTCTCTCCTCCTTTTTCAACAAACTCAATCTCAAATTCCCATCCAACTTCCCTCTCTCCGTCAATTCATCCAACAATTCCCGTGCCTCCTCGGACCTCCCCGCCTCGGAAAGCGCGCACAACAAAACATCATAACTATACGCATCGGGATCCGTGCCCTTCTTCTTCATATCACGAAACAAATCCAACCCTTTATCGATTTCTCCAATCTTACAAAACCCATTTATCAGCGTGTTGTACGTGATCAAATCCACTTCCTTTCCCTTCTCGACCCACGACTCGAAAAGCTTCATCGCTTTGTCTACTTTCCCGTAACGAATCAACCCGTCGAGCAAAATATTACACGTGAAAACATTCGGTTTGAAAGAATTCGCGACCATTTTATTATGAAATTGAAACGCGCTCTCCAAATCGCCTTCTCTACAATACCCGTGAATGATTATATTATACGTTATTTCGTCCGGTACCAATCCTTCTCGTTGTACCATTTCGTTGAGCATGTTAATCGCCTCGTTTATTTTTCCTAATGTGCATAGCCCTTTAATCATCGTGTTATATGTGGTTGTGCTCGGTTTAATTTTTCTCTCTTTCATTTCCTCCCATAGTTTTATTGCCGCTTCGGGATTTTCGTCGCGAAAATACGCGGTTATGACCGTACCGAAACTAACTTCGTCCGGTACGAATCCTCGTTTCGGAGGAGATTTGAGCAATCCGCAAGCCTCGGTGAATCTTTTTTCTTTGCAAAGACTGTGAAGAACTGAATTGAGGGTAAAAGTGTCCATTTTGAGTCCTTTATTTACCATTTCGTCCATTAAAGTAAATGCTTTACCAGCGTTGTTAACTTTACAATATGCACTGATTAATGTGTTGTAAGTGATTATATCTGGATTTATTCCTTCTTCTTCCATCTTTGTCAAGGATTCGAATGCCTCGTCTAGTTTGCCTTCTTTGCAAAGCCCTTTGATTATTATGTTATGAGTGATTAAATTAGGCTTCAGTTTTCTATCGCGCATTTCATCGAGCAGTTCGTCTGCGCCAGATCCGTGTCTCCATTTAAAGCATGCATCGATGATCGTGTTGTACGTGACCACGTCAGGCTTGTAAGTACCGAGCTCCTCCATGTCTATCTTGATCTTGAATGCCTCGTCGAGTTTGCCCTCTTTACAGTGACCTGAGATGAACACGTTATAGGTCCAGAGATCTGGTTGAAAACCCGAAGCGGTCATGAGTTCCATCGCCTTGGTTGCCTCTTTTAACCACCCTAATCGAGAATAAGTACTGATGAGAGTGTTGTATGTAGAATGATTCGGTGCAATTTCTCTCGATTTCATGTCGGAGAGAAGGTCTCTTGCTTCTTTGAGCATGCCACGTTTACAATACGCGTGCAAAATCGTGTTGATGGAGATCACGTCGGGAGAACAACCGAAGCCGGCCATGGTGGACAGTAAAGACACTGCTTCGGTGAAATTGCCGTGTCTGGAATGAATCTTGATGAGAATGTTGAATGTGTTTATGTTGGGTTGAACGCCGAGAGAGACCATGGATTCGAAGATGGTAATGGGGAGTGATGGGGCGACTGGAGCGGGTGAATTGGAGAGGGAAGAGAGGAGAGTATTGGAGGTTAAGAGAGACGGGCGAAGACGTTGAGTTTTCATATGGAGAAACAACTGGGAGGCGAGCTCTGGTTTCCCGGCAAGGGAATAGGAGGCGACGGAGAGGTCGAGAATAGAATGGGAGGTGGAGAGAGATAGAAAGCGACGGTGGAGGTGGAGGCTGGCATCAACAGGGATGAAGGAGAGGAGAACGCGACGTGCGGCGGCGAATTGTTCTGCACCAATCAGAGAGTTTATGGAGTATAAGAGGACGGAGACAAGAGGACGAATTTGACAGGGGCGGAGATGGCGGAGATATGGTGCGAGGCTTTGGTGAATAGAAGGGGAAGAAGAGTGTGATTTGAGAATGGCGGAGATTGTGGATACTAATTGACCAGGATTTACGAACGTCGGAGGAGAAGACATTGCTATGGAGGTCGGCGCACGGCGGAGCACGCCGGAGTGAGGTGGAGAAGGGAACGGGGCGAGAGATGGAAGTGGACTAGTGAGGCGAGGGGTTTACGATTTACATTACAAGCATGAGACCGTATTACATTTCTCGGTTTTCTACAGAAGAAAAGGAATCCGGAAACGAAATCCTGGATGAGTTATGTGGATTCATTCTTGCATGTTTTCTACACAGAGAACAATAGAAGTCAGAATCAGTCTTCAAAACTAATATATTGCTCAAAAAGTTTAACCTTATAAAACACTAGCATTACCCCCCCGCAATTGCGCGGGGCTGTTCGGGTTTATAAGTAATGTAATTGAAAAAAATTGTTGTTCGTTTTGTGTATGTGACTTTCTTTTTGTAATCATTATTATATGTGTAATTTAGTGTGTTGTGTGCGAGTGAAATTTTGTAGCAAAAATCGTTTGAAAATTTTAAGAGCCGGATTTCTTGAATAATTCAAACGGTTATTGCTAAAAAAATTATCTATATTTTATACTTCATAAGTAAAATAAGGAAAAAGAACGAATGAGTCGTCATGAAATTTATTAAGAACATAATAGTTCACAAAACATTGCTGAAAAAAAGAGTGTTTTTAATTTCACAAATCTTTAATTTCGCTACATATTTAGTACAAATATTTTTCGTCCTTTGTGTGGTCAGCCAACAACAAAGTTTGAAGATGTCATCGCTAACCGTTTCGTTCGAATCTTTAATTTAAATTATGTCATGATTATTCGCACATCCATTATTTGGTATATTTTTAACCCCCTAATTTTTTTTGGATATTATAAAAAATTCTCTATCTTTTCGTAAACTCCCAAAAAAAAAAACTCTTTACCAAACTTTTATTTTAAAATACTCCTTATGGATAATATTAATTTTTTTTTTTCCAAAATACCCTCCAAATCTCATATGTAATAATTAAAACTTATTTTTGTTATTTTTTATTAATTTTAAGAAAATTCATAAACACTTCTTAACACGTAGTGATTTAAAAAAATTTAAATTATTACATATTTTGTTTATATAATTTTAATATTACATTCTTTATTCATAAAAAAACTAACATTAAATGATAATAAATAAACACCGTGGAAATATATTCATAGAAAATATCTATTTAAACATCTATTTTTTATTTTAGTTTTCTTTTTATGTATTTTTTAATAGTTTTGTGATATTTTATTTTTAAATATTTGCAAGATGTTCTTTTATTAATATTGTTCAACTTATTATAATTTTATTTTAGTTTTTCAAGAAAAATAATAAAGGACCAAAATGTAAATTTTAAAACTTCGGAGGACAAAAATGCAAATATAAAGGACCAAAATGTGAAAAAAGGACAAAAATATAATTTTTTTTAAAAAATATGACCAATTTGAGGCCCCTGGACTAAAATGTAAATTTCAAAACTTCGAAGGGCCAAAATGCAAATATAAAGGACCAAAATGAGAAAAAAAAGGACCAAAATGTAAATTTTTTTCGATAAAAGGACCAATTTGTAAATAAAAAAGGACCAATATGGAAAAAAAGGACCAAAATATAAATTTGTTTCGAAAAAAGGACCAATTTGTAAATCAAAAAGGACCAAAATGTAAAAAAAATATTTTTTTTTACAAATAGGCCCCTGGTGACGTGGCTGCACCAGACAAGAAAAATAATAAAGGACCAAAATGTAAATTTTAAAACTTCGAAGGACCAAAATGCAAATATAAAGGACCGAAATGTGATAAAAAAGGACCAAAATATAATTTGTTTTAAAAAACAGGACCAATTTGAGGCCCCTGGACAAAAATGTGATTATTAAAATTTCGAAGGACCAAAATGCAAATATAAAGGATCAAAATGTAAAAACGAAGGACCAAAATGTAATTTGTTTTTAAGAAAAGGACCAATTTGTAAATCAAAAAGGACCAGAATGTAAAAAAAATATTTTTTTTTTACAAATAGACCCCTGGTGACGTGGCTGCCTGGACTAAAATGTAAATTTCAAAACTTCGAAGGGCCAAAATGCAAATATAAAGGACCAAAATGTAAAAAAAGGACCAAAATGTAATTTTTTTTCGGAAAAAGGACCAAAATGCAAATATAAAGGACCGAAATGTGATAAAGAAGGACCAAAATGTAATTTTTTTTAAAAAACAGTACCAATTTGAGGCCCCTGGACCAAAATGTGAATATTAAAACTTCGAAGGACCAAAATGTAAAAAAAAAGGACCAAAATATAATTTTTTTTTAATAAAAAGGACCAATTTGTAAATAAAAAAGGACCAAAATGTAAAAAAAAAAAAAATTTTACGAATAGGCCCCTGGTGACGTGGCTGCACCAGGAGGCAGCAAATCCCCTTGCATTAGTATATAGATAGATAGATAGATATTACAAGAAATCAAAAAATAAAATTTAACCAAAAACTATATTTATTAAATTTACTTTTGTTATAATTTTTTAATAATAATAGTAATAATAACTTACTTAAATAGAACATATCAACCCTCTTAAATAGTATAATAATAATACGAAAAGTATTCTAATTCTAATATGATATTTGCCCTTTCAGAATAGAGAATAAATAATGATATTTCATATTTAAAATCCAGTGAATCAAACCTGAATTGACTTCAAAAATTAAATTATGATCGTCCAATTAATCAATTATTTAAAATTCATAATATCCTTTCTTGACAGTAGTGATTTTCAATAATAAATTTTTTCTTTCTTCTAGAAACTTGCCATCAGGCCGGTCCCGATGTTTTGGGACTTTAGACGATTAGTATTTTGTATGATTATATACTAATATAGGAATACCAATTGAAATATTTATTTAACGCGCCATACATGATATTTGATATTTTTATTTATGCAAACAAATTGTGTGATATAAGGATACTTTTCGCAAACATGCCGTACAAAAGGAGTCTCCGGTTAGGAAAACAGAATCAAATGATTCATCGGTAAAATTCAGAACAAAGGCATGATGAGCTTGAACAAAAGCATGAGTAAAAGTATATGCTTTTTCTTTTCAGAACCAAAATCATGCTAATTCCTTGATAAAATTCCACCTGTGTTCTTATAAGCTTTTGTTGCACAAAACCCAGAAGAAACAATTTCGATGAATTTCAATGTTCTTCGTCTTTAAAGTTTAAACAAGAATCAAATGATTTTGCTTAATAAGTCATGGGAGGAAATCAAATTAGAAAAGAATAAAATGAGCAGCATCACTTTTAATGGTTAACAAGGTGTGAGATCACGATCATGGTCATGATAATTATTTTGCTAGATACGATAACTCGTAAAATCCTTTTATCAAATGGGCTAAAAGTAAACTGAACCAATGTCGAAATATGTGAAAAGAGAAACCAGAGATTAAACATTATTTCCGCCTTCAAATATTTGCGCAAGTGCATGCAAATTAACAAACGCACGGTTATTCCCAATTATCACATTGTGGAGAACATCTTTATTGTGAAGAACATCAATAACTCTTGATATTGAAACTTCAGCATTTGTTGTTCAAATTATTATGTTTGAATGTAGGAAACTTACACTACGGCAGCTACAATGCTACTGCTTGGATGATCGATATTAAATCTACTATATCATTGTAATTTATATATTTGGATATATATAATTAGAAGTTTGAAAACAAGTCTGGATGAATATCATAATGCAAAGATCATTACAATATTAAATGTAATAAATTTATGACCTTTCAATTTTTTTAATTAAAGCCATAATCAAATCAAATATAAATCTAACAAACAAGTCATTCAAACAAAACAAACTAAAATACATCTTTTTGTAAAATTGGATTTGTAACCTTTCGTTTAAGGGGAATTTAGTTGCAATAGTAATGACGTTAAAAGGACAAGTCCTATTGGATTTTCACAACCTTAACTGTAAACTACACAAAGATCATTACAAGTAGTTTTTTCAGTTCATATGTGATTATAAAAAAAAAATCAAATTACCTCGATGGATGAACCAGCGGCTACACAGGCGGATTGAGAAGAGTCTTTGTTGAAATAATTCCAATTTTGTTTCCCATTTTGACCAAATTTCTGAAAATTAATAGTTTGTAATATTGATGTCAGTTAGATTAATAGATGTACTACCGGCACCCGGCACTTCATTCGGCTATTATTCAGAGAATTGTGCATTACAAAAATACTATACTAAGTTGGGCTTGTACAAAACCAATTGAGCTAAAACAAAAATCATGTACCGGTCGAGCTAAAACAAATAATTAGAGGAGAGAGATGAAGTTCCATGACAAAGCTTCTTGTAGAAACAAAATTGAGAGAGAGAGAGAGTTGAATATCGCGACTATAATGAAACCTTCAATCAATCTAGAAATCACTTCATACATACAAAAATTCGTAAGAGAGATACCATGATTTTGATACATAAAAGTTGGAATGCGAGGATCTTCGGATGCAGGAGCACAAGAGAGGGAGGAGATGCGAAAAGCGAGAGTAAGAGGGAGGAGGCGCGCTGAAGAGCTTTTTTCCAGAACAAGGGTTCTAACCCTCGTAATCATGAGCGTTGGTGGAAGTACTGCAGTAAGGAGGTGGAAATTATATCAAGTGATGAATTCCACCAAACCAATCAAAGAAAAATTAGCTATTTACGGTAGATACATCTACTAACTGTCATTACTACGTCAATCCAAACACGCCTAGTGATGGCCATGAACACTACTAAATATATTGATCATGCATTTATTTCCACAAATAGTATCAAATTAAAATTAACTATTGTGTTTCCAATACCAAAGGTCCAAAACTAACTAAAATCTAATTAATTTCAAAGGTGACTCTATTGCAAAAGCTAACATTGCTAAATTAATAGCGATTTTATTTTTTTTAATCAAATAACTACTATATCTCTATTTATGGTGATTATATTTATTAGGGGAATTCTTCAAAAACCCCCCAACTTTTCTGAAAATTCTGAACAACCCCCTTTACTTTTAGAAAACCCCCTATCTTTTTTAGATTCCCTCAAAAACCCCCTATATTTTTTATTTCTTCAAAAACCCCCTAGTTTTTTTAGATTCTCTCAAAAACCCCCTATCTTTTTATTATGTTTTTTAAAAAATAACCATTATACCCTTTAGTTTTATTTTTTAAATTTCTATAATTTAATAAATAATGAATATATATTAAACTATTATAAAAAAATTAAAAATAAATAATACATGATATTATAATATTATAATAAATAATATATAGTATTAAAATATTATAATAAATAATATATTGATATTAAAATATCATTTTCAACAATTATTATAATATTTTAATATCAATATATTATTTATTATAATAATTTAATATCTATGTATTATTTATTATAATATTTTAATATCAATAAATAATATATGATATTAAATTATTATAACATTTTTATTGATATTTTAATATCAATAAAATTATAAAAAATAACTAATGCATGATATTATATTATTATAACATTTTTATTGATATTTTAATATCAATAAAATTATAAAAAATAAATAATGCATGATATTAAAATATTATAATAAATAATACATATATATTAAATTATTATAATAAATAATATATTGATATTAAAATATTATAATAATTGTTAAAAAATAAAACTAAAGGGTATAATGGTTATTTTTTAAAAAACATAATAAAAAGATAGGGGGTTTTTGAGAGAATCTAAAAAAGTTAGGGGGTTTTTGAAGAAGCAAAAAATATAGGGGGTTTTTGAGGGAATCTAAAAAAGATAGGGGGTTTTATAAAAGTAGAGGGGGTTTTTCAGAATTTTCAGAAAAGTTGGGGGGTTTTTGAAGAATTCCCCTTTTTATTATACTTATATACAATTATTTATATCTTCCATGAATAATGCAAAAAAAAATCCTAATATTATGAAAAAACTAAATCTAACTAATATATATTAATTTTCATATTGAAATATATATGACATGTTACAATTTAATTATTTTTTTATGATGAAAAAAAATTAAGAATAAAAATATTTTTTATATATGAAAGATTTTATTTGCATAATTTATGGAAGTGATAAAACTAATAGATAAAAGTAAGAAATATCAAACATCAATTCATCATTAACAAGATTTTATAACGGTCATTTGATAAAGCAATGCCACCCAATTTCAATTCCAAAAAATTAAAAACATTTTGTTGTAATTAGACCCAATTTTTTTTGTCTTGTTTAGAACTCCTACATCATGCAGTTTCTCCTCCTAATGACATTTCCTTCGACCAATATGCGAATTCTTAGGAAAAATTAGAACTCTCTTGAAAATAACAAACAATATAAAATAGAACATAAAAATAATATAGGAAAGTTTTAATTTTAATTGTTGTCTTGATCTTCGGAGGCCATAATTATCAAACTCATATTAAATTGGATTGGACTTTCTAAGAACAAAAAAAAAGAGTACTTGAATGCCAATACTAAAAAAATAAATAAATAAATATCTAAATTTTCAAAGAGTTTAGTTAATTTTGGAACAACATAACAAGTTCCTACTAATAGGAAAATCAGCGGAGGAAGCGATCCAAACAAACAATTTCCTTGCCAGAAAAATGAAATAGATTTAGCATTGACAAATATTTAGTTTCTTCGAGCTTCCTTCTGCAAAAGAAATGATGTATCGATAGAAAAAAGTATGAATATCCAACCAAATATTTTAGTTTACTTGTCAAAATTAGTGTTATACCATCGAATTGTCGTAAAACAAATTCAAACTTGGGAAATAATACCTTCAATTCTCTAGCAATAGAAGGAAGCCACATCTCGCCCCTTAATTTCTTCAACTCCAAAATCCTCTCTTCCTCTCGTTTCGCCTTCTCTTTCTTTAAAGCTTCCTTTGCATCACATCGTGCTAGAGATTTCTCACACGCCCTTTTTGCCGATTCAATTATGTGGGTCCCGTCAACAGCGATTGATTTTATTTGCTTCTTAAACTACCAATAAGGAAAACCCTTTTTCTATGAACTTTGATTAGATATAATGTGATTAGATAAAATAATTGGGAAGAATATAAGGATTTAAACCATCTTTGATTTTTCATTCGTCTCTTCTCCAGGTAGAATCCTCGGCCTCTTATTTTGCACATGATGAGTATCTGTTTAGCATAAATAAAGCTTGAATCTTTTCCAATTAAATCGAGCAACAATCTCCCTAAATTATGCTTCTAATTCGACCCGATTTAGTGTCTCGAATTGATCGAAGACAAAAATTAAAAAAAAAAACTAACCTTGGGATGACATTCCTGGCGGTGCTCGTTTGAATAATCTGATAATTCCTCCATCTGATTGGGCATCATCACTGACAAGTGGGTCTGGCATCCTGACAATCTCGAGATTCTTCTCCAAATGATCGTTAAAAATCTTCTGCGCCTGCCATGACAGAAGCAATATTCAAACAAAGGAATGCGAATTTTGGGTTCGAGAGATTAGTGATGAGTACCTTTATTTGACAGAGCTTAAGCCCTGATTTATGTGATTTTTGCTCTTGATTATCGGTATGAGAGCAGTGATTGGCGTTACCGTTTGAAGAAGGAAGAGTGATTGTGGTGGAGGTGATGGAGTCGATGGCGGCTCTCCACTCGGCGTCTCCGTCCTCATCGCCGCTACTGCTGCCGCCGCTCGCCCTGCCGCTCCCCATTATTCCGGCGAAACAAAGATAGTTTTAGAGTTGAGTAAAGGCCTGTTAAAAAGATGAAAGAATGATATATAAGATAAATTAAGCCCAATCCAATGTAAGTCTGTGTGAATATTAACTGCTGGGATTTATGTATTTACTCTTTGTTAACTTTAAAAATAAGTATTTACCCTTCTTAAAGTTAAAATATTACATTTACCTTTTGTTAAATCTAAAATATCATATTTACCCAAAAATCGAATACCATCCAATTTTTCCGTTAAAACTAACGGTCAACTTTTAAAATTACTATTTTACCCTTTTACATATTTCCCCTTCTAAAAACCTAAAATAGTGTATTTACCCTTTTAAGAATTAAGAATATATGTATCCATCAAATATTAAGAATTGGACTTTTTGATTCTAGTACATAAGATTAAGAATTAAGAATATTTGACTTCGTATTAAGAATTATACTTCGACTCCAGATTAAGATTTTCCAAAATACAATTATATTATGTAATTATTAATATAATACTATACTAATAAGTTCATTGATCATAAAATATTTGTATTAATCATTTTCTAATTACGACAGATATGCACATGTACTTAATTTTCTAATGAAACAAAATAATTTAAAATTTTGATTATTTTACCCTTCTAAAATATGTAAAAAGGCAGACTTGGCAATCGCCAACTCCATCAAAAAAATAAATATGTAAAAGGGTAAAATAGTAATTTTAAAAGTTGGCTGTTAGTTTTAATGAAAAAATTGGATGATTTTCGATATTTTAATAATTAGATTTAACAAAGGATAAATAAGATAAATTAAGCCCAATCCAATGTAATTCTGTGTGAATATTACCGGCTGGGATTTACGTATTTACCCTTTGTTAACTTTAAAAATACGTATTTACCCTTCTTAAAATTAAAATATCATATTTACCCTTTGTTAAATCTAAAATATCACATTTATCCAAAAATCGAATACCATCCAATTTTTCCGTTAAAACTAACGATCAATTTTTAAAATTACTATTTTACCCGTTGTCGAAGCCTGTGAAATCGATTTCCTTATTATTAATTTTTTGTTGGATATATTTGAACTTATTTAACTCATGAGAGGATGCAACTCTGATGTAGACAATTAGGACGGAATTCGTCCTCTTGCTTTCATGTAGTTAACCCTAAATCATTGCGAATGTGAAAGTGAAACACTTTACTTTTTTGCATTATGGTCCCGGTCTCTTTGTGATATTGTTAAAATAGACTTACTTTTCCATTATAATATGAAATTATGATAATAAAGTAACGATTTTTAGGATAAAAGTATTGTGTTGGTAAAAATACTTAAAATAGCTATTATGTTGGGGGAAGGACTTAATGTTAGTGTTTTCAAATATTTTCAGGATGTCATTGTTTATTGAATAGGTATCTTATTGGAAACGATATGATCATATGAGGTGTCGCCTCTTCATTTTCTAATGGTGGTAACACGTGAAGGTACGTACCCCAAATCTATTGAATAATATATTATTTCGAAGATGTATTTATTTTTATCTCAACCCTTAATATATTTTTTAAGTAATTGTGTGCTACTTGGGTGATTTCCAGCAAATTCAGTGATTTTTCCGTGCTTCCCCTGCGATTTACACCGTTTTTAAAGGTGATCTTTTAATTTACAGGATTTTAGAGTTGTTTTTAGTATTTTCAGCTTTTTCGTATATATATATATATATATATATATATATATATGCGAATGGTTCAATGGAGTCCTTATATGGAGTCCTTATTTGGAATCCAGATCTCAGCCATTGATCTAGTTTGCATGAAAGGCTGAGATTGAAGTAGACAGAACCCTACCCAGCATTTAATTGGCTGCCCCTCTCCTTCCTCCTTTCTAGAGAACTGTCTTCCTTGTTTGTTTTCTTTGTCTTTATCCTTTGCCACGAGAAAATGAATGGTCGGTCTACTTTCTCTCCCTTCGCTTCCTCTTTCAGCGGAGAAAATCATGATGTCTCCTCTTACGTAAAGGCTCCACCTTGACCTATTTTCGCCTGAGAAAGAAGTTTCATCCGCCAATCAAGAGAAAGAAGAGGATATGATTTGGAGAGCTTTGCAAAATTGTTGTGAAGATTTTAATTGAACTAAGAGGGCTACACGGCTCCACTGCTGAGATTATGATGGGTATGTTTTCGATTTTTTCCTCATTTTTGTTGAGTTGTAATGCAAGTGAAAGTTTTTTACAGCGTATTCTAAAGCCTTATTGATTGGTATAACTGGTACATCTGGTACCAACAGAAACTTGTACGAATGGTACATGTGGTTGGGATAAATCAAGTACCGTTTGGGGTGAAGTTAAGTACGAAATAACTCTTAATTGATGGTTAATGTGTTAAAATTGGATCAAACCAGCTACATAAAAAGGATGATTTCAATATGATTTGCAAGGAATTAGGGTGTAGCATTGTAATTAATGGTTAATGTTATTGTAATGTATATAAATTGTGTAATTCAGCGGAGCGAAACAAATCGAATGAAATTTTATAAATGAAATTGTATACTGATTAGGGTCATGATAGAATCGTTTGGTTCGGATGTTATGTTTGAAAATGAATTCTGAATGACGAAATGAATAGGAAAACGAATGGTACCGGTACAACAATATCATTTGATTCGGTCACAGTTATGCATATTTAGATGGGCCCGAGAATGTTAATCTTCAATAGGCCTGAGATGGAATATAGTGCAAAGTATGTGTGTTTCAGGATTGGTAATAGGATTAGGTTTGGGGTTGTAAAATTTTAATATAATTGGGTTAGGGTTAAATTAATTGTAATTAGGGTTATGGAATTGTAATGTATAAGATTTTAGTTATCGAATGGAGTTGATGTATATAAATTTTGTAATTCGATGATTGTATTCGAATGTTGAGGTTTATGAATACTAGCTAATTTTAGTACTAATCTAATCATGTGAATTATAGGGCAAGTTTGGTAATTTTTGTACCAATTCAATGATGTGAATTATACCAAGTCGATACCATGTTCTGGAAAAAAAAATTGTTCAAAACTTTTCACTAATCGACACCAATTTCTCAAAAATAAATAAGTTCAAAACTATTCACTAAATTTTTACAAATTATATTCAACTCAATCGCACTAAATATATTCTCTTAGCATCTTCTCGAAGGCTGATCTTCCCAAAGATCTCTCTTTTCTGTCCCTATCATCAAAGATGAATATATGGCTAAGGCCAGATCTTCAATTTAATGACCATTCTCAAGTACATGAGGAATCCTTCATAGCAATGTCTCAAACATATTCCATTTGCTTCGATGCCACAACGGTACATCGACTTTTAATTCAACCTGGTCTGCATGGGTCGTACCATAAAATTTATCCACAACCATGCAATCAATAAATACAAAAATTGTTTATTTTTGCAGAAAATAATTTGGCGCGTCGAACTTCTTCTCACCATGTTTTCTATCTTCTCGTCGAGTTCAAACTGGAGCCTAATTGAAATATAAACAAAAAAGAAATCAATGTTTCATGAGTGTTAAAATAGAAAACTTTGCTCATATATGAAAATCGATGTCAATGAGGATTTCGCAATTCTTATGCCTTTTCTATTACCCCTTCACAAGGGTGGTATACCGTATACATCACAATATAGGGTGAAATACCCGAGTCTATCAATTTCATGAATCAATGCCATAATCTTATCCCATTCCTTTCTCTGAGGCATTTTGTCGAACACTATGTCTACGACCACTGAAAAGGTGCACACTGTAGAAAACTATTAGCACTGATCTCCTTCAAATACAGAAAATGCAAATCTCAGATCAAAAGTATAATGTACGGAACCAAATCATCCTTGGACTCATCTTGGGCTTTTTGTCGAACACTATGGCTACGACCACTGAAAAGTGGATGCATTAGAAAACTAATGGCACTGATCCTCTTTTAATAGACAAAATGCACATCTAAATATCAAGGAGCAGAAAAAATTGAATGAGACTGGACTGAAACCTTTAAAGGCGTCAAAGTATATACCTTTCATGAGATTCAAATACTCCATGGTTGATTTAGGGTTTAGGAATAGAGGAGGGTCGTGGGGGCTTGGGAGTGCTTCTCCTCACGATCGTCCGAGCAAGGTTCTTCACGAATTTTTGTAAGGTTCTTCATCCACTTTGACAAGATCCTTCGTGGCGAAGTTTCCTCTAGAATTTAGCTTAGCGAGGTTGGGAGCAAGACTGGGAGAAGAAACTTGGGAAGTACAGGTGGATTTGGCGAGTTGTGGGCAGAGGAGGGGACGAGGAAGAGAAGAGTCGGGCAGGGCATATTTGGAATCCAATCCTAGCCACTCATCTATTCTGATGGAGGGTCCAAATTTGGACTCTAAATAAGGACTCCATGGAACTAGCCCCTATATATATATATATATATATATACACAGCCTTGCTAAGGAGAATCAAAAAAAAAAATCCACGCGTGCAAAATATACTGATGAAACTAGCAAAATATACTATTCAAATTAGCAAAATATATTGATGAATCCAATATGTTAACATAGTTAAAATTGAGAATACAATAATACATTTTCATAGTATATTTTGATAAATACAAGAATATATTTTGCTAATTGCTAATTTCAATAGTATATTTTAGTCTTTGAATTATTTTTTGGATTTTTTTTGTGAATTTTTGTTAGCATATATATATATATGTGTGTGTGTGTGTGTGTGTGTGTGTGTGAGCTAAGATTGATGATTTGATGACCAATGCGATATCAATTAATTTTGGTATATGTTGATTTTCTGCTTGGAAGTGGACCAATCATAGTTCTGGTGGTATGCCTAAGGGTTTTTGTTTGCAAAAAAAAAAAAAAAAAAAGTTCTGGTGGGGGGCCCACGGGATTACTGTTTGGACCGCGTCGGAGATATGGCCTTTGCTTTAATTGACAAATCATTCTTTATTTGTAGGTATGTTTATACATATTATTGCAAAATACACCCTTGATGGATTGAAATTTTATTTGGCAAATCATTCTGGTGTGTATTATAGATGCAAATTGTTAGCTCAACAAAAGTGTTTGATCTTAGATTGTTTCATGGAACACTATATAATAATTTGCAATGATAAAAGATTTCTCTTTATTCAGTGACATGGAGAGATCATTTGTTATATGTGTACTATATGTAGCGAGAAATTGTATATCAGAGAAAAATGTTTGAAATTTGCGAATAGTGAATTTGTGACATATTAGAATGTGATTTTATCGTTTTCAAACAAAAGATGTAGTGTCGAATATGTCAAAAAAAATAAATATGAAATCTCGCACAATTGCACGGGAATACAGCTAATCTATCTAATATATAATGCAAGGGGATTTGCTGCCTCCTGGTGCAGCCACGTCACCAGGGGCCTATTTGTAAAAAAAATATTTTTTTTACATTTTGGTCCTTTTTTATTTACAAATTGGTCCTTTTCCGAAAAAAAATTACATTTTGGTCCTTTTTTTTACATTTTGGTCCTTTATATTTGCATTCTGGCCCTTCGAAGTTTTGAAATTTACATTTTAGTCCAGGGGCCTCAAATTGGTCCTATTTTTTAAAAAAAATTATATTTTGGTCCTTTTTTCACATTTTGGTCCTTTATATTTGCATTTTGGTCCTTCGAAGTTTTAAAATTTACATTTTGGTCCTTTATTATTTTTCTTGCCTGGTGCAGTCCGTCACCAGGGGCCTATTTGTAAAAAAAAATATTTTTTCTACATTTTGGTCCTTTTTATTTACAAATTGGTCCTTTTTTGAAAAAAAATTACATTTTGGTCCTTTTTTTCATTTTGGTCCTTTATATTTGCATTTTGGCCCTTCGAAGTTTTGAAATTTACATTTTGGTTCTTTTTTATTTACAAATTGGTCCTTTTTTCGAAAACAAATTACATTTTGGTCCTTTTTTTTACATTTTGGTCCTTTATATTTGCATTCTGGTCCTTCGAAGTTTTGAAATTTACATTTTAGTCCAGGGGCCTCAAATTGGTCCTATTTTTTAAAAAAATTATATTTTGGTCCTTTTTTCACATTTTGGTCCTTTATATTTGCATTTTGGTCCTTCGAAGTTTTAAAATTTACATTTTGGTCCTTTATTATTTTTCTTGCCTGGTGCAGCCACGTCACCAGGGGCCTATTTGTAAAAAATAATATTTTGTTTACATTTTGGTACTTTTTTATTTACAAATTGGTCCTTTTTTCGAAAAAAAATTACATTTTGGTCCTTTTTTTATATTTTGGTCCTTTATATTTGCATTTTGGCCCTTCGAAGTTTTGAAAAATACATTTTAGTCCAGGGGCCTCAAATTGGTCCTATTTTTTTAAAAAAATTATATTTTGGTCATTTTTCACATTTTGGTCCTTTATATTTGCATTTTGGTCCTTCGAAGTTTTAAAATTTACATTTTGGTCCTTTATTATTTTTCTTGAAAAACTAAAATAAAATTATAATAAGTTGAACAATATTAATAAAAGAACATCTTGCAAATATTTAAAAATAAAATATCACAAAACTATTAAAAAATACATAAAAAGAAAACTAAAATAAAAAATAGACGTTTAAATAGATATTTTCTATGAATATATTTGCAAGATGTTTATTTATTATCATTTAATGTTAGTTTTTTTATGAATAAAGAATGTAATATTAAAATTATATAAACAAAATATGTAATAATTTAAATTTTTTTAAATCACTACGTGTTAAGAAGTGTTTATGAATTTTCTTAAAATTAATAAAAAATAACAAAAATAAGTTTTAATTATTACATATGAGATTTGGAGGGTATTTTGGGAAAAAAAAAATTAATATCATCATAAGGAGTATTTTAAAATAAAAGTTTGGTAAAGAGTTTTTTTTTTTTTGGAGTTTACGAAAAGATAGAGAATTTTTTATAATATCCAAAAAAAATTAGGGGGTTAAAAATATACCAAATCATGGATGTGCGAATAATCATGACATAATTTAAATTAAAGGTTCGAACGAAACGGTTAGCGATGACATCGTCAAACTTTGTTGTTGGCTGACCACACAAAGGACGAAAAATATTTGTGCTAAATATGTAGCGAAATTAAGGATTTGTGAAATTAAAAACACTCTTTTTTTCAGCAATGTTTTCTGAACTATTATGTTCTTAATAAATTTCATGACGACTCATTCGTTCTTTTTTCTTATTTTACTTATGAAGTATAAAATATAGATAATTTTTTTAGCAATAACCGTTTGAATTATTCAAGAAATCTGGTTCTTAAAATATTCAAACGATTTTTGCTACAAAATTTCACTCGCACACAACACACTAAATTACACATATAATAATGATTACAAAAAGAAAGTCACATACACAAAATGAACAACAATTTTTTTCAACTATATTACTTATAAACCCGAACAGCCCCGCGCAATTGCGCGGGGGTAATGCTAGTTCTTTCTAATCAAACATGCCGTTCGTGAACTTCTGGACTCTAGTGCATGCATAAAGCATGATGTTGCTCCCAAAAAACATGAAAAAGCATGGAATTCTTATTTTTTACCAAGAAACTAAAATTATAAAACTGGTTATTTAACATTGACAAAAGTATTTCATGTGCGTGTATGTTTTTTATTTGTATATTCCGATATCATGAAATAATGTTGGCGAGTTGGTCTATTTCAAAAAAGTTTCAAAATAAATATCATACAAGTTATTGGAGAGAATCAAATCAAATGAGAGTAAGTTTCACTTTTTCAATTTAGAAATCATTTAGCATTTGTTTCAAATCACTTGAGATATTTGCGTTGTAGGTTGGATCTTCCTTCTGAAGCTAATCCACGCCTCTTCCGCCGCCGGATTCCTGTCACCATCGCACAAATTGAAGCCAAATTGAAAAACAAAAATGCGGTTATGTGTTTTGGTAATTTTTGTTCATGATTTACTTGCGGTTTGTTTATTTAACTTTTTTTGCTCTCAGTTTGTGTAATTCAAAGTTTTAATCTCAGTTTGTTTAATTTATCTTGTTGTTGTTGTTTTTTTTTTTTTGGAATAAAAAGCATTGCCTTTTGATATATTGAAATAAAAAAATTCTGTACAATAATCATGAACGTGTTGTTCATGTATTAATCAAAAAGGAAAAAGAAACAATAACACATATTCTATCCCTAGCACCATTTCTGTCAAATTTGGCCTGCTCAACCGCGATGTGCTATGTTGACCGGGAGTGTTTTCTTCTTTTGGAATATTCTTCTGTTAATTTCTTATAAATTTATCTTGTATGTATAAATTACTGGCCAATAAATTATGATTTCTTGTTGTTAATCTCGGTTTTGTAATTCTAAGATATTAAAAAAATGTGTTTTGTTTGTTTCGTTTTGTACGGTTAAAATAATTTTTTTATTGTCGTTTATTATTATTATTTGAGAATGATAATTAAGAGCTCCGATCTCGACATAGTTTTAAAACTCGGGACCAACCCTACCCCCAATTCCAAGAAAAAACCCTAATATTTTAAAACTGAGCTCAAATTTGTAAGAATACTAATTACAATAATTATATATTAATTTATTTTGTTTTATTTATTTAATTTATTATATATTACAATAATTATATATTAAGTAATATGATAATTATATATTAAGTAATTATTAATTATTATGTTAATAATTACTAATTATAAACTTGAACAATGTGAGAATTTGATACAATTTATGTCAATTTTATGTTCGAACATATGGTTAACAAAATGAGCTAATAATTCAATAATTTTATATGGAAATTAATAGTATAATGATTATATATTAATTATCTATCATTTTGATGGTATAAATTACATGTTACGATAATGGGTTAAATATATACAACATTACTTTTTTTAAAGAATTTTACATAACTAAGTTCGTTAAAATTTGTAAAAAAAAAAATAAAATCCCACCCCTAAAACGAGCAAAAATTAGTGGTTTCGTCATATGCTAACGTGATAATGTTAACTTTAAAAAAAGTTATAAATACATTTTAGCCCTATAAAGGAGCGAATTTTTTTTCTTTCAAAGTGTCGGAATTACAATGTCTTTCTTGTTTCCGTTTTATTATGGGGCGAAAATGCCTTGTGATTTTTCGGAATAAATTTGGTATTTGAGATAATATTTCACATTGAAATCGGGTAAAAACCTAATTTTCGTCCCTATCAAAGGACGAAAATATTATTTTATGAATTTTAACAAATCCACGCTGCTTTTGAAAATTTCTTAAAAATTAACGCTACGCATAATTTTTCTCCTAAATGCAGGTTGTCTGATATGTAGTACTATGGTATATATTGTAAAATAGAATTGAGTATTTTTACATTTGATTTTGGATGACCATAAAATACGAAAACTAATTCGATTTTTAAAAATATTTCAAAATTAATCAATATCGGATTTGAAAAATGAGAATTTCATGCTTGCTCGTGTTTTTGGCAAGAAACTTCATGCTTTTTGGAAGCATTCTAGAAGGCACTACTCGTATAAAACACGTCATGAAGAGAATTAACATCCTAAGTAAATTAAAAAATAATACAATCATTAGTTAAAAAATTCTAATAAAATTGCTGTTTAGACTAAAGTTAACATCATTGACCCTGTGTTTGGATCGGTAATTTGAAATTAGCATGATAATCACATTCCTTGTAATGGGATTCCAGAAAATCATATTACCATGTCATGAAAATATTCTTGTTTTGATTAAAATTTTACGTTCATGGAAATGCCATTATTTCTTGATTTATTCATTCAATGACCATTATATCCTTGTAATATATAAAATCAATTATATATTTACATATTCATATCATCTAATATTTTTATATTTTTTAATGTCTAATTCATTATTATATATTATTATCTACAATTCATTATATGAATTAATATTTTAGTTAAATACAATTATAAGTTGGGCATGTATATTGTTGATATTTTTATGTTTTGTAAGGTTACGTTGAAACACCATGTTATACAATAAATGTATATTACATTTTACTATTTTAGCTATTTACTAATTATATGTACTATTAATTTAAATTTAATATATAAATATTTTTCAAGTATAGTTATAAATATCCGACAAATATTCATGAATTATATGTACAATAAAATATTCGAACGCCTCATGATAATATTAATTTAAATTTAATACTAATTATGTGTACTATTAGTTTAAATGTATATTACATTTTAGAAACTTTGTTTTGCAGTAAAATAAACAGAAACAAGAAAACTTTAAAGAGTAATATATACAGATTTCATGGCTAATACTTTCGTTATAGTGTCGTCCTAATTGATATAAATTTATAATATTTGATAGGACTACCTCATAATATTTTGTCGTCTTAATTGACATAGAACTTTATATTAGTATGGATTTTCTTTTTTTTTTGATTAATTTCCTCCAATGATTTAGAAAGTGATACAAGTTCATATTTGTTAAGAAGCAAACTAAACGAACTGCAATAACAATAACAATAGCATACTATACGCATTTTCTTTTCATATGAAATAAGCAGATCATACAACTACTTATTTTTATAAGTTCAACCAGCTTTATGGTGTGCTTTGTGTTTTCTTTATCACAGAACTTGTATGCTCGTCCATGCCATTTTATTAGAATTAGAATATATCATGTTTTTTGAATGATTTTTCAAACAACAACAATAATAATAACAATAATAATAATAATAATAATAATAATAATAATAACATTTATAACAACGATGAGTCGATGATGATAATAATACTATAAAATAAATCGTCAATTGGCCCATATGCTAGTTGGTTGAGTGTGAGGCACAAAAAATCATGTGTTGTGAAAAGTTGTGGGTTCGATCCCCATTGACATCAATGAATGCTAGCTTTAGGATTATTAGAAAATTTTATTAGAAAATAATATCATATACTTCTCCGATACTTAACAGATGCGTATAACACATCAATAATTATATTTGAAAAACAAAAATATAAATTGTAAATCGAAATAAAATGAGTAATACATACAACTATACAAGTAATAACTACATATAATAAACATTATTCAGTTTTGTTATTTTAATAAATATTTTTGTTAATATTTAATATTTACATATGATTTATTTCTTTCTCATCAAATTAATAAATATTTTTTTAATATTTAAAATTATAATTTTTTTGCTATAAGTTATATAAATAATATTTAAAAAAATTTAGTTTCTAAAATCCGTCAATAGTATTTTTAAATGTATTGACCAAAATATAAATCAAATGATCCGGGACAAAATATTAATGACCCAAGTCTAAATGATCAAAAATATATATATCTATTTATTCAATTAATAATTTATTTTGTACAAGAATAAATCGAACATTCAATGTCTCGAAATCCAAATAACTCGGAGACCAAACATTATAGAATCCAAATAACTCGTAAATCAAATGTCACGGAATTCGATTGACTTGTAACTTAAATGATTCAAAACCGACATGACATATAACAAATCATATTTGATCCGAAAACCAAACTTTCGAAATCTTGAATGATCGAAACTGAATATCGCGAACCTCAAATGATCCGAAAATCGAAATAGCTCGGAATCGAATGATCGAAAAACCGAAGCAACTCGAAATTAAATAAAATCGAAATGATCCGAAACCGAATGACCCGCAAACAGAATGACCCGCAAACCGAATGATCCGACTGATATGCCTGGTCGATCGAATTTTGAACATACCCACCTAACGTGATAATTAATGAGGTTATTAAAAAAATAATTAATGAGTTAATAAGGGGTAAGTTGGGGCAAAATTAGGGATGTCAATGGTGTGGATATTGCCCGAACCGACCCGAACCGTATCCGAAAAAATATCCGGATTCGAAAAAAATATCCGAATCCGAGTGGATCCGGATATGGATCTGGTTGCTAATTTTAAGATCCGGAACCGGATTCGATATTCGGTTTTGGTGCGGGAACCGGATCCGTGTTCCGGATCCGGATACTCGAAACTAGATTCGAGTATCCGAAACCGGATCCGGATACTCATATTACATATTATTTTATGTATTATATTTGATATTAGTTGAAAAATCATATACAAATTAATGATTTATAAGTGATTTAACTCATAATCGTAAAATTATGTTTAAATATAATCATATTTATCGTTCATGTCACAAATTATATATATTTATAGCTAAAAAGTAAGTTACGTTATAATAACATAGTATCCGTTTTAATATCCGAAACAGAACCGTATCCGTATCCGTATCCGACAATATCCGAACCGTATCCGGATCCGACAATATGGATATGGATCTGGTATGACCACTATCCGAACCGGATCCGAACCGTTGACACCCCTAGGCAAAATACATAGACAATTGGACATTTGAAGTGGATAGTTGTATTATCTCTCGATTTTTAAGAAAACCAGAGAGCTATATAGGGCATGTTTGATTTGGGGGATTTTGATATACATGGATATGTGAAATACATGTATATCGCTATCCATGTATTTGATGATCCATGTGAGTTGTTTGATTTGTTGTATTTTGAAATCATGTATATCAAATCCCTTGTTTGATTCTTTCGGGCAAAATCCAGGATTTTAATATTTTAATATTTAATTCTTGTTATACAATATTGTATTATATTTCTTTACATTTCTTAATATTATATTATATTATATGATATTATATGATATTAGATTTATATTTTATTATATATTATACAATATAATATAAAATAATATAATATAATATTATTTTATATTATATTGTTTTATATTATATTATATTATATTATTTTATATGATATTGTTTTATGTTATATTATATTTGTATGTATCATATTATATTGTAACATATTATACTGTGTCATATTATTATTATATTATATTATATTATATTATTTTGTTTTATATTTAATTATATTGTAATATATATTATAATATTATATTATATTGTTTTATATTATATTATTTTAAATTATATTACGTAATATAATACTATTTTTTATGTTATATTATATTTTATTATATCATATTATATTGTAACATATTATATTGTATTATTATATCATATTATGTTATATTATATTATATTATATTATGTTTTATTATGTTGTGTTATGTTATATTATATTATATTGCTCCATATTATTATTATTAGATTAGATTATAATGTATTATATTATATTGCATTATTATTATTATTATTATTATTATTATTATTATATATTGCATTATTATTATATATTATATATTATTATTATTATTATTATTATTATTATTATATGATATAATATTTATATTATATAATATTATATTCATATAATATATATAATTATATTATTTTATTATTTTATAATATTATTATCTTGAAATACATGGATTAGCTCTCTCCTTGTATTTTGGAATACCAATTTTTTTTTTGTATTTCACCATCCATGGATTTGGAGGGTGAAATACAATACACCTAAGAATCAAACAATGGATTTTGCAATATCCATGTATTTGAAAATACATATCCATCAAAATCCCTCAAATCAAACATGCCCATAGTCTGTTGTCTAAACTTTGTTGTCCCGTTATAGAGATATACAAATTTTAATTAACGTATCTTAATTAATAACGATTTCAATTTTCATGTACAACTAATCATTATAATCCTATTAATGATAATCGATATTTATTAAACTTATCTATTAATATTATGCAAAAAAATTCACAAATTGAGAACTGTCAAAATGACAAGAATTAAGAAAGATTTATTATAATAATAATACGTCTCAAATAATAATAATAATAATACATTGATACGTCTCATCATAAAATTACAATAGAACTGTCAAATGATAATAACAATTTTGAAATCACATTTTTTTAAATTTTGTTAATCTAAAAAATCTCTCAAATTGAGGACGACCAAAATGATACGTTTCATAATGAAAAATTTATAATAATAATAATAATATATTTGATTCTTAATAAAATTAAGAAAGATTATTTGTGATTTATGAAATATAATAATACTAATAGATGAATATAATAATAACAACCATTATAAATGGATGTATAATAATTATTTATTTGAGATATTTTCAAATCACTCTTAATTAAACCATAGTATAGCATTATCATAAAAAAATCCATCTTATTATCTCGTTCTAAAACTAGTATCACAGAGCTTGCTATAAATAAGAAAATAGAACCGTCATATTATTTGTCATATAAATTTCTCCTCCGTTAATCCAGTTTCTCTCTCCAATAACTCGCTGAAACTCGTTCGAGCTCATTTTCTTTTATTTTTGCAATTTACACCGTACTCTAATTTTTACGGATTGATCTTCTTCAACCGTATCACCTTGCTGTAAACCCTAGTTTTGTCTTCAAGTTGTTCGATTCAAACCTTCAAACCCTAGATCGAAAATGGGGAAGAAGCAGCATAGCAAGGATCGGATGTTCATCACGCAGACCGAATGGGCGACGGAGTGGGGCGGTGCCAAGTCTAAGGAGACCGGCGCGCCTTTCAAAAGCTTACCTTTCTATTGTTGTTCGTAAGTACCTTTGTCAGCTCTTCGTTCTTCAATTCTGAGTGAAATATTATATGCCCTTTCAGATCATTGTTCGAATTTTAATTTTAAGGGTAATTGAGTTGTTTAATTGCTTAATTGAGTCTTAATTGAAACTAATTGGGGCTTTTTGAGGATCCTTTGTACAATAATTAACGAATTATTGTAAAAGATGCATTTTTGAACCAAAATTGTTTTCAAATCTTTTATATTATCTCCATTTTTGTTGATTTAATGCTTAATACGAGCTTTAATGTTCAATTTATATTGTTATACAGGCTTACTTTTACTCCTTTCGAGGATCCTGTTTGCACAAGCGATGGCAATGTCTTCGATATGCTGTAAGTCTTTTCATAACTTTTCTTCTTTTCCTAAATCTAATTTAATTGATGCAAAAACATATTTAATTAAAATTGGGTCTCGTTTTATTTCTTTATTTAGGAGCATTATTTCATACATAAAGAAGTTTGGGAAGCATCCAGTCACTGGAGCGCCTCTAAGTGCCGATGATTTAATTCCCCTAATCTTCCACAAGAACTCTGATGGTATATTTAATTATTTTACCGCTAGTTCCTAATAATTAATTAATTAATATTATGAATTATTCTATTTTTTTATAGGGGAGTTCGAATGCCCAGTTTTGAATAAAGTATTCACGGAGTTCACTCATATTGTCGCCGTGAAAACTACTGGAAATGTGTTCTGTTACGAGGTAAACTTTTTTAATTATTAAACCCTATAAATTTATTTTATCACACAATTATTTTAGAATTAATTAATTATAATTAATTTCTTGTTTTAGGCAATTAAAGAACTAAATATCAAACCGAAATGTTGGAAAGAACTCCTTACAGACGAGCCATTCACACGAGATGACCTAATCACAATTCAGGTAACTAAACCCTAAACCCTAAACAAATACAATTAATTAATAATTCAATATCTAATTATTTGTTCTTTTTATTTCTAACAGAATCCAAATACACTAGATAGCAGCAAGGCTGTTGTGGACTTCGATCATGTTAAAAAAGGCCTAAAACTTGATGAAGAAGGTTACTTTAATATATTTCCTCTTGTAACGATATTTAGTTAAAAAAATTAAACACCAATTATTTAATTATTTTTAACTTTTGATTTCAGATTTGAAAAAAATGAAGGAAGATCCAACATACAACATAAACGTATCAGGAGATTTAAAACAAATGTTTAACGATTTAGGAACCGAAAAAGCGAAACTCGCTTTGTTACACGGAGGAGGCGGCCTCAAGGCCCAAAAGGAACGAGCAGCCGCTCTGGACAAAATCTCGAAATCAAAATCCGAGAATCCAAATCCGGATACAAAATCCGAGAATTCAAGTTCCAAAGTTTTCAGCGTCGTGGACGCCGCCTCTGCTTCTGTGTTCGGAAGAAGCGCAGCTTCTGCCAAAATGGGCGACGACGAGAAAACCAAAGCGAGGATTAATTTACACATGGCCGGAGAACGAACACCCATCAATTCCAAAATGGTATAATCATATTTATTCTAGTATATTAACATATTATCTAACTAACATTATTTTAGGTGCAAAGCCGATATACGAATGGATTGGCATCGCGATCGTTCACGTCGACGGCGTTCACTCCGACAACGAAGAACGATTTCGAGTATATCAAAGTAGAAAAAACCCCGAAAAAGAAAGGATATGTTCAATTACACACAACGCACGGAGATTTGAATATTGAGCTTCATTGCGATATGGCTCCGCGAGCTTGCGAAAACTTCATCACCCATTGCGAAAACGGTTATTATAACGGTCTCATTTTCCACCGAAGTATTAGGTACGTTATCATTTTCTTTCCTTTCTTGTGTATTTAAAATTGATCGTTAATTTTTTTGTAATTTTTTTAGGAATTTCATGATTCAAGGGGGAGATCCGACGGGGACGGGTAAAGGAGGGCAATCGATATGGAAAAAGCCGTTCAAGGACGAGTTCAACTCGAAATTGGCTCATTCGGGAAAAGGAATTGTCAGCATGGCGAATAGTGGGCCCCACACGAACGGGTCTCAGTTTTTTATTTTGTATAAATCCGCGCCTCATTTGAATTTCAAACATACTGTTTTCGGTATGGTTGTCGGTGGCATGACGACTATTGCTAACATGGAGAAAGTGCCTACTGATAACGATGATAAACCATTGGTACGTAAATTTCATTTTTTGTTTTGAAATATTAGGGTTTTTGAATAATTTTTTGGGTTTTTAGGAGGAGATTAAAATAACTGGGGTGACAGTGTTTGTGAACCCTTACACGGAACCAGACGAAGAGGAAGAGAGAGAGAAGGCCGAGATGGAGAAGAAGAAATCTGCTCAAGATGATAATGTAAACTTATATAATTTTGTTTTCTTATTTATCTTTTTGGAGATTTGATTGTTTGAAAAAATAATGTTTTTATTTTTTTTATTTTTTTTTTATTTCAGGTTAGTTTGAGTGCGTGGTTGAGTAATACGGGCCAAGTAGCGAGTGCTAGTAATGGTGGTGGGGTTGGAAAATATTTTAAAAAAGAGGTTCATAAAAGAGATGATGTGGCGGCAGAAAATTCGAGCAAGAAAAGAAGAGTTCCCAAATCATGATGACTTCATCATCAGGTCTATGTACTGTTCTGTATTTTTTTTTTTGTAAAAGCTTTGAAATTAAAAAAAAGATTACTAGGTTTCATCATAATTTATGTATGGATTCGTTTGTTGTAGAAGAAAATCACTCACAAGACAAAACAAAATTAATCGAATTTAGATATATACAGTTATTCTGACTACTAATTGCATTATTTTCCTCTCGTTGGAGCTATGTTCTAATCCTATTTGGCTTATCATATTGTTGTTTAATATCCTCTTAGCTTTTGTGGGAATAATTCCTCAGCGATGAATTCACTTTATTTAAACATTCTACTGCTATTTACGACGTTGGTGGTTTGTGACAGCTCGTAATTTTGGAATTGATTCCGGTCCACCCCATAAAGAAGTGGAATTATATCGTCTCTAGTCATTTGAAATTTCTTATGCAATCCTACATATTACCTAACTGCAATAAATTGAAAAATTAGTTCTAATTATATTCTTGATGCGGATTTCGAGATCAATTAGTAAAAGGTAATTAACAATCCAATTAATACAAAAATGAATTAACCGTTAATTTTAACATATGAGTAAATACAAATTATTTTACATACAAATTTAGTATTAGTTGTGTTACTAATTAACTTCTACTAATCCTTTTCGGAATTCACATCAAGAATGAAAGGATTTGTGGCGACATAATAAATGCGTTCTAAATAATAATAGATTTTTCTTGATAGTTCAAAACATGTGATAAAAAATTAATTACCGTCGGACTTGTCTTTGAAGGCATTCTCTTCTTCTATTTGATTTTCTCCAATAACTTATTTTATGTTTATTTTGGGAAAAATATTAAAATGGACCAACGTGCCAACGTTACTATATGATATCCGAATCATGAGTATGGAATTTATAACCACCCAAAATATTGTTCTTCTGATTTAAATATCCAGCTAAAAATAAAAACTGTATGCATGCTCATGCATTTCATGAGCAAGGTCATGCTTTTGGAAAGATATCTAGAAGGCAATATCATAAGACAAATTAAGCAAAAGCACTGACCTTCTAAATAAATTGAAAAAATAAATTCACTAATTTGTCTGTGTTCTAACTGGGACTAAAAGGTGATAAACCATCAGTACGTAAATATTTTAACTCAAGTTAACTGCATTAACTCTTTTTTTTTTTTTTTTTTTTTTTTTTTTTTGTATGACTATCGTATTGGTATCTAATACATCAATCTCACACTACATATATTTAATAATCAAAATTTTAGTAGGTATAATAAAGCGGCCACAAAAATCAGGTTTATTGTGTCGCAATAAGCGGTCATATGAATCCATTTAGGCCAATATAGAGTCAAAATAATATGTTTTTGATAACATTTGTATCGATAGTTTTTCGAAACAATTTTTCATAAGATTGTACAAACATTACACAAGTTTGTTTTGTCGCAATAGACAGTACTAGCAATATAATAAGGACTTGTGGAGTCCAAATAACGTGTTTATTACAACATTTGTATCGAAAGTTTTTACGATACAAATTTTCATAAGATTGTATAAACATTACGAATTTTTTTTATAGCTATAAGCAGTTATATAAATCTATTTAGGCCTCGGGGTGTTCAAATATAGTTTTTTTTTTATAACATTTCTATCGATAGTTTTTTAACTCAACTTTTCATAAAATTGTACAACCATTACGCAAGTTTGTTTTTTTGTCCTAGGCGGACATAACAATCTAATTAGAGTTTGGGGAGTCCAAATATCATGTGCTTTTTAAAACGTTTGTATCGTAAGTTTTATAACACAACTTTTCACCACATTGTACAACCATTAGGAAAGTTTGTTTTATCGCTATAACGGTTATATCAATATATATTAGGCCTTGAGAGTTCAAATAACGTTTTTATAACTTTATATCGAATATTTAACGACACAATTTGTCACAAGATCGTACAAACATTATAAAATTTTGTTTATTCGCAATAAGTAATCATAACAATTTGTTTTGGACTTGGGGAGTACAAATAACTTGTTTTTCTAGAACATGTGTATGAGAAGTTTTACGACTAAACTTTTCACAAGATTGTACAAATATTACGAAATTTTATTTTTTCCAATAAACGGCCATAACAATCTATTTATGCTATGTAGAGACCAAATAACATGTTTTTGTAAAACATTTGTATCGGAAGTTCTACGACACAAATTTTCATAAGATTGGACAATCATTATGATACTTGGTTAAGTAATAAGCAGTCATAACGATCTATTCATGATTTGGGGAGTCCAAATAACGTGTAACGTGTTTTTATAGAATTTTTGTTTCAGAAGTTTTAAGACAACTTTCCAAAAGATTGTACAAATATTACGGAATTTTGTTTTTCGAAATAATCGGTCATAGCAATCTATTTATGCTTTGGGAGTCCAAATAACATGTGTTTTAAAAAAAAAAAATACTTGTATCATAAGTTTTACAACACAACTTTTCACAAGATCGTATGGACATTATGAAGGAATAACAATTAAGGACCAACATGAAAATGTACATGTAAGGATAAACGAACGTATGCGTTAGTGGAAAGTGAAGGAATTACAGTTTCGGATCAACCGTAAAAGAGTACATACAAGGACACATGAACGTATGCATTCAAGAAAACGAATGAATACATAATGAGATTTTGAAGAATTCGGTTTTTGCATGCATTGCGTCATGATGCACCGTACGGTGCGTCACGACGCAACGGTACGTGCACAGTCAGTAATGGTTATTGACTTAGTCAAAATTACGCTTTCAAGGTTGGTGCGTCATGACTGATGGGATGCGTCACGGCGCACGGAAGCGTAATGAACGAAATATCGAGAGAGCAAATTAACATCGGTGCGCCATGACGCACCATACATTGCGTCATGACGGAAGTGCGCGTAATTTCTCCAAGGGGCAATTTGGCACTCGTGTGTCATGACGCACCATAGCTCGCGTCATGACGGTAGAGTGTCCAGGGCTGTTTTAGACATGTTATTATTATACATGAGTTTGTATGTTTAATATGTGTCTTTTGGGGTGTCTTTATCCTGTTACATATAAATATGATGTTTCTCTCTCATCAGATTAGACCAATTTATTGAGACACTTGTTCGAGAGTTGAGAAGTGCGAATATCAAAGAGAAAGAGAGAAAGGGAAAAATTGTTTTTCCCACATCGATAATTCAATCGAATCAAGCACGTTACCGACGTGTCGTCTAGCCAGTCACGCACGGTAACCGGCAGACCATACCCACTACTAGAAAACAGCTTTTCAGCGGCGGGGAAATATTATCACCGGCGGTACCCCCGCTGATAATAGTTTCAGTGGCGGTACCGCCCTTGAAAACATGTACCCCCACTGAAAATACACTTTCACTGACGGTACCGCCGTTGACAATAGATACCCCCACTGAAAGTTTAACTTTCACCGGCGGTACCGCCCTTGAAAGTTAAAATATTTCCACAATTCTTTTACACGTTGATTATTTTATGCTTTTCACCGGCAGGGTCACATATACCGCCGCTGATAGTTTTCACCGGCGGGTAACATATATACCGCCGCTGATAGTTTCACCGGCGGGTAATATATATACCGCCGCTGATATTCTTCTTATTCGTTTTAAGTCCTTCCCGCCGCTCACACACAAACACAAACCCTATCCTTCTCGCAGCCGCCGAAGCCTTCTTCTTCTTCGCTCGCTCGCTGAAGCCTTCTCTTCTTCGCTCGCTCGTTGAAGCGAGTCCTTCTACTTCCGAGTCGTGCTTCTTCGAGCCAGGGGCCTTTTTGCATCGCTTCTCTCTCAGGTGACCCCTCTCTCTAGCTCTCTCTCTCTCTCTCTCTCTCTCTCTCTCTCTCTCTCTCTCTGAGTCGTGCTTCTTCCGAGTCGTTTATGTTTTCTTTTGTGTGCTGAAATTAGAGTTTTTATTTCGAAATTAGGGTTATTTTTCCAGAAATTAGTGTTTATTTGCTGAAATTAGGGCTTTTTTATCCTAATTTGCTGAAATTTGGGTTTTTTGTGCACAAATTAGAGTTTTTTTTTTCGAAATTAGGGTTTTTTGTGCTGAAATTAGTGTTTATTTGCTGAAATTAGGGTTATTTTTGCTGAAATTAGTGTTTATTTGCTGAAATTAGGGCTTTTACGAAATTAGGGGCTGAAATTAGGGTTTATCTGTAACTGTTCAGTAATTTGGGAACTCTTTGAATTCAATTCCTTTATAAACATGACTGAAATGATCTAAATTAGGTGTTAATTACTAAAATTCTCTACTTTGTTTCGATTTCCCACAAATTCAAAGTAATTTCTCATAATATTTTCAATCTTTGCAGATTGGGGAGGAGCTTTTGTGGGAGTTATTCGTGCAAGCTGGACCTGTTGGCAAATTATTTATCTACTTATGTATCTATTTACAACATGATTTTATTTTATATTTAATTTTTGCAGTGAATGTATATGTCCCAAAAGATAGGGTTACGAATCTTCACCAAGGATACGGCTTCGTTGAATTTCGCAGCGAAGAAGACGCAGACTATGTTGTAATCTTTTGGGCAATTTTGTAATCTTTACGAATCTTCACCAAGGTTAGATTAATAATTATTAAGTATTTTGTAATCTTTACGGACAATTTTGTAATTTCTTTTGTTTATTTAGGCTTCGCAAGATAAGAAGACTTTAGATGTAGGAGCAAATCTCTTTATCGGCAATCTCGACACTGTGTGTACTTTTAGGCTTAAAATTAAAAACTAAAATTGCGTAAAATATTTTTAAAATTAATTTTAATATTTTTAATTTCGAAAACAGGACGTGGACGAGAAGCTTCTCTACGACACGTTCAGTGCATTCGGTGTAATCGTAACGAATCCCAAGGTATACAAATTATAAAATAATCCAAAATGTACAATTTCACTTATAACCCTACATATACTAAAAATATTGTGAATACCCCTACGAAATATTTTCTAGATAATGAGAGATCCAAAGAAATGATATACTAGAGATCGAGCGCAGCAGGGTCATCACCGAGGAAGTAAAGATCGAGCGCAGCAGGGTCACAAGGAGAAAGAAACTGGTACTGTACCGGTGGATATACTAGACACGAGTGATAAATATGCATTCTATCTTGACGTTCCGGGCCTCTCCAAAACGGATATTCAGGTACGATAATAATCAATTAATTAATCTCAAAATTCGATAACAAACTAGTTAAAATTTGTGATTTTGTGAAGGTGACATTGGAGGAAGGGAAATTATTGGTGATAAAGAGCAATGCGAAGAGGAAACGAGAAGAAGAAGAAGAAGAGGGATGCAAGTATCTGAGGTTAGAAAGGCGAGGACCACTGAAATTCCTGAAGAAATTCAGGTTATCAGCAGAGGATGCCAACGTCGATATGATTTCAGCCCAATGCGAGAATGGTGTTTTGGTGGTAACCGTGCCGAAGCTACCTCCGCCTGAGAAGAAGACCAAGTCTATTCAAGTGAAAGTTGCTTGAGTTGAGACAGAGAGATGGTGGTATTTTTTAAAATGATGTAGAAATTTTTTGTTGTTGATTATGTATGATTTAGATAGTATTATTGTGAATTATGTAATTTATTATTATTGTGGATTATATTTGTGTTATTTCGATTTAGTTTATGATGATTTAAGGTTTGATGTGTCAATTTGTGTGATTGTGTTTTGATTATATTTTATGATTATTTTAAATTCATCAAATATTTTTAATTTAATTTTAGAAAATTAATTGAATAATTAAAAAAAAATTGAAAAAAAAACGTTTTAGTGGGGGTACCGCCGGTGAAGGAAAGTACCGCCAGTGAAAGTCTGCTAAAAATACCGCCGGTGAAAGTATAATACCGCCGGTGAAAATAAAAAAACCGCCGCTAAAAATACCGCCGGTGAAAATATTATTCCGGTTCACTTTTTCAGTGGCGGAAAATGCACCGCCGGTAAAAAAAACACATACCACCGGTGAAAGTGTTCAGCGGCGGTACCGCCGGCGAAACTCATTTTCAGCGGCCGGATATCTGCAGCGGTTTTTTAGCGGCGGTTTTCCGACTTTTAGCGGCGGTTTTTTCCCGTCGGTGATAGTGCTGTTTCTAGTAGTGACCTCACCGTGGATACGAGTAGATGAATCATACGTTTGATTCTAGATTGTAGTCGAATCGGAGAAGCAAACGAGAGAGGTTGGGGAAACAACCGGAGTTGAAACTCGCGGTTGTATACGACAACAAAGACGCAAGTACGCGTGGTATGGGACACGCATAGAAGGCGACAAGAAAATCGGAGATAAGCAAATAGGCCTGTTCAACCCTTCGAGCATGATTAATTTCACGCGGTATGTGTCTTGAACTTCTATTTGCATCGTACTTTTAGAAAGGTGGAGTGGTCTTGGGGACTAAGGTAGTTCGGACTCGGGGGCCTCTAATCCGCTGCACGGGGATCCGGGTACATCGCTACCCAACAGTGGTATCAGAGCGATCGCTACCAATTCGAAAGTCGAATCATAGTCGTATAATATTTATACGCACGGGTTTGCAAAACATGCACCCGTTTGCATAAAATTGATGATTGAAATGAGATTTTCGATTAAAATCACAAGTGAATTCACTAGAGATCTGTCATATGATGACTGCGAATATCTAGGAATGATCGTGAAAAGAATTTCATGAACGATCGTTTTGGAAACGATGAAAACAGAATCAAAATACGGGTAGAATAGGCAAACCGTGACTGGTGCGTTGTGACGGAAGGGTACTTTGCGTGATGGAGCCGTGCTTGCGTGGTGACGGAACAATGTACAATGGTTGTACGCGTGGGTGCGTCGTGACGGAGCAGGGCTTGCGTCACGACGCTTGGTCTTTGGACAAATTCGGTGTTTGTCTGCCACGACGGAGGACACCTTGCATCATGACGGACTAGTACCCAGGACTTGTAAAGTGTTACACGAGTCTGTGCATCATGACGCACCATATGGCGCATCATGACGGAAGTGCCCTTGGTTTCCATATTTATTTTTTGACTACACACTTTGAAAATTTGTATTCCTTGCATCAATTTATTTCATATATTTTAGTAATCATGTAAGATATCTAGATAGCATATTCGCATGCTAATATGAAAACACGTTATTTGAATCGTTATGTAGTACAAGGTACGATATTTTACAACATTCCTGGGTACTAGTCCGTGAGAGCGTTAAAAGATGAAAACATGTAAAATGTCGTCTACATGATTTGCATGCTAACATGATTCGATCCAAACCATCTCAAAAACACGTTATTTCGACTCCTCAGAGCGTTCAAAGATTGTTGTGAATCGAAAAAAAAACTTTATTAGTGTTTGTAAAATTTGGTGAAAAGTTATGTAGCAAAAGATACGATACAAATGATCTAAAAACACGTTCTTTAAACTCTTCAAATCGTAAAAAGATTGCTATGAATAGAAAAGAAAACTTTATTAGTGTTTGTATAATTTGGTGAAAAGTTACGTAGTAATAGATTCGATCCAAACCATCTCAAAAACACGTTATTTGGACTCCTCAGAGTGTTAAAAGATTGTTATGAATAGAAAAACATACTTTCTTAGTGTTTATAAAATTTGGTGAAAAATTATGTAGTAAAAGATACGATACAAAAGATCTAAAAACACGTTATTTGGACTGCTCAAAGCGTAAAAAGATTGATATGAATGGAAAAGAAAACTTTATTAGTGTTTGTACAATTTGGTGAAAAGTTACATAGTAAGAGATTCGATCCAAACCATCTAAAAAACACGTTATTCGGACTCCTCGGAACGTTAAAAGATTGTTATGAAACGAAAAACAAACTTTCTTAGTGTTTGTAAAATTTGGTGAAAAATGATGTACGATACGAATGATCTAAAAACACTTTATTTGAACTCCTCAACGCGTAAAAAGATTGCTATGAATTGAAGAGAAACTTTCTTAGTGTTCGTACAAATATTGTAACTAAATGAGTCCTATAAATAATACGTTCTAATGAATACAAGACACGAAATATAAATATAATTTGCTTCACCATATAAGGTGTTTAACGGACTTCGGGTCTATCAATTTCACTTTCTTATGTGATTTTCGTCATGGTCAATAATTCTAGTTGTCGACATTCCACAATTGATTTAATTCATATCCTCATTTTTATTGATTATAAATTGAAAACACAAACATGCCAACTTTTGCAATAAATATAGTTTTATTTTGGTTCCATCTTCTTCTAGTAGAAACATTATTGTGATATTTCATTATTATCAACAATTTCAATGTTGTTTGGTACATGAACCTTTTTCAAAGGTTATATATGTATTTATAACAAATCTACTAATTGATTTTTCATTATTATATTAAAAAAGAGGGGAGTTCTATCATATATCTTTTTTTGTTTATGATACACCACTTTTCAAGGATATTTTGAGTAATTATCAATTAATTAGTATTTAAAGTAAATTTTCAAGTATATTTATTAATAAATGATAGGCTAAATAGGAAATTTGAATTGTTCACGAAAGAACAAATATTCATACAAAATAAAATTTATGACACACCCTTCTAAATACCCAAAATACCCTTTTAAAATGGTGTATGATAGAACTCCCCTAAAAAAATATATATATTATTAGAAGTATTAACAACTTTTGTTATGCCAACTTGTTATCATGTTTTTTTTTTAATTCTTTGGATTTCTAATATAAAAAGTGATTGGTCGATCATGCTTCAGGCTTATATCAAATTTAAAATTATCAAATGATATCATACTACAAATATGAACATTTTAGACTGAAATTTTTTATTTATTCATTATCTTTTGTAATGATGAATGCATCCAATCAACGATTTGCAATTTTGTGCAAATAATTCATTTATCAACACAAAATTAAAAAAATGTGAAAATTTTATTTTGTCATGAAATAACACGACAAAATTAAAAAAATGTGAAAATTTTATTTTGTCATGAAAGAACACGGAAACTCTGTCATGAAAGAACACGGAAACTCAGGCCATTTCATCTTCATTTTCCAACATCTCATTCAACATATGTACTCAAATACTTACTATGATCAAACCAAAATTTTCTACATGTACATTCTAAAATACCAACTATAATCTCAACAACTTATTACCCCTCCACACACAAACAAATAACATGTATACAAAACCAAATTAATAACATCACAAACTCAAAGAATCCCTCCATTCACCCGGTAATCTCCACCTTTTATGCCAATAAATCGATACCCTAGGCCACAAAGGGAACCCAAAACTATACTCCAACGGTTCATCCGAAACTCCCCCTATCATTAACGGCAACCAAACATATCTAGAATTCTTCAAATTCGCGGGATTCCACCGATCCGCCATGAAAATGAAAAAACCGGGTAAATCTTTAACGGGCAAAACAAACGTACTCTGCGAAAAATAAGTCGTTTCGCGAAATATTTCGTTTCCACCCATACAAGGATTCCCCAAGGTTTCCCACGGCCCCATAATCGACTCTGACGCGTGGGCCATCGCGCTATTCGGTGCCCAACCAGTACAACCAGAAGAAACCATATAATAAACACCGTTAAATTTGAACAAAGCGGGCGCTTCTCTATGCTTTCTGATAAAAATCCTTTTCGTCACCCTCGTCACGTTTAAATAATCGTTCGTGAGTGGACTTATATGCAATTCGGTATTATCTTCTGAGGAGTATATTAAATATGCTTTTTCATCGTCGTCTCTGAATATAGTCATGTCGCGACTTTCGAAATTATTTGGACGAAAACTATATAAATATTCAAAAGGACCGTTAGGGTTTGGACTCGCGGCGACTCCTACGGAGGCTTTGGAATAATTCGCGTTGTCTATATGCATCCACATTATGTATTTTTGGGTCTTTTCGTTGAATATTACTTTGGGACGTTCTAGAACGTTGGATTTGTGGAGATCATGAGTTTCGTCCTTTTCTTCGCCTTTGAGAACTATTCCTTCGTTTGTCCATGAATTTAAGTCCTTTGATGAATAACAACTTACTCCAATTATGTCCACCTATTTTTTATTAAAAAGAAATTAATCTATATTTTATTTATACAATTAAATATTATTTGAGCTTACTCTAGCAGCAGCATTTTGGTGAGCCAAATAAGTGGGCCCATCTTTATTCTCACCATACCAATAATAAGTTTTAGTTTTTTCATCGTATAAAATCCCTCCACCATGAGCTTGAATCGGGTTTCCATCAGTATCCAACCAAACCCTACCTGGATAAAAATACCCTTTTTCACTATCGTTCTCGATTTTAGGATTTATAAAATTCTGCTCTGGAAATAACAAGGTATGAACATCTGAAGATTCGTCCAAGAATTCATCCAGAATTGTTGGGGGTTTTTTGGGCCCTTTTCGTCTTACTGCTCGAGGGTTTCTCCTGCTCCTGCCAGGTGTCACGCGAAACGGCTCCTCTTCTACTGATTCAAGCTCTTTCGTGAGTGAATAATTAGGGTTTGTGTATAATTGAGTTTCTTCTTTGGGGGTTGTTTGGATTTGGGTTAGGGTGTAGAGATGGATTAGGAGTAAAGAGCCGATTAGAGTCCATATGATTATGGTTAAAGAACATTTCTTTCCTGATTTGTGGTGCTTGTTTCGAAATCTCATTTGGATTTAGTGAATTGGAGCCTGCATTTATTAGGAATTGAGTAAATTAGCAAAATGGAGATTATACCAACAATTCATACAAGATGGGAAAAGGAAATGTTAGATCTGATTTGGGAATTTAGCAGACAAATTCAACAAATTATATTCTAAGATGGAAACATGAACTCAATTGTACATTTTCCAAGAGAAAAAGAACCCAATTTTACTCTTACTTGTCACCCAATCTACAAATTTTAGAGAGTTGGTAACTCACAATAGAAGTAATAATCAAGTCATTGAAATTTCATCACCTAGATCTATCGATTAAAACTAAAATACATTTGAAATAGATCAAAGTATTCAACAAATTGACTAAATCTGAAACGAAGCATGAAAAAAGAAAAAGAATAAATTACCTGATGAGATTCACAAACTGAAATTCTAAAATCGACCATTAAAAACCTCCAAATTAACACAAATCCAAAAACGTTCAGCAATAATACAGTAAACTTCCACTAGTTAGACAAGGTTACTGCTCCAAAAATATCTAGAAGAATCTCCTCTCGATATATAATCTGTCTTTGTTGCCAAATTGTAAAATTCACAAGTTCAGTTTGAGCAAAAAAAATCATGCGGTTTCCTTCTTCTGGAAAGGTTATCAGTCGTTTTTATTCTAGGAGGGGATATTTGTTGTTTCTTTTTGGAGAATGTCTACAAGACCCCTGCTTTCTGGCCACATTGCAAAAAACACCCTTTTATTCTTGTAAATTGTAAACATAACCTTTAATCTTATGAAATTAACAAATTCATAAAATCATAGATTAACTTAACTTTCATGTTCACTAGAGGTTACCTCCCTCCGTTTTGGTTAAGACTAAATTATATTTAACATTTTAAGGATATGTTATATATATATGAAATTATATTAGAAATACAGAAGAAATATGTTTATTATATTCATGTCATTGTCGTATATAGTTTTATAGTTATAAAGACTTTATTGAATTAAATTTTGTACTTATTTTCTGTACTTAGGAAAAACAAATTTGTTACAGAACACATTTTATGAATTAATTTGGTAATTATAATCTTTGGAAGCAACTTGAGAAACAAAAAAGTTGTAATTATCATTCCAACATAATTTCGAGCAAATTTATCGCGAAAGTTTCATATACTCATATGTGTGTATACAAATTTCAATATATCACATATTCCCCTTCAAAATATGAAAAATCATAAATAACGTAACAAAATATCATAAATATTACTAATAAGGACTTTTCAAATATTTTAACTATTAATATTTGTTACAAGTATTGTTTTTTTATAAATTAATATTACAAAAACCATTTGTATTGTAAGTTTTTTAAAATAATTTGATTAAAATAAATGTGCTGTAATAAACAATACAAGTTAAATGTTTGATAACTCGTGATATTAGTTCACTTGATTTGTAACAATATTTTTTGAAATAACTGTTGTGTTGGCATTTTGTTAAAAAAACTTAACACATATGTATGAATATTATTTAGGGCAAAGTTGTTTCCCTTCTTCATCAAACAATCAAGATCTTCAGATTTCAATTGATTAATTAAAGTTCTTAACTATCATTTGAGACCAATTAGATAGTCATATGACTATTGAATATTATTAATATAGCATCTTATTCTGAATGCCATGTGACATAAAATATGTTTATGATTGTTTTTAAAAAATATATATTAATACTATTTCATACTACAAATATTAACATATTGAATAATTTTTCAATGTGAACGTTTTTTTTTTTTTTTTGAAAAAGTTTGTAAAAAATATTTTATGGCGTTGAATTTTTTGTCAATTGTACTTAGATTTACTATTATGACTATAAGGAATTAGTTTCATATTTCTTAGTTGGTTAATTCTAGCTATGCGTTTTTTTAATCACAATTTAAGTTAACAAAAAGTATCGATTGTACTTAGATCTACTATATATGACTATAGGGCATTAGTTTCTCATTTCATAGTTGGTCAATTCTAGTTAGTCGTTTTCAATTATAATTTAAAATTAGCAAAAATTATTACAAAAATACTTGTTTTCCTGAAGATTTGAACTCATTCAACCTAAAATAGCCAGAACTTTTACAACTTGTTACAAATGATCATACAAAATATATGTATATTAAATGATCTAATATAATATTAATGTGTGAATCAACATCACAAAATTTAATGGTCAATAATCGTGAATAATCATGATGATGTGATTTTATGAGGAACATCCAAGATAAATGCAAAATAAGAATGGATAAATCGCTATTGTTATAATTAATTAAGACATCATAATTAAAACACATATTCCCCCCCTAAAATAAATGTTTTCCAAAATCATCACCATTACATGTCATAGTTAATGAATATAAATATTAGAATAAACTTGTGCGGATGAAATGATAGGTTAAAAACACACACAAAAAATAATAATATTTTTTGAAGGAGGTTCGACAAATAGTCGAGACCTCAAATATATTTCATGAAGTCAAGCGTTACATTTTACAATAATTTGGAGGGAACATAGAATTACACGCACTATTTCTATCCTTCCCATAATCATAGATATAAACACATTTGTAGACTACTTACAGGGAGACACGAGTTGAGAATCACAAAAAAAAAAAAAAAAATGAAGACGTCAAAATTACATAAGACTTAATAATTCAAGAATCAAATTAGACTTATCTTTTTGAATTCTTAAAAAAATCAGGGGTCTTGACAAGTTATATCTCCATTCTTTTAATTTTGCTTTGAGGTGGGGTTGAAACTTAGGTGGAGATCTGTCTGTGTCGGACTCATCACATGTGGCTGGATTGTTATCGAAGACTAATCCCACTCTCTCTCCGAGAATTTCATGTTACCGTCACAATAAACCTTTGATAGAAACGCCAACCTTGCTATTTGAAAATAAATAAATAAATAAAAAAGCAACAACCCAAATTCGAAAGTAAACAATCAAAAGAATCTGAAACATATTATTTCTAAGGGAAATTTTCAAAACACTCCCTATCTTTTTTGGATATTCTAAAAAACCTCCTATTTTTTTGGAAACTCCAAAAAATTCCCTCTACCAAACTTTTATTTTCAAATACCCCCCTATGGAGTTAAAATTAACTATGGATGGTGTTAAATATTTTTTTATGACCAAAATACCCTTCTTTTTTACATATTTAGTAATTAAAATAATATTTTTGTTATTTGTATTAATTTTAAAAAAGTCCTAATTTTTTTAGCTTATAATAATTTTTAAAAAATAATTATCATATGTTATATTTATATAATTTTAATATTCCATACATTATATATATTTGACTTTCATATTTTTTTACTGAAAAAATAACATAAAATAATAATAATATGAACAATAATATTAAAAAAACATCTTGCAAATATTAAAAAATTAAAATATCATGAATCTATTAAAAACATACATAAAAGAAGAATGAAAATAAAAATAAAATTAGATGTTTAAAGAAATATTTTTCTATCACTATATTTTCAAGATGTTAGTTTTTCATGAATAATAAAAGAAATATTAAAATTATACAAACACAACATTTAATAATTTTATTTTTGTGAAATCATTATATGTTAAAAATTATTTATGAATTTTCTTAAAACTAATAAATCAATGAAAAAATAACAAAAATATACATATGAAAATAGAAGGGTATTTTGGTCAAATTTTTTTTAACACCATCCATGGTTAGATTTAACCCCTATAGGGGGGTATTTGAAAATAAAACTTTGGTAGAGGGTTTTTTTTGGAGTTTCCAAAAAGATAGGGGGTTTTTTAGAATATCCAAAAAAGATAGGGGTTTTTTTGAAAATTTCCCTATTTCTAATCTTTTGTGACCTATATGATTCAAAACCCAAATCAAAACAATCACGCTAATGATTCTATCCGTCCCGTTCAAGAAATATTCTACCATGTCCATTTATTTTTGTACCACAATCGTGACGATATCATCATGTTATCATCATGAGTAATCAAGTCCTTAATTGCTAATTCTAATTAATGATTAATTAATATTAATTCTTGAATATTTTTATTAACTGTTAATTGATGGAAATTATAATTATACATTAAATTTTTATTAATTATGTGTTAATCGTAAATCCACATTGTTAATTAGAATGTCGGTTAAGAGTAGAGAGGTTATCATGACTCGAATCATTTCAATTACAATTTTTCTTTATGCCATAACAACTAATTAAATAACCGCGTTATAACATCTCTATAATGTGTAATAGCGACAATCACAAGTAAAACACAATACCACAATCAATTAAATAACAACGGTTATATCGACGTAATATAAGAAATCACATGTAAATTACAATGAAAACACTACATGTATTATGCGTTTTTGTTTCTCCTTTCGGCTAGCAACGTGGAGATGCCTGATTGAAGGTGAGAAAAAAAAACAGCTAAAAGCTGGCTCTCCTTTATGGAAGGAAATGGAAATGTACATATATTGGTGAATGCTTTTGCATCATGTATTTTGCATGTTGCATTCCTAAGCAAAAATATTGATGAGCTTTATAAATGGTTTCATACATCATTTATATGTTATTTTTTTTGAGTTCAACATCATTTATATTTTAAAAGGAGAAGCACAATCTTGAAACCAGTTCATAAGTCTAAATGTGTTTTTCCAAATATATATCGGATGATATTACTAAATAAGTTATTGGAGGAAACCAAATACGAAGAAAGAGCATGTAATAGTTCGGTAGAACACAAAGATGGAGAGAGGAGGTACTCAAAAGTGCGATTTGCCTAACCAAAAAGGACGGCTTGGTAAAGTTTATCAAGGGGGCCGATGGTGGAATATCCATCGGGTACCCAAGACCATTAACACCTACACCCCTATAGAAGAAGTCATTATCAGCACAAGTACCCCCCCTTCAACCACAAGAAATACCCTACTCACTATCCCTCACTCAAAAACCCACTACCAGCAAAGACACCAAAGCTTCCATGACAAACCCACAAGGCAGGATCACCTCGAGACCCCCGACAAGGCACCAGGAAGCGAGAAACCGGCAACAACCCACCCAAGTTTGGCGTCGCATCGCTCCGGCCGTCTCATCTTCCAACCAGCGGCTCTGTGACCCAAATGCAGGCAATCCTCCATGCATTGAACCCAAAACTGGAGCCTCCGGCATCATGCCAACACCTCAGGTACCCCTACCCTTTCCACCGGACCCATTAAACCCGGCATGGTTTGGGTTATGTCTCAAATGCACTGCGTCAGACCATGTGACAGAGGAATGTCGACGCCCCACGAGCTTGTTGTTATTGTCGCAAACTGGGCTACCTACACAAATTGTGCCGCTCAAGACTCGATGACATTGAGAAAGGCCTTTTCTTCAATCCTCATAACAAGCCTTTACTGCCGCATCCCAAAATGACAGCAATTCCTCCCGCTTGCTATCTCAGGAGGTCCGTTGAACACGTCGCAGAGCTCCGTGGACTCCATTCAGCGCTAGTGCTGGATGCGCGCATCATCGACGGCCATAATCCAACGATCATTAATGCGATTGTGCACTCTACCGTCAAGGAGGTACATGGCTTCGAATTGGTTTTCTGGGGAGACGATAGATATCTGCTCAAGCTGAAAAATGAAAACGATCGGGACAAAGTCATCAAGCAAGCCTCGTTGGAAATGGAGAAAAAAGGCCTGGTGGCATACCCTTGGAGTAGCGGGATCGGTGCTCACGTGATCCATTACAAATTCAAGATGGAGCTCGATCTGTATGGATTACCGCTGACAACTTTTTGCGAGAAAGAACTCGACAGTCTTTGTGTCAACATCGGTGAGATTATTCATCATGGCCCACTCGCACAACTCCGCACCTTGGAGAGACTTCGCATCATCATAACAATGTCGGCATTAGTTGATCTACCCCCCTTCCTCTTAGCAGCTAATGATGGATACGTGCGCAAAGTCCACCTCGCAGTGCACAAAGTAATCGAAGAAGAAGCACTCTTCTTCCGACCCCCCGAGGCAATTCTTAACGATCAATTTTTCGATTTTCTCTACAATGATATCAACCATCCCATTCATGAACCGAGCTACAAATCAGAAGAGAAATCTGAGTACTCGCCGACGTCAATTGACTCGGTTATGCCGGGGAAAAAAAAGAATCCTGAAATTTTGTCATCGTCAGAGGCTCGAGCATTAGAGGACTCGATAATGGCACCGATTTTGCCAAATCAAGCAATGCTCAGACTCTGGCAATTGGCGCCACCGTCCAAAGAAAAAGATGAGTTGGCACCGCTTCTCTTCGGAGGTACTCAAATGGCGGGCCCGTTAGCAAAAAAACAAAGGGTTGCTTCGCCGCCTAAAACCCTAGAAGATGACACGCCAACTGGATGCCTCCAGTTAAAGAGCACACAGCAGATTAACATACAAAATCCGTCTGTTTTGTGCAGTGGCTAGAACAAGAAAGACAGCGAGCACCAGAGTTCTGACGGTACGCACCCGCCAGATTTTGCAGTGGCAAATTTCAGTAATAGTGCAACTCAGAGCTTAATTGGGGAGGAACACTTATCGCAGAAGAAGGGGAAGGCTCTCATGGCAGCAGAGGCACCGAAAAAGGCAATCGATATCGAAAGGGGAGAAGCTTCGCGACAAAGTAAAGGTACGGACCTATCCTCTTCTCAGCGTGTCTCTAGGAAAAGTATAATTCCTACTCAACCCCATTTTTTAGTCCCAAATGTCTTCAATCAGACTTTGAGGACTCTTAAAAAAGCCATTAAACTCAAAAGGAAAAGGGTTGGGCCAATTTTAAATAGCAAGAGAAAAAATCCAATAACTTTAATATCCAACAAAAGCAAAAATAATCTTACGGCCCAACAGAAAAATTCAAACAATGGCCCAAAGAAAAAAATAATTAAATTACTCTAACTTGAAGGGAGTAAACCCACGGAACTATTCAAGGATTTGATTAATCAAATAAGAGTGGATTGTGGGCTGTCGGTTTTGAACTCAGAGTCTAACAATTCCATTCATGGTATGGACAAGATTTTACATAAAGCACATACAAATAAGGTGGAGATGGGCCGTATGGCGATCTCGGAACCATTGAGAGATGATAACAATACCCGAATAAGCTCTAAAAAAAAATAAAAAAAAATTAATTGGTTCTTGCTCTCTGCAATTGAACAACTCCAATCTCAATAATGCAACTTCTCACAATGTTTGCGGCTTTAATATAGGGTCCATGCTGGTGGAGCCCACTCAACGTTTCGATATCGAGGATGACACGTCGCAACAAGTGGACTATGGAGATGAGGAAGAATACTACGTGTAATCTCGTTTGAATTAATTAGAGCTAGTTGCGCTCCCTTTTTTGCTTTAGTTAATTATGGTACTTTTTAATTATCTCGAACTCTTTTGTTGGAACGTTAGAGGATTGGGCAATCTAGATAAACGTAAGTTGGTGAAAAATGTTGTAAGAGAAGCTAATTGTAATATCATTTGTCTTCAAGAAACGAAATGGGACATGCCATCCTTTTTTGATATGAAATCCGTTTGCCCGAATCAAATCAACAATGTACAATTTAACCTAGCCAATGGCTCTAAGGGTGGCCTCATGACCGCATGGTCCAATGACTTCTCACTTCTCCACACCGCGATCTTCTCGTTTTCTTTAAATGCAACCCTCACCTTAGTTAATGGCTTCACATTTCTACTCTCCAACATCTATGGTCCAACCGACGAGGCTCTAAAAGATGATTTTTTTCTCGAACTTAACTCTCTCAACCCTACGAATCTACCGTGGGTGCTAATGGGCGACTTTAATGCGATACGAGCAATACACGAATCCATCGGACACAATCACCCTCCCTCCGAGATATTAGAATTCAACCTAACAATTAATGAGTTGCAACTACATGAAATACATCTACAAGGTCGCCAATTTACATACTCAAATAAGAGGTCGCCTCCAACTCTTTCAAGACTTGATAGAGCATTTTTCTCACATCACTTTATAACCCTAGACTTAAAACTCATGATGGAACCGTTGACATCGGTCACCTCCGACCATGTACCTCTAAAAATCACATTTGAAAAAAACACGATGAGAACGAGCCCAAAAATTAAGAATTTTGAAAGATCTTGGCTCAACAACCCGAAAGCCATTAACATTTTCGTTGAAAATTGGGGGTCATGGCCTCTACATAGTCACTCTCCCACCAACTTGCGTTACAAGATAAACAAAACATGGGCCCTACTCAACAAATGGTACAAACAAGAAGTGTTTGATGCCAAAAAATACAAACATAATTTATTGCAAAACATACAACTATTGGATTGGATAGAAGAAGCTCGACCACTACTCGCACATAAAAGAGAGCTAAGAATCGATCTCAAAACAAAAGGTTATGACCTAACGTTAGCCGAGGAAAGCAAATGGCAACAAAGATCATCAATTACATGGCTCAAGTTAGGAGATAGGAACACCCCCTACTTTCACGCCATGGCTTCCAACAAAAAAAGGCGTAACACCATAAATAAGATTCAAGTGGGCATGAACGAAATTACCGATTCCGCTCAAATTCTACAAACGTTTCATGCTTACTACCAAAGTCTATTGGGTGCCTCGAACCTTCAAAACTCCTCATGGGATGCCTCTATCATACCCACAAACAATGCCAACTCTCACTACCTCGCGGACCTCGATGCCCCATTCGAGGAAAAAGAAATCCTCGAGGCGATAGTGGGCATAGCTAAAAGCAAATCGGTGGGACCGGATGGGCTACCAATTGAATACATCCAAACATTTTGGACAACGATGAAAACCGACATTGTCGAACTCTTGCAAGACTTCCATAGAGCCTACATCTCACTTCACGACATAAACAAGGCAACAATTACCCTAATCCCAAAGAAAGAGGGAGCGGACACCCTAGTTGATTTTAGACCAATAAGTGTTATCTCGAGTCCGATCAAGATCATAACGAAAATCCTAGCAAATCGTCTACAACCAAAATTGCAAACTCTAATAAGTGAACATCAAACGGCTTTTATCAAGCAACGGTCTATTATTGACTCTTATGCGAGCGCAAAAGAATTGCTACATTTCTTTCATAAAAGAAAAATTCCATCGGTCCTTATTAAGATCGATTTTAAGAAAGCGTTTGATAATGTAGCTTGGGACTTTATTCTCAAATTACTAGTAGCTCGAGGGTTCCCTCCGCTATGGGTCCGATGGATCGAAAACTTATTAGTGTCCTCCTCTTCCACAATCAAAGTGAACGGTGTCTTATCCCCCTTCTTTACACACAAAAGGGGACTACGACAAGGTGACCCCCTGTCACCACTTCTTTTCGACATTGCGGTAGATCTTTTACAAGACCTATTCCTAAGAATTCAACCTCTCCTCACCAAAACGATCCCAATTCAAACCCCGCTCCTACAATTTGCCGATGACACAATTGCCTTCATTGAGGCCACACCGGAGAATCTCAAGATTGTCTCATACGTCTTTGACATCTTTGGGGAGATCACGGGACTCCAAATAAATCGCCAAAAAAGTTCATTCACTCCGATTGCAATACCGGATAGACATCATGACACGATTAAAGCCATCTTAAGGTGTCCCAAGAAAGAATTCCCAATTAACTATCTCGGCACCCCGCTTTCCTATAAAAAAATCAACAAACAAGCTTACCTCCCGCTTATTAAAAAAATTCAAACCCATATTGCCTCATGAAAGGGTCGCCTTCTATCATTTGGAGGTAGAGTGACACTACTAAAAGCAACGTTGAATGCCGTACCGATTTACCTTATGCAAACGACTAAATTACCAAAATGGGTAACCGATCAAATTGAAAAACTTATGAGGACTTATTTATGGAGTGGACAAGATCAACACAAAGCGGGTCGGAACCTTATTAATTGGGATACCGTGTGTTTACCAAAGAAAAATGGAGGTCTTGGCATCTTGCACTTGAGTACCATGAACGATGCCCTCCTACAAAAGTTCCTTTGGAAATTGGATAATCAACCCAACAATATTTGGACCAAATACACAAGGCTTTTATATGGAATTGAACAAGCCGGTGATCTCCAACTACGAGCCACGACCTCACTCTCACCCCTCCTTAAAGAAATTAAAAAACTACTCCCACTTTACATTACCTCAACAACAAGGGAGGTGTCCGACAAAACAATATGGCGATGGACCGCATCGGGTAGCTTCACCACAAAGTCGGCCTACCTATTTCACCGAATCCCGGGTATTCAAATGCCTTGGCACAAGGATCTTTGGACTACAAAAGCTCCACTAAAGGCTCGTTTCTTTCTATGGCTCGTCTTTCACAATCGCTTGAATACGGTCGAAATTTTGGCGATAAAGGGTTGGCCTCACACACCGACGTGTGTGCTATGCCAACAATACGGCGAAACGATTGATAATTTACTTCTTCATTGCTCATACACGCAAAGAATTTGGAGAAACCTTGAGCTAAGGCTCCAAGCATCGTGGCTTTTTCATGGGACACAATCTTTTGTGAGAGCGTGGTTACATCGTAATCTCCAATTTGATAGGGAAGAACTACGGACTTGGAAAACATTAGTCTTGGCAGCCTCGTGGAATATTTGGAAAGAGCGGAATCGTAGAATTTTTAAAGGACAATGCCTACCGTCCGAGTGTATTGCCGTGAAGGGTTGGGAGGAGGCAATCATTTGGTCCAAGTTTCGCAACTAGGTACTTAGGGTCTCATTTTGTAGGGATTAGTGCTCAACGTTTGACGGATCATTTTTTTTTTACTCTTTTGTATATATATATATATATATATATATATATATATATATGCGCTCTCAAGCATGGCCATTGGCCATCCCATCAAAAAAAAAATTCGAAGAAAGAAAATTTATTTGCACAAATGATCTCCATTTTTCGGTCAATTAACAACAATCAAGTTCGTGTTTTAATTGATATTCAACGAGGATAAAAAAACAAAATAGGATTGACTTATTAATACAATGTCACAAGTAATAATTGGATATGATAGAATGTCATAAGTAATACAATGTCATTACTAAAAAAATGGTATTCACAACATATTCACAAAAAATGACTAGAATATTGAGTTAATCACGATTCAACTTTATAAACACCAATTGTATTATTTTTGCTCTCGAGAATGTTCTTCCCTCACACACTTATAAATTATCTCAATTTTACGTATTCTAATTTTTTTTATTCATTCAAGTTAGTGGAAGGTGCTCAAGAAGTTGCAACAAACTCATAAAAGAGAACAATGAGAGACTACTAGATAGGATACACACATCAATAATATGAAACAATATTTTGAGTGGGAATAGTGCAAAAATGATACAGACCACATCTTTTTCCCACGAATTGACCACGAATTGTCACGTGACAGCCAGCTATTGGCTACAGCTAAAGTGGTGAAAAACTGCAGCCAATAACTGGCTGTCACGTGACAATTCGTGATCAATTCGTGGGAAAAAGATGTGGTCTGTATCATTACTCGGAATAGTGATAGGTCACAAACATCAATCACAAATATGTTACAAATAGCTAAATTCGACATATTAATTGTGTTATATATAAATCATAAATCAAACATAACCATAGATATTTGTATCGTATTTGTGGTTGATTTTAGTAACCATATCATTATTCTTCTAAGCAGTGAAACAACCATTTGAAAAAAATTATTTGCAAAAAGGCCAAGATGTTTTAAAACAAACTAAACCCATTAACGATGATGTCGATTTATACAGTGACAAGATTAAATTTTCCCCGACTTATATAGCGGAAATAAGAAAAAAAATATATAATGTTACCATAAAACGTTTAATCAATATGAATCTTGGTAACCGGTAAGTTGTGGAATTAATAATTTTTTCGGTATAATTCGATGAAAATAATTTTTATTTTATTTTTTAGGTGTGTCACGTCAAGTACATAAATGTCATTCTCACCCAAACTATCAGACATGATCACGAAAAAAGAAAATTAATATTACGAAACATATTCATATGTTTATTCGGTGAAACGAGCACATCATCGAATTTTTCAAAATAATATCAGGAACGCAACCTTCAATAATCTCCTCGAAACTCGTTCTTTACGAAAATTCTGCTAATTTAATGGGCGAAATTGGAAAATATTTACTATTGAAATTTAGTTATTATGATGAAAATTAAATTTAATGCCACAAGAATGAGCCGAATAAAAATTGTGAACGTCAAATTAGTGGGCGAAAAAACTATCTTTGTAAATGGAGTTACATTATCATTTTTGTGTGACTTTCGTCGTTTTGAATCTACTTCACATTAATCACACTTGAAATAAAACATTAGTAGAATCGGTTTTATTTTGAAACAATCGTATAGAATTTGAATCAACAATTTTGTATGCTTAAACGAAAAAATATATCATTCGAAACCTAGTAAAAATTCATTCTTAGCCTATCTATATGATTTAAAATACATCCAAACCAAAAAAATCGAATTTCAAAATTTATTTAATGATGATTCATGTTGTAACTATTTTCGACCGTTAAATTTTTTGAAGTATTATGATAAGTATGATAGAAATTTTTATTTTTCATGAAATTGAGTCTACAATATTCTCAAATAATATAAATCATATCTATACGGTTAAAATTCGATTCTCATGTTTAGATTTAGTAAAATAAGTGGTGTTGGTTGTCGTTGGCCAAACAAGAGTGTTGGTCATTGATTCTTATCCCTATATATATATATATATATATATATATATATATATATATATATAGGACAAATTGACTTTAGAGAAATATATTTGAAAGATATATTGTATATGTTTATTTCAAAAATATTTAAATATTATGTTAGAATAAATAAAAGTCTCTTAAGTATATATTGGAAAATGTCACCAAAATGACTTTGTTTTTCATAAAAAAATATTAGTATCACTTTTTGCAATTTTTAAGTATTCGAGTAACTAATTATGTGAAAACTGAAGTACTTATTTGTCTTCATTGGAGGCGGAGTTATGTATGACACTTCCACAACTCTAAAAAACATCATTGATTCGTCAATCGGAGAGAGTTAAATGAATAGATTAGTCTCCTAATCAATTTTTATTTGGACTTTTCTCAGCAAAAAAAATTAGATTCATTCAATTCAAAAATCTAATCAATTCACTTAACTCTTCTCGATTTACGCATCAATAATATATGTTTGCAGCAATTCACTTAATTATCCACAGTTGACGCATCAATAATATATGTTTGGAGCCGTGAGTTGTCATATATTTTCCTATTGATATAAAACAAAGAGGGCTTCTATCATACACCCATTTTCTTATCATACATCCATTTTCAAGAATATTTGGAGTAATTATCCATTTATGAATATTTAAGGTAAGATAATCAATTCACTTAACTCTTTCCTTCTTGTTTGAACTCCTCCCCAAATTGGTTTTCACTGTTCCTCTTTTTTTTTTCTTTTCCAACCGCCATGGGGTTGTGGGAAGGTTTCCTCAGTTGGCTTAGAAGGTTAGACAAGTATTTCAATTTCTGTTTAATGTTGCGTTTTTGTATACTTTCGATCCTTTACTTATCCAATCACAGTAATAGCCTAAGTAAAACATGGATCAAGCAATAATTGAAATGGTTTAGTTAAAGGTTAATCATTATGTACTAATTGCTGAAAATTATATCGTCTTTAAGGTTCGGACATGTTCTTGATATTTCATACATTTTGAGTCCAGACTTGAATTAAAGTTGAATTTTTTGTCATGACCTTTTTTCTTTCTGAAATACAGTATTTTTCAAGGAAGAGAGAGAGATGGAGCTCTGCTTAATTGGTCTCCCGAATTGCAGCAAGTAATTTGGAAACAATTATCATCTTTTTTTTTTTTTTTTAGAAAAATTATATTTGTCTCGTGTGCATTCTCCCACAATATTTGATGTATTGACAAAAATTTAATGTACTCAATTAATAATAAATTTAAATCAATACATGATAAATAATAAAATTATCCAAATTAATACATGATATTAATTATGTGGCAGAATAGTATTAATTAGGTGATAAACGATTTTTCAAAACAAAGAGAACATTAATTTATTGAATCAAACTTGTTAGATATCCTTAAGCAAATTAATACATGATAAACAATAAAATAATCAAATATTTCAAAACAAACTTTATAATAGCGTACATTTTTTATTGAATCAAACTTTATAATAGATATCCTTGGCTAACACAGATCGAGTACAATTCTTTTTAAATTTTGAAGATTGGATGCATATTTTGGTTTATTTTGTGTTACGATATTTTGGTTTATTTATGTTTTTATACTTGTTAGATTTTATTTTTTTTATACTAAGGATGATAATGTTGTCTGCAATACAAAATACTAAATAACAATAATCATAAATAAATGTAAAATTATTATTTATTTTATTTAAAAAAATTATTTTTGTTAAGCTATATTAGCTCTTGAAATAGCGTCATTCATATTTAAAATTTATAATTATTGTCCTAGATTACAGTGCCAAATTGGTATATAAAGATTAACAAGTCACTAAATTTGTACCGTTATTATCATGTTTTCGATATAGTTCTATAATTACTAATGACTAGGAGAATACCCGCGCTACGTGACGAGTATGTAAATTATGTTTTTCATTGTAATACAATTATATATTTGTATGATAGTATTAATAATATCATTTTAAAATAAAGTTATTTGAATTCATTTATCTATTATTGTTCATATGCTTTACAATTATTTTCCATTATGATAACAAAAAAATTCATATTTCTAATCAAATAATAATACTTATATGAGTGTCATTATATAATAATATATAAGAATAAAATATAATACAATTTTACGAAAAACGTAGCAACAAATATTATATCATTGTTCACGATATTTCATACAATATCAAATATTAAAATAATTAATCATACAACATATGTAGTAACCAATGATTTAAATTGCGGCGCAATTGCGCCGCCATACCGCAAATCGCAATAAATATTTACAAAACGCAATGCCGCAACGTACTAAATAGAGCCGCAATATCGCCGCAATATCGGTAATCATATGTAAATTACAGTACAAGCGCAATGGACCGCTATATAGCAATTTAAAACATTGGTAGTAACATATTATTAATTATATAGTAGTAATAGTTTTTATTGATTCAAAATGCAATGGAAAATATAAAATAATATAAAACTTAATAGTGAAAGTAATTGAATGAATAATATCAAAATCCAATTAAGTATAATAAATATAAATACAAATTATTTTAAATCATATGATTTTTTTTAAATTTTACATTTTGTAAAATAACAATACAATTTGATAGGTGTTTATAAGTTTAAAAAGTTATTTAGATGTATACAGTTTTCTTTAATTTGATTATTTTTTGAAAAAGTTTTGTTTGCTTAAATACACAAATATAATCAACTTAGTATTATATGAGATTCTTATTGTTATAATTTTTAAAAAAAATAAATATAATACTTAAAAATTCTATTATGCAAATAAAAATTTTACAAATATATTATGTAAATTTACCCATCCCTCTATTTTTTCATCAATCTTTGAGCCTCCTCATGAAGTCATATCGTCATGGTTATTCATGATTATTGACCATTAAATTTTCTGATGTGGCTTCATCCTACACATTAATAATTTGAACCATTATATGTAGTGATGTAGTTTGATCTCAATCACTCATATTTTGTTAGACTTTTTGAAGATCATATTTTGTGTAGTCATTTGTGTGTCATTATTTTACACCATGTTTTAAGCATTCTTAGGAAACCACATCATTCTACATTAATGACATGAAATATTATTATTGGTTAGGTCCACATTACACTAAGTTTATTCAATTGTTTAGAATTACATATAATATTACATGAACAAATGTGAATCCAATGGAAGATGAAAAGTTTATATATAAAATACTAATAACTTAATATGAACTATTATAAAACTTACTACATATATTAGTATTATGTTAGAAAGTTAATTTTTAAAATTCATCAAGTATTTTCGTTTTCATTTTCTCTTTATTTTGACATCCATATTAGAATATTTCATGCATACTATTTTTCATAATTTGAATTTGTAAATATATTATGTAAGAAAATACAATGCAAATTTTTTTCTTTTATATAATAGAATTTTAACAATTGTATTTACATAATAGAATTTGAAGTATTATTAATTATTGCACAAAAATTATAACTATAAAAATCTCATGTAATACTAAATAGACTATATTTGTATTTTTAAATACATATAATATTACATTATGAAATGTGAATTCAATGGAATATGAAAAGTTTATATATAAAAATATTAATAATATGTACTATTATGAACCATACAACATATATTAGCATTTTTTTAATTTAATTTTAAAATTTCATCAAATATTTTCATTTTCATTTTATCCTTATTTTGATATACATATTAGTATAGTTCATACATACTTTTTTCATAATTTAAATTTGTAAATATATTATGTAAAAAAATACAATGCAAAAGATTATATTTTACATAATAGAATTTTAACAATTGTATTTACATAATAGAATTTTAAGTATTATTATTTATTTAAAAAAAATTACAACTATACATATCCCATATAAATACTAAGTAGATTAGATTGTTATTTAAAATAAAAACAAATTTAAAATAAAAAATAATTTGTCCATTCAAATAACTTCTTGAACTTATAAACACTTGTCAAATAATATTGTTGAAAATTAAAATAAAAAAAATCATATGATATAAAATAATTTCTATTCATATTTATTCTAAATTAAATTTTGTTATGATTTATTGAACTACTTCCCCTATTATTATTTATAAATGTCATTGCAGTTTGAATCAATAAAAATTTATTATTACTATATAATTAATGCTGTGTCATCTTATTACATATCTCTTATGATTCATTATTTTATATTTGGTATTGTATGAAATGTCGTGAACAATTATATAATATTTGTTGTTATGTTTTTTCATAGAATTGCATTAAATCTCACATATTATTATATAATGACACTAATTTATAATGTTATTATTTCATTAAAAATGATATTTTTGTCATCATGATGTAAAATAATTATAAAACATATGAATAGTCATAGATTAATGAGTTGAAATAATTTTATTTTAGGTTGATATTATCAAATTATTATAGATTAATGAGTTCAAATAATTTGTATTACAATGAAAAACATAATTAACACACTCACCGCTTAGCGCGAGTATTCTCCGAGTATGTATTATTTTGCATTGTATTTTATTACATAATATCTTTACAAATTGAAATAATGAAAAAGATATGTATGAACTATTCTAATATGGATGTCAAAATAAAGAGAAAAATAAAATGAATATATTTGATGGATTTATAAAATTAAATTTTCCAAACAATACTAATATATATTGTAATTTTTATAATATTACATTTTAAATTATTAATATTTCATATATAAACTTTTCATATTCATTGCATTCACATTTGATCATGTAATATTATGTGAAATTTTAAACAATTAATTAGACTTGGTCTAATATGATTCTAACCAATAATAATAGGTTACATCATTAATGTAGGATGATTTAGATTTCTAAGAATGCTTAAAACATGGTGTAAAATAATAACACATAAATGACAACGCAAAATATGATTTTCAAAAAATCTTCTAAAAAATTAATGATTGAGATTAAGCCACATTACTAAATCTAATGGTTCAAATTAATACTTAAAAATAATTATACAAAATGCATGTCATAAATGATCAAATATAATCAAATATAATATTAATTCATATGATGAATTCACATTACACAATCTAAAGGTTGATAATCAATATAAGCATGATGATATAGTTTCATGAGAAAACTCAAATATAGGTGAAAAATAAGGGGGTGGATAAATTAACACAGTTAGATTTAAGATTAATAATGATGTTTTATGAATTAATATATATATATATTTTTTCTCTTTCTACAGACTGGTGGTTGCAGCGATGAATATATTCCCACAGTAAGTAACAATCTACATACATTTTTACCATAATAGATTATTGATTTTCTTTAAAATTTAATGAAATAAGTTAAAATTTGATACATGTCCTTCGTAAATAACATCATAAAATACAAGTACAAATATACAATGAAGATAGCCTAAATGGTACGAACACACGCTCGCTGTGCTGCAAACTCGGATTTGAAATCAAGTAGCAACAAGATTTTATTTTTTAACGTTTCACAAGAAATGATCGAGGACTCAAAAAAACACATTTCTTGATCAATGTGTTATATTTAGCAAATAAATTATTGATTGATGATCCCAACATACACACAATGCAATTATGCACAATATATATATATATATATATATATATATATATATATATATATATATATATATATATATATATATATATATATGACATATCCTCAAATTATATATTTATATATATATAATATTTATTTCTTGAGAAACTATAAATTGATAATGTCAAAATTACAATTCATGAACATCTAAATTACCAAAATACATCATCCAAGAAAATAAATAAAAAATAAAAATTATATTTAAACCCTAAAAAATACCGAACTATATATTTTGAAAATCTTATTAGTCATTTGTGTTAGAATTTGAAAATTTTATGGCCCCAAAAAAATAAATAGAAACTAAAAGAGTCAAAATTATAATTAAACCCCAAAAAATATCAAACTATATATATTTTTAACAATCTTAGTAATTTCAATTTTTTTTTCTATAATTTTTTATTGTCCAAGAAAATAAATGAAACTAAAAGAGTCAAAAATATAATTAAGCCTTAAAAAATGTCGAAATTAATATTTTTTTTTTCACAATCTTATTAACCAAAATTATTGTAGATATAATTTGAAAAAAAAATTTTAATTGTCCAGGAAAATTAATAAAAAATAAATGAGTCAAAATTATAATTGAACCCTAAAAATAGCTAGCTATATTTTTTCTCGATCTTATTAGTAAAATTCGTTTTTGCTAATTGTTGTTGATGAAAATAAATAAAAATTTAAAGAACCACAATTAGAAATAAACACTACAAAATATTAAACTATACTTTTACACAATTTTTATAATAATTTGAAAAAAAAAAAAATTTCCGTTGCAATCAATTTTATATATTCCACTCAACTCTTGAAACGTGATATATTGTCTTACAAAATATTTAATGTCTAATGTTTAATTTTAGTCATTACTAAGTTTTCCGAATTCATAATTCGGTCGAAGCAGGGGGAGATTTCCCCTAATTTTTTTAATTTGTTATGAATATACTTTTCTTGAAAATATTTTTGTTAGGATATTTTAGTTAGGATATTACTCTAGCATCCTATGAACAATGTTTGATGTCGTGACAGCTGAGGTCGAACCAAATTTTTGTAAATTTAATGGAAGGGGTCAATTTGAAGTTTAGGTGTCAATGATCATACTTGTATTGATTTAATGGCAACTAATCTAGATTGGGTGTAAATAATAGTTATTTCTATAAAGAATGTATGTGATTTGAGCGTGCATGGATGTTGTTGGCCGATGAATGTCAATTTATTGGGTTATGTACAATAAATATTCTTGAACGGTAGCACTATTAGATAATTGTTAATTGAGTCGACACATTTAATGTTTAGGTGTTAATATCTCATTCCACCAAATTTCAGCTAAGTAATCAAATCCAACTGAAATAAAGAATAGGTGTAGAGTAATAGTTCACAACCTAAAAGGAACTAATTGTAAATATATTCATAATTAAACAACATTGTCTCAAATAATATGAGAAATAATATGCAAAAATAACCAATTTACTAATTATAAAACCTTTCTGAAATCCAGCTTAAATAATATGCATAAAAGTACATAGTTTTGTGAGGTGATTAATATGGTTTAAAATATTAGTTTGTTATAATATTTTGTATGGGATTAATAAATGGCCATAATATTTAAGTATTTAATTATTTCTATGGGATAAATAAATTATAAATGGCCCTAATATTTCATTATTGCCATTTTTATTTTGTATGACTGTAACAACAATATTTTTAGTGATGCTTGTCAATGATTATGATTTTACTTTGTTTATATTATTATTTTTGTTTTAAAAAGACCTTTTAATGTAAGAATACCAATAAATTGTACTTATATTTTTATTTAATAAAAAAAATATTATTATAATATTATATCCGCAGCAAAGCGCGGGTATTTTTCTAGTATATTTTAAAAACTAAACCTACGTAACGTACTATTATGATTCTTAATTTTTATTTCATAATAAGTTTCAGTTACATAATTTTCATTACAAGAACTCCATTGTTATGCCATTCGAACTTGGATTAATTCTTTGACAGTGTACATTTGTGTTTCCGTGTTTACCAGTTTGTTTTTAGCCCAATGTAAACGTGCTTTTTTGGCGTTCTTAACCGCGATAGGCGATAAGATAGTTTTTATTTGGGTTTTCCTCTAATGGTGTTGTAACCCTACTATGAGATACAATATTTGTTATTTCATTTTCATTATCTCTCGACCAGAACCTTTCAAATTTGCAATTTCTTGTAAATTTTCCCTTCATTTATTATCTTCAATTTGAGAGCTATATAATCAGAAATCTGGATAATTTCCGGGCTTAATGTTATTCGGGAGTTAGGTTGGATCCAAGAGTTTGATACTAATACTATGTTTTAGTTTTAAGAAGGTTGAAGTATTTCTTTTGTTTGTATATATAATATATATAAATTTCCTTCAGGCTGTTATTAGCAATCAATGCATTGAGCTTGTTTATGTCATTAATTAATTGGGTGCGGGTCATCACTTGTTATTATCAACCCTTTTGTTTTGGACCAATCTTTATGCAATCTCCTCGTGTTCATCACAATTATTTGAACCATTAGATTATGATATGTGGCAACATATGAACCATAAATTAATCTTTGATTTTGTGTGATTATGTTTTATTTGTAGATATTTATGTGTCTTATTTTACACATAGTTTTAAGTAATTTTAGAATGTCACATCACCTTATACCGATGACGTGTCAAAATATTATTTGTTACGTTCATGTTGTACCATTTGTATTTGATTTTGAATGTTTTCACGATATGTTACGTGATCAATTGTGAATGCAAATAGAATGGGAAGAGTTTAAATATCTAAAATTAATATATTAATATATAATATCATAAAACATACATCAAATATTGTTAGTATTTTCATAATAATATTAATAAATTAATATATAATATCATAAAACATAGATCAAATATTGTTAGTATTTTCATAATATAATTAAAAAAAATTAAGAAATATATTTGCTTGAATTTTATCTTTATTTTGAGATCCATATTATCATATATTTAATATTTTTGTCTAACTTAAAATTATGAAAATAATTATGTAAAAAATATATAAAAAAATATATTTAATTATATTAATGACTTGTAACCTTAATTATTATTATTTTTAAAACTATAATTGAAAAAAATTGCACATATTACTAAGTATGTTATTATCATATATTCAATGTTTTTCTCTAACTTAAAGTTATGAAAATAATTATGTAAAAGAAGATATAAAAATAAATATAATTACATTAATGATTTGTAATCATAATTATTATTATTTTTGAAAATATAATTGAAAAAAATTGCACATCCTAAGTATTATTATTATTTTCAAAATAATTATGTTATATTTGTATTTTTACTTAAAACTGTTTCATACTAATCTTTAAAAAAAAATAATGAAAGATATTTATTTACTAAACACAAATAATTTATTTAACTTATATAATATTTTTCAATAATAAACATGAAACATAAAATTTAACAGACACAAATAATTTTTCAAAACTTTCAAAATGTTATTATTATTAATTTTAGATATGAAAATTTAAAATATCAGATGATTTTGATTTTTGTTTATGTCCACGCATGTTGTTTTATTATTTTATAGTGAAATTTATTCTTTTTTGTATGTGTTACATTAAAGTACAAAATAAATATTTCGCAATATGTTATATTCAAAAATAATATAATAATTTTTGTTAATAACCCCAAGCCCGATTGATAATTATTAAGTTTAATTAGCCCAATTAATTTTTGGGAAAGTTTAATTTAAGGAAAGTAATTTAGGAAATTATTATTGGGCAATTTTTAATTATAAGGAAATTAGTTTAGGAAATATTTTTAAGGCAATGTTTTGATTCCTTGTATTTCAAATTTATGGAGCCTATAAATAGGACTTGGATGTTTAGCAATTCATATATCAAAATACCAATTGGAAAAGAGAGAAAAACTTGTAAGAGCATATTATAATTCTAAGAGAGAGATTTATTTATTAGAAAACTCTATTTGAATCCATATTTGAATCATGTATTACCAACAAATTGGCATCAGAGCGATGGCGAGTTCTGGGAGTGTTTTTGGCCATATTCCGCTGCCGCGATTGACGAAGACGAATTACGAAGTATGGAGTATCCAGATGCGGGCGTTACTCGGTGCGCAAGATGTTTGGGAGATAGTCGAAGCTGGCTACACGGAATCAGTTGCCGAAACGGAGCAGACGGTAAACCAGTTGAAAGCAATGAAAAAGAAATGAGTGAAGGACAAGACCGCCATGTACTTGCTGTACCAAGACGTAGACGAGTCCGGTTTTCAAAAGATTGCCGGCGCAAAAACTTCGAAGGAAGCATGGGACACTTTGGAGAGAGTGTCCAAGGGTGCCGACCGAGTGAAGCAAGTGAGGCTCCAGACTTTGCGAGACGAATTTGAGTCCATGAAGATGAAGGAATCGGAGGGAGTGTCCGATTACATCTCGCGAGTACAAGCAGTGGCAAATCAGTTAAAGGGCAGCGGAGAAGCTCTAACCGATGCAAGAATTGTTGAGAAGATTTTACGGTCTTTTATCGAGAAGTTCGAAAACGTGGTGTGCGCTATTGAGGAGTCGAAAGATCTAGATCAAATAACCATTGATGAATTGGCAAGTTCACTCGAAGCACACGAGCAGCGAAAGAAAAAGAAGGAGAACGAGTCACATCAGGAGGCTTTGCAAGTAAAGGCGACCATAGATGAAGAGAAGGTGATGTACGCTGAGAACAATCGAGGAAGAGAGCGCGGCCGAGGAGGTCGATTTGGTGGTCGAGGCAGAGGCAGAAATTATAATTCCGAAGAAGAAAAAACAACCGAATCAGCAAAATTGGCGCGGCCGAGGACGAGGTCGTGGACGAGGAAGCTAGTCGAGTCGAGCAAGTGTCGAGTGTTACAACTGCGCTGGTCCGAGAAAAAGATAAAAGAAAATGTCAACTTAGTAGAGAAGAAGGCAAATGATGGTGTTCTCATGATGGCTCACAAAGACACCACATCGGAGAGCGATACGATCTGGTATCTCGACACCGGCGCAAGCAACCACATGTGCGGGCATAAACACTTCTTCGTAGAGATGAAGGAGATAGACGATGGGCACGTGTCATTTGGAGATGCGTCAAAGGTCCAAGTGAAGGGCAAAGGTAAAATCCGATTCTATCAGAAGGATGGTAAAGAAAGACATGTCGAAAATGTCTATTACGTGCCCGAGATGAAGAGCAACATAATCAGCATGGGGAAACTATTGGAAAGAGGATACTCGGTCTTCATGAAAGATCGAATGATGCAGCTGAAGGACAAGGAAGGTCGATTAGTTGCGCGTGTTGAGATGACGAAGAATCGAATGTTCAAGCTCAACCTGAGAAGTGTTCAGAGAATGTGTTTACGAGTCGACATGGAGGACAAATCTTGGCTCTGGCATTTGCGGTTTGGACACTTGCACTATGAAGGCCTGCGAGAGTTGGCAAAGAAGGACATGGTGCACGGTCTGCCAGATATGGACTACACGAGCAGATTTTGCGAAGGTTGCGTACTTGGGAAACATGCAAGAGTCCCATTTCAGAAAAAGGCGAAATATGAAGCAGCAAGCCCTCTCGAGCTGGTGCACACCGACATTTGTGGACCGATCACACCGAAATTGTTTAGTGAGAAAAGGTATTTTATTACATTCGTTGATGATTACACAAGGAGGACCTGGATTTATTTTTTGAAGGAAAAATCCGAGACATTCGAAGTGTTCAAGAGGTTCAAGGTGCTTGTCAAGAAGATGACCGGACGATACATCAAAGCCTTGCGGCCAGATAGAGGCGGTGAGTACACGTCAACCTCATTTACAAGCTTTTGTGAGGAGCAAGGGATTAAGAGATTCTTGGCTGCGCCGTACTCGCCTCAGCAAAATGGTGTGGCCGAGAGGAAGAACCGGACCATTCTCGACATGGCTCGGTCGATGTTGAAGAGCAAAGGAGTGCCAAAAGAATTTTGGGCCGAGGCGGTACAGTGTGCGGTGTATGTACATAATCGATGTCCTCATGCGAAATTGGGCGAGAAAACACCTCAAGAAGCTTGGAGCAGTCAGAAACCGACGGTGTCGCATTTCAAGGTGTTCGGAAGTGTGGCATATGCACATGTACCGGATCAAAGGAGGACGAAGCTCGATGATAAAAGCAAGAAGTTCGTGTTCATTGGATATGACGAGAAAACGAAGGCATACAAGTTGTACAACCCGATTGAAAGAAAGGTCGTGGTGAGTCGAGATGTCCATGTGAATGAGAAGAGCGCACGGGACTGGAATAAGAAGTGCGAGATGGATGATGAGGACGCCGAATCAGACGAGTCTGAGAATGAAGAATCCTCAGCTGTTGTATCGACTAGCCCCGCAATACCTGATGAAGAAGACGAGCCGAGACATATGCGCACAAGGAGCCTACAAGAGCTGTACGATGCAACCAGTGAAGTATATCTTGTTTGTCTTTTGGCAGATGCGGAGAATATTTCCTTTGAAGAAGATGTGAGAAACAAGATGGCAAGCCGCGATGGATGAAGAGATTGGGGCTATCGAGAAAAACAAGACATGGGAATTGGTCGAATTACCAGAAGGATGCAGACCCATAGGAGTCAAGTGGGTGTACAAGAAGAAGATGAATGTTCAAGGCGAGATTGAAAGGTACAAGGCTCGATTGGTGGCGAAGGGGTATCGGCAACAGGCCGGTATTGATTACGATGAGGTTTTTGCTCCTGTTGTGAGAATGGAGACGATCCGACTTCTCATATCTCAAGCAGCTCAATTCAAGTGGCCGATCTATCAGATGGACGTGAAATCGGCATTTCTGAATGGCGTGCTCGTAGAAGAAGTCTATGTCGAGCAACCACCTGGTTACATGAAAGCTGGAAAAGAAGGAAAGGTGTTGAAGTTGAGAAAGGCGTTGTATGGGCTCAAACAGGCACCTCGAGCATGGAATACCCGAATCGACACATACTTCAAGAACACCGGTTTTGTACAATGCCCATACGAGCATGCATTGTGTACGTGAGGAAGAAGGAAAATGACGTGTTGTTTGTTGCTCTATATGTTGATGATCTGATTTTCATGGGGAGCAATGAGAAGATGGTGAAGGAATTCAAAGAATCGATGACGCGAGAATTCGAGATGACAAATTTGGGTCTGATGAAATACTTCCTTGGCCTCGAAGTTAAACAAGGTGCGTCAGGAATTTTTGTATCGCAGGAGTCGTACGCGAAGAATATCCTGAAGATGTACAAGATGGAGGACAGCAATCCAGTAGCGATCCCGATGGAGCTCGGTGCAAAATTCTCTAAATTTGAGGGAGGAGACAGAGTTGATCCGAGCAAATTTCGAGGTTTGGTTGGGAGTTTGCGGTACCTTACTTGTACTAGGCCCGACATTGCGTATAGTGTTGGGGTGGTGAGTCGATTCATGGAGGAGCCGAGGCATTCACACTGGAAAGCGATAAAAAGAATTCTTCGGTACATTCGAGGTACTGAATCACTCGGGTTATACTACTCGAGGATGGATGAATACAAGCTGGTGGGCTACTCTCGGACAGTGATTGGTGTGGAGATGTTGACGATCGAAAAAACACAGCAGGTTATGTATTTCTCATGGGAGATACTGCATTTACGTGGCTTTCGAAGAAACAGTCAATAGTAACGCTATCGACGTACGAGGCGGAATACGTGACAACATCGTGGTGTGTGTGTGCCATGCGACATGGTTAAGGAATTTGTTGCACGAGTTGAAGATGACGCAACACGAAGCGACTGAGATACGAGTCGACAATAAGTCCGCAATCGAGCTAGCAAAGAATCCGGTCCATCATGAGAGGAGTAAGCACATTGATGTGCATTTTCATTTCATTCGAGAGCAGGTGAAGAAAGGCGATATTCGAATGATTCATGTGGTGAGTCAGGATCAGGTAGCAGACATCTTCGCGAAGCCGCTTCCGACAACGCTGTTCGAGAACTTCAAGACGATGATCGGGTTGAAGAATAGGCTTGAGCTTAAGGGAGGAATTTGTTAATAAGCCCAAACCCGATTGATAATTATTAAGTTTAATTAGCCTAATTAATTTTTGGGAAAGTTTATTTTAAGGAAAGTAATTTAGGAAATTAAGATTGGGCAGTTTTTAATTATAAGAAAAATAGTTTAGGAAATAGTTTTAAGAGAAGGTTTTGATTCCTTGTATTCCAAGTTTATGGAGCCTATAAATAGGACTTGGATGTTTAGCAATTCATATATCAAAATACCAATTAGAAAAGAGAGAAAGACTTGTAAGAGCCTATTATAATTATAAGAGAGAGATTTATTTATTAGAAAGCTATATTTGAATTTATATTTGAATCCCGTATTATCAACAATTTTGTCATCATCAAACTTCCTTAATCAATATGATATTTTTTTCATAAAATCTTATATTTGATTCCGAAAAAATCATAACTATATATTATGTGTGCAAAAACAAATGAAACAAAATCGCCTCAAAACGCGAATAATCTCCTAATATTTTATAATTCTAGCATAAAATCATGTTTTTATCTGGCATCTATTGATCCATATATGTTAATTAAAGTAATATGTACCTTTCTAAGTATCCTCCTCTAGTGCCTCGTTCGTACTTTTTTTCAAATAAACTTTTTTGAATTAAACATTGATGGATCCGGCCATTCTGTTTCTTGTGAACAAGTTATGCCAGTTCTGGTGCTTCTGATGCAATTTTTTGTTAATTTGAATTTGTATCCTCCCACATTCCATGTTAGAATTGTAAAATTTGGTGTTTGCATATTATTGGTTTTTAGATACCTCATTGGTTGGTGTAATATGAAATTATGAGTACCATATTGCATCTAATGATTTGTTGTATAGCATTAAAATATTCTTTATACTCCATGAAATTTATAGCTCCATATAATATCAAATTATTCTTTTTTTTTTTTTTTTTTTTTTTTTTTGAAGAGAGAGGTAAGCGCGATACGCGCTCGGTCCACTCTTTTTTTAATATAAACTCAAAAACACAAGTACAATAATTACATTACATAGCCACTCCCAAATAGCACACTTATGTATAAATAAAGGTATTGCGATAATTGTCTCCTCCTATCTTAATTCTATACCTAAACCTTTTCATTTGTTGCTTAGCAATGCGCCGACCACTTTAGTATCAAATCTTGAATAGTGGAGAAAAGAAGAGCGTGCATTCGGCCCTTGTGTTGGAATATGCGGTTATTCCTCTCGCGCCAAAGTGTCCAAATTGTAGCAAGCCATTTGATGTCCCAATGGCTTGCCTCTTTCTTCGTTTTTTTCACGCGATGGTTCCGCCAAAGTGAAGTAAGGTTGGTCGCTTGTGTGCACAGACTTGGTTCGAGAAGACGCCAAAGTTCGGTAGAGAAGGCGCATTGATAGAGGAGATGATCCGCCGATTCATTCGTATCGGAGCAAAGCTTGCACAACGGGTCATGCGGCCAACCCCGTTTGATTAAGTTATCGCTAGTGAGGATGCGATTGTTGTTGGCTAGCCAACCAAAGATTTTTACCTTTACGGGAGCCTTGATCTCGAATAAGATAGTTGTCCACTCGCATTCTACTCCCGGATGTGAGATCCTTGCATACATTTTACTCACGTTGTATTTCTCGGTGCTAACATGATTGCCTAAATTTTGGAGTCGGCCCCAAAGAGGGTCGGCCCGTCTTTGAGATTGATATAATGGGAGTAGAAGTTGGAGGTCCTTGATAAAATATGAAGCGATGTTTGGGTTTATCAGCGCGAGATCTCCCGAATTTTGAATGTTATAAAGTGATCTAATTGTTACCGACCATTGACAACTATGGTCGGTATCTAGCTTGAATAGCCACTTCATGGCCAACGCTTTGTTTTGTCGTTCAATATCGATGATGCCCAAACCGCCATGGTTCTTTGGTAAGCACACTTTCTTCCAATTCATTAAGCAATGGCCTCCAAGTATCTTTTCGCTTCCTTTCCAAAAAAAAGCTCGCATTAATTTGTTAAGCTCCTCCACTACTCCTAATGGTAAGATCATCGTTTGCATGAAAAAATTAGGAATTGCACCTAGTACCGACTTTACTAAGATTGTGCGGCCCCCAAGTGTTAGCGTTTTATTCTTCCAATTATTTATCTTGCTTTTTAATTTGTCAATCATAGGTTGGTAGATAAGTTTGTTGGGCTTTTTGTAAGAGAGAGGTAATCCTAGATATTTGAGTGGTAAGTTCTTCTTGTTACATCTCAATAAAGTCTCTAAGTGGCCATGTAATTCTCCCGGTATGGCAATTGGCACGAAACCACTTTTCTCCCAATTAATATCCAACCCCGAAAGTTCGGAAAAATACTCGATTGTTTTCATAACAATTTTAATGTTTAACGGATGAGCTTCGATGAAAAGGAGGGTGTCGTCCGCGTATTGTAATGTCGTTGGGGCGAAGATTATAGGGCGAGTTAGTAATGGTCTCGTCTTAGTAATCATTATTTGTAACGCGTCTACTACTAATGTAAAAAGTAATGGTGATAAGGGATCGCCTTGACGAAGACCTCTTTTGTGTTTAATATAGGGGCCTCTTATACCATTAGTGTTAATCGATGAACTAGACGTGACCAAGGTGTTTTTTATCCACTCGATCCATCTTGAGGGGAATGCTCTCGCCTCAAGTAAATCTTCTAGGAATTTCCAAGAAACGTTATCAAAGGCCTTTTTGAAGTCTAGTTTGAACATTACCATGGGGATTCTCGCTTTGTGGTAGTAGTTAAGGATTTCCCTCGACGAAAGAAATAGTTCGCTAATCGATCTATCTTTGATAAAAGCGGCTTGACATCTATGTATGAGAAATGGCATGTACGGTTGTAATCTCAATGCAAGAATTTTAGTGATTAGTTTGATTGGCGTGGAGATTATGCTAATTGGCCTATAGTCGTTAATTAATGTGGCTTCTTCTATCTTTGGGAGTAGTTGAATGGTTGCCTTATTAATTTTCCCTAGGTTGATCGTGTTGTTAAAGAAACCATTCATCAATCGTAAGATATCATCTTTTATGATGGGCCAAAAATTTTGAAAAAATTCACTCGGAAAACCATCGGGACCACAACTTTTTCCTTTCTTTAATGAGTCAAGAGCGGAGCGTACTTCCGCCTCAATGAATTCGGCTGCTAAAATTTGTAATTGTAAATCATGGTTAGGGGCATCGTAAAGACTCGTCAAATTGACCGAGATGGATAGAGTAGCCGCGGCTCCTAAGGACTCTCTAAAGAACAATGAAAATGTATTGTTAATCTCTTTATTGCAAGTTATTTCCCGATTAGTTACTGTTAGTTTTGAGATCGTATTTTGTTGTCTACGGTTAGAGACGAAGGCGTGAAAATAAGCGGTATTGTTATCTCCTAACTTAAGCCAATTAACGGAAGTTCGTTGTTGCCACCTTATCTCCTTCAAATTAATGAGGTCATGTAGTTTTTCTCTAACTTTTATTCTAAGCTCAAACTCCATATTATTTAGTAAACGTGTCTCTTCTCTTTCGTCTAGCATAGCTACTGTAGTCTTGCAAGCCTCGATAACCATGTTCGTAGAGTTAAATTTATACTTTGCCCAGTTATTCAGGCTTTTCTTGGTGTTATTTAGTTTAGTTAAGAGGTCCTCTACCACGTCACTAGACCTCTCATTATATCAAATTATTCTTATGCACACCTATAAAAAAAATTACGTACACAATGCAAACGTTGAAAAAAAAACATGCATATTATGTACAACTTGATTTTTTTTTGTCTTGTAAATTTGCAACTTCAAAGAAAAAAAATCGAAAGCACTCTGAACAAGAATTATTTTGATGGATGCATGTTAGCATGATGTACTTTGCATAAATAAAAGTGATTGTTAATGTACTATAATATTCGAGAATAAAGTTCGGCATATTAAAAATAAATAATTATAAATAATTTTACATAACATGAAAGATCAGTTAACACATGCACAAAAATAGGTGAATAATGTGATTATTTTTGTTTTGGTTCAGGTTTAGCTATGAGATATTTTTATGTAATCTATTTACCTATGAGATCTTTTTTGGTAATCTATAAATCTATTATAAATGAAAGGTAAATAACACAAAAAGTAGAAATATAAACTGTTTATTATTAGACTGAATTTAGGGCTGCAAACGAGCCGAGCTCGAGCGAGTTGTGTCAAGCTCAAACTCGGCTCGGAACTTACTCGAGCTGGCTCGGCTCGTTTAGAATTGTGGTTCGAGCTAAAAAATCAAGCTCAAGCTCGGCTCGTTCTAATTCGAGCTAGCTCGGCTCGGCTCAGCAGTAGCTCAATTTAAAAAACAACTCAAATTTTAATTAAAAAAGTTATAACAATTGTGAATAAACAAAAAATATTCTAAATATCAAAATATCTTAAAACATGATAATAATAAATCAAACATATGACACAAAACATAAAAAAAAATAGGATTTGGACTTGGTATTATTAATTTATCTCGCTTAGTTAATAATTTTTTTAGGACCTAAGTTGTAACCTGACTTACAATTATTATGAAGATGAAAAAATTCTTTATAAATTTTTTTAATTATAATAATATATAATATGAATTAATTATGATAAAAGTATTTAATTTTTTAAATCGAGCTCAAATTCTTTTCGAGCTTAATACAAGCGAGGTGAATCTGGCTCAAGCTCGGCTCAATAAGCGTTCGAGCTAGCTCGGCTCGGCTCGTTTAATTTCGAGTTAATATCGAGCGAGCTATTAACGAACTATTATCGAGTCGAGCTCGAGTGAGTCATGAGCCACGAGCTAAAGTTGCAGCCCTAACTGAATTGTCTGTATAAATAATCCACATAAAATATTTGTATATAGAAAATACAACACCATTTCATCTAGTGTGAACACTCCAATGTGAAAGCTCAAATATACATCTCTACATTTTCATACATTTTCCTGAGTGTTTAACATTTCACACTTGTACATACTATATTAAAATACATACATATTTATAACAAAATGAAACTAATCATACATATATCAAATAATTATATAAACCATTTTAAATCATATTATTAGGAATAATGTTATTAAATACTTTTTTATTGTATTTTTTTTGTTATAAGTGATTGTACAGTGTATACAATGTAACAAGTGTCTCCTATGAAATGGTAAGAATTTGTTTTTCTCCAATTATAATTTTACCGTAAAAATAAAAATAATGCTATAAATAATTTTATTCTCGGCACCATACACGTAAACTAATATATTAAAATTTAATTTAATAATAAAAAAGTATTACTTGTTAAAAAATTCATAAAATTTGATGTTGTAGCGACTCCCCGTCTAGTTTTATTATACTTGTCAATCATTCTTTCTACTTTTATACAAAGTGTCATTTTGGATTGTTGTTAGAGCGGTCGCACTTTCATATCCGGTGTGGCATTTAGCGCGGTCTAGTAATTTTCTCTCGTAAGACGGCGAAATTGAAAACGAAAACATGTATTCGCCATAATGTTCTCACTACCGTCGTTGTGATACCAATTTGTGGATGGTTTCGAGAAAAATAAAGAGAATAGAGGAAGAAGAGAGAAGAGAGAACTAAATATTTTATTTTTTATGATTCTTACAACAAAACACACACCTATTTATAGGATGCACGGCACATAATGTACATGCACCTCATTAACTATAAACACACTATTATTTTTAAAGAGTGGTGATGCATGTCCCCTTTAAAATTTTCTAGATTGATTGATGTGTTTGCGTATGCATTAATGATGATTTTAAACCATGAATATTTAAAAAAAATTCCATCATATATATAGAAAAAAAAGATAATAAAGATCCACCGTTTCACACATCACTAATTTATTTAATATTTTAAACAAGTTTGTTTACCACCATTTATAATAGTAATATTAATAATCAAATTTAAATTTATAAATTTGGAAAAGAAGTTATTTGACCGAATTAATATACCGTTTAAAATGCGTTAAATGGATACACATGAATAAAAATATCATTAAAAATAAATAAAAATAATATGTTCGCAAAAGTTAGCTAAATAAAAATGAAAATATTTTGTTTTTAAAAAAGATTGAAAACAAAATAACAAAAATTTATTAATATAAATATGACTTGTCATGTGTAAAATCAAATATAATAAATAATTAAATAAAGCAAATCATTTTTAATAATTTGATTTACCACATAATAAATGTCGTTTACCATCTAATTAATATGATTTTGCAACCTAATTAATATCATGTATTAATTTGCATAATTTTATTGTTTATCATATATTAATTTGAATTTAGAATTAAATTGAGTCAATTAAATTATTACCAACACATCAATGATTGTGGGAGAACGTAAATGGGGCAAATATAATTTTTTATTTTAAACTCTCAAAAACTCTCGAATTAAATTCTGAAAACTCTCAACTTAAACTTTTAAAAACACTCACAATTAAAACAACATGAAACATAAAACTTACAGATATAAAATTAAGTTTAATATTCAATGTAAACTGCATTTTGATCATCTTCTCTATCCCTCGGAATGAAGAGTCCTTTATCATGCATTGGATTTTTTTTATTCATTTTAGATTTATTAGAGTAATGTTACCTTCGTGGATGCTTAAAATCAGGTCGTCACGTGACTCCTTTCCGTGTGTTCTCTCTATCGATCCCGCCGGCTTCTTCTCTTTATCATTGTTGCCCGATCCCGAGCTTTGGCCTTTCTCAAATATTGTGAATGAACATTGTATTGTTCTTTTTGAAGAACCATGTGATCTTCATATTTGATGCATCTTCACCTTTTTTTGCCAGCATTGTTGGTGCCGACCGGGTAATCGCCATACCCTTTCTTTTGGTTCCATTTAGTATTGTCATGGAGTCCAAATATGATCAATTTTCTAATGGCCCATGATAAAGTATGGTACCGAAACCTCGTGTTGGTGCTTCCGGAGTCTTCACCGGTATGTTGTGCAGTTCAAGCAAAATTTTGTAAGGGCACAAGATCATGGTGGCGTGCACTGTGACATTCCTTGTATAATTCACATAGTTCGCAAGAAGGAGAGGGTCTAGTTGGTTCATCACAAAATCGTCTATAGAGATATTATCAGGTAGAGTGACTTTGAACCAGAATATATTTATATTATATAAAATAATTAAATAATAATTTTATAATAGTTTTCAACTAAATATGACAATAAATAAAAAGGAAACTCTTCAAAACCCCCTACCTTTTTGAAAATTATGAAGTAATCCTCTTATACTTTTAGATCCCTCAAAAACTTCTTATATTTTATGCTTTCTCCAAAAATCTCCTAGCATTTTTAGATTCTCCCAAAAACCGCTTATCTTTTTTTGTTTTGATTTTGAAGATGACCATTATACCCCTCATAATTTTATATTACAAATCTCTATAATTTAATAAAGAATAAATAGATATTAAAATATAAAAAAATATAAAAAAATGTTGAAAAATAAATAATAAATTGATATTAAAATATTATAATAAATAATACATAGATATTAAAATATTTTAAAAATAACCCATTGATATTCAAATATCATTTTAAACAATTATTATATCTTTTTGGAAAATATTATTATATAATTTTTAACAATCAGTATATATTTTTGAAATTAAAATTAATGTATATTTTTTAATAATATTATTATATGATTTACGAATTTTTATTTAATATTGTTAGTATCTATATATCAATTTCAAATCATGAGAATTTTTAAAATCGTGGAAATAAAAATTTCTTTTGTATTATGGTAATGGAATAAATCGTGGAAATAAAAATTATTTTAGCAACAATTATTTTTAAACCTTTTGGTACAAATATGTTGAAAAAATTGATAAATAATATTTCAATATCTATGTATTATTTATTATAATATTACAATATCTATGTATTATTATAATAATATTTTAGTATCTATGTAGTATTTATTATAATATTTTAATATTCATGTATTATTATTTCTTGTATTTTAATATTATATTTTGATAACTATTGATTATTTATTATTTATTAAATTATGGATATTTATAAGACAAAATTATGGTGAGAGGTATAATAGTCATTTTCAAAATCATAACATAAAAGGTAAGGGGTTTTTGAGGAAATATAAAAATGTTAAGAGGATTTTTGAAGGAAACATAAAATATAAGGGGTTTTCCATAATTTCCAGAAAAATTAAGGGTTTTTGAAGAATTCTCCTAAATAAAACCAACCAAACAACAGAAATATCATGAAAATATCATTAAAAAATCATAAATCTATTCTAAATGTATCATGGAACTAATTTACAAGTGTCATAAAATGTTTAAAAAAAAATTAGATAAAACTTTTTTTTGAGAAAAAAATAGATAAAAATATTATGGGCCGGAATTTATAATGAGCCGAATTATTCTAAACGAAGTATCTAATTCTGAAGTGTCCGATCCCGGTCATGTCCTGACATATCAAAAAATATGTGTAAAAAAATAAATATTAAAATAATCAGATATTTTATGTAGCATATTCAATACGTATCTGAACTGTGTCGCAACTGTATCGGATTCCCGAATATTTAGCATATTATTGTATTTTTTTTGAAGTATCAACGTAACACAGTGAATTCGGTCTCTTATTTTCTTGATTTTGGACTATGGAGACCTTGGTTTTCTGGTGATCAAGTCGCTGAGTATGTGAGCTCCAACTGAAAACTGATCATTTTATGTTTATCTCCACAAGTATTGAGCAATCTTTCCTTATTATTGGGTATTTTCTTTTTTCTTGATTAATTTTTTTCAGATACAACATACAAGGAGTTATTCCTATATAAGTAGATATTGCAGTCAAAAAGCCTTATCACTATTCACTTGGTGCGAAACCCTCTATGCGTGGATAAGAGAAACCAGCTTGAACCGTTGTGCCATTTGCAAAAAAGTTCCAACCAAACCCTAACTTGAGATGCTTACCACTAATTGCTTGAGAGGTCGATTATCATTTGCAAAGAAGTTCAACCAAAACCTAACTTGACATGCTTGCCACCTACTAATTTATTGAGAGGACGATTAATCATGAGAGTGAGAGAGGACCTAAACATGCTAGGTAAACCATCTGTCCCTGAAATTTTTGATACATATTTAAAACGTCACGTACGGTGTTGTTTCCAAAAGAAGGGTTTTTTAAAATAACCAACTGAAGTTGTTAACCAAATAACTTAATGAAAAATGACCGAGTCTATCATTCCGCCAAATTAATTCAACCTTAACAGTTGTTGTTAACGTTTTCTCCTGCTTTATCATTTGACGGAGTCCTCGACTCTGCCATTTTTGTCTTATCCTTTTCCAACCCCCTTTCTTTCCCCTCTCCCCCTTCCTCCCTCTCTCCCTTTATCATTATCGCCCCTTCTCTTTACACTCATAGTAGATGCGTTACAAAAAATGATGTTCAAGGTGAGTCACTTCTTACTAATCCAATAGTGTTTGCGCTAGGGGTGTACATAAAATTCTTCAACCCGTCGAACCCGTCCAATCCGTCCCGGACCAATCCGTTTTTGCGGGTTTCAAAATTGTTTGGTCGGGACCCAGACCGACCCGGTTTTTGTGGGTCGGGTTGTGGATTCGAAATTAAAAATCTGGATTAACCCAACCCAACCCATAGACTACCAAATTTCCAATTAATTAGGAAAAATTTATTTATATCTCTAATATTTTAAAAAGTTAATTATCACATTTATCTTATACATTAGTTTAACATAAATTAAACATAGTTTCTCTTTACTTCAATTAATAATCACTAAGACACAATCGCAAGTCCACTAAATTACTAAGCACAAGTTCATAACAAAATTCAGTCGGCAAAAAAAAACCCGGCTAATCCGTCCAACCCGATTATGTTGGGTTTCAAAATTTTTATAAGTACCATGAATTGAGTTGGGTTGGAAAAATGAAAACCCGTTCTAAATTAATTGGATTATATTTTCGATAAGAACTTGTCCAACCCGGCATACGTACACTCCTAGTTTGTGCCTACAATTTTACAATATTGCGGATGACAATTTATTTTTTATTGAAGCACAACCTCAAAACATTAGAGTGGTAATGCACACTATCTCATTATTTTCACAACTTTGGGGTTTAGAAATAAGTTGAGACAATTGATCACTCTTTTAACGATTAACCACAATAAAGACTTAATATTAGTCTCGTTTGCCAATTAGGTCTCAATCTCTATTTGGATCTTGCTACCCATTCGTGAAAAAATGATATTAATGACCAAGTTTTCACGGTTTCGACTTTTCTAGAGAATTTGTCATTTTCACGTTTTTTATATAAACTTCCCCTCGCCTCTTTCCTTTCATTCAAACACGAATCCCTTTCTCTCTCACACACACAACACACACACACACGTACACAGACACAGAGTACAAATGGAACTACTTTTAGCAACTCTTACAACCGTACTTCTCCTCTACTCTCTCTGCCTCATTTGGAAACTTTACTCACTCAACATGTGCACAAAATGCTACTTGATAGACTATGTTTGCTTCAAGCCATCACAGGACCGTCAAAGCAACACCATATCTAGCGCCGCGGTGGTGAACCGCAACAAATCCCTCCGTTTATCCGAATTTAAATTCTTACTAAAGATGATCATCAGATCGGGCATAGGTGAAGAAACCTACATCCCGAGAAACATCCTCGAAGGCCGCGAAGCATCGCCAACATTAGACGATTCAATGCTTGAAATGGATGAATTTTTTAACGTGTCAGTTGATGATTTATTCTCAAAAACCAAGATCTCACCATCTGATGTGGATGTGTTGGTGGTCACCGTCTCAGGCTTCGCTCCTTCACCGTCCCTCACATCGAGAATTGTATGCCGTTACAAAATGAGGGAGGACATAAAAACCTACAGTCTATCAGGCATGGGCTGCAGTGCAAGCGTGATCGCCGTCGACTTGGTCAAAAACCTTTTCAAATCGAGGAAAAAAACTCTAGCAATGATTGTTAGCACCGAATCGATGGTCCCAAATTGGTATTGCGGTAAGCAACAATCAATGATGCTTAGCAATGTTCTTTTTCGATCTGGCGGTTCTGTCATGCTACTAACAAATGACCAAGCGAGGAAGGATCAAGCCAAGATGACCTTAAAGTGCCTTATTCGGACCAACCTTGGGCCTCGCGACGATGCATACAACTGTGTGATGCAGAAAGAGGACGATGAAGGACATATCGGTTTCGACTTAAACAAGGACCTTCCTAAAGTAGCAACCCGTGCCTTAACTGAAAACTTGAAACAACTTGCGCCTAAAATCCTACCTTATAGCGAACTCATGCTTTATGTGTTCCGGATGGCTATGCACAGGACAAACAAATTGAAAGACCAAACAAATGTGATAAAACCGAAAATAAACTTCAAGACGGGCATTGATCATTTTTGTCTGCATGCTGGAGGGACTGCTGTGATCGATTCGGTTGGAACCGGGTTAGGGTTGAGCAATTACGAAATCGAACCAGCCAAGATGACGTTATACCGTTGGGGAAATACATCGGCGAGTAGTTTATGGTACGTTTTGGGGTACATGGAGGGCCAAAAAAGGCTGAAAAAGAGAGAAACGGTATTAATGATAAGTTTTGGTGCCGGTTTCGAATGTAATACTTGTTTATGGGAAGTAAACAGAGATCTCGGAGATTGTGATGTTTGGGAGGATTGTATCAAAGAATATCCCCCACAAAACAATGTTAACCCTTACGCTGAGAAATTTGGATGGATCAATGATGAAACTGAAGAGACTTTTTCGGTTAGAGCGGACGCCTTCCAGAAAGTTTGGATATGAGATTCAAATTCGTTACTTGTATCATTTTCTTAATTCCTATTCATACCACCTTTGTGTGAGTAATATTAGATGTAATTCCTATTCGTATCACCTTTGTGTGAGTAATATTAGATGTAATTCCTATTCGTACCACCTTTGTGTGAGTAATATTAGATGTAATTCCTATTCGTACCACCTTTGTGTGAGTAATATTAAATGGTTAATTATTGTTATCATATATGTACTAGAGTTTACACTCGTTCCGCTTTAAAATTATAATTTTTATATTTTATATTTACAAAGATATATTTTATATTTATAAAGACATATTTTATTAATCCCGTGGCATTATCGTAAATAATTCGTAGTAATTATGATTTTAGAGTATTGTACAATATATTAGACATATAAATATTGTAGGTGTTATTTTTCAAAAATGTATATGAAAATGAAAAACTATTTGTTATACCATTCTCGTGAATTTTGTAGGACACATGTTCGTAAAGTAAATTGGGTGTTTAGCCATGATCTTTGCATGTTAAATTGAAAAAATTAATTAAGTCAATTTCGTCAAGCGTTCTAGTGAAAGAGCGAAATAATAATTTTGTATAATTTTTTTCACTTTAAAGTGAAAAAAAGTTGCACTTTCGTATTGGAGAAAGTGCAGGTACAAGACCATGTTCAGGAATTTTTTGTAATATTCTAGGGACATATCTGCAAATCTAACGTTAATTTTTACTGTTATGTACAAATTGTATTATGATTGGTTTTTGAATTTTTTTTGTTGTATGTAGAATGATTGTGTCGAATTTGAAATATTTATCTTGAATTTTCAATTTATTTGTATTTTTCTATTAATTGTGAAATTATGTGAAAAATCAGTATTACAAGTTTTGCTGTGATTTTTTTCTGTTTTTATTGTATACGTTTTTCTGTTTAACTTATCACACACACAAGGAAAATAGAGAGGACTTGATAAATAGAGAGGAAAATATCTCTTTCATCGGTCCGAACTCTTACATCGCTCTTTTTTGCTTGTCGGGAAACCTCCGTGTGCATCATTTTCCTTAGTTCTCCTTTTACCGTCATGGAACTTGTTAATAACTTCATCACTCGCCTTTGAAAGCTTGTAAGTAGTTTTATTTAACTCATTTCATCTTGATTTAAAATTATTTTTTTGTGAATTTGACGATTGATTTGAAACCCTTTTTCCCCTCTGATTTTTTTGAAGATTGAGATCATGGTCTATCCAATGGTTTCTCTTCAATCTCTTCTTCTAACCTTTGTTATGTTCGATCTCCAAGCTTCTAATTAAGTATTATATGATTATAGTTCTAAATATCGGACTCGGACTCGGCCAGCTCCGTCGACTTGGGACTCGGACGACTCGTACCATACTCGGACGAGTTGAAAAAAAAAATCGGATTGTTGATAAAAAAATCGAAAAAAGTAAAAAATAATAAAAACAATATTTTAGAAATTGATAAATACTCATAAACATGATAAAAACAAATTCAACTAATAAAACCCAAATTATTACATTAAAAAATATAAGATTACATCACTTAAAAAATAAACTTAATACATTATATTATTTAAAAATGAACTAAAAACATTTGTAAACTTAATCATTATGAATTATGAATTACAAATATTAAAAATAGAACATTAATAAACATGTGAATTTATATAAACAAAATATGTATTTATAAAACAAAAACGTATTATGTGTCCCCATATTTCCAAAAAAAAAATATGTATTTATGGATATGATAGGCCAATATATACAAATTATGTGACATACATTTTCAATGGACCCTCTATTTGTCCCTTCCTTCTGAGAATTGTATTGGTGCCGAACTCTGTATAATTTTTTTCTATTCCCAACCAATGAGTGCCTATTTTGATTCTTTTGTGGTCATATTTTAATAGAAACTTTCGCGCGCTTCGACGCGGTTTTTTTTATTTAGTCGTTTATATTAGATACAATATTGTGTAATTATTAATTATTTTTTATTATGTTTACCGAAAAAATATTATGAATATAAATTTGTCAAGATACCAACTAGAAGAAAATGTTCTTTTAATTGGCAAGTGACATTACAAGAACATGTGTTATATAATAAGATATATCATTTTTTTTGGTTTCTTATTATTTTCAATGGAAGTGACTCAAAGGTTGATAAATCACAATGAACATGCTTACAAACCTCACTATTTTCTTTTTGATAATGACTATTAAATTGTTTGTCATACTTCAAAAGTCATGTCGAAGCTGCTCATAACAATAAAAAAATATTAAGTAAAAAAAAAAATTCGAAGTGAATTGTATACTGAGCAGTGTCATGTCAAAAAACTTCTTCATGTTCAGTGCATGGAATATTAGAAAATGCATAAGAAACTTTTTGGTCATCAAGTATGGTCATTACATGAAATTAAAAACTGTAATATATGGGAACTCATTAAATATTTTTATTTCGAGCTTTAAACCCTAAAATCAAAAGTGAGAAATAGTTGAAATTATTGTTCTCTTTTTTTCTTTCTGAAGTTAACATTTTATATTTCCACAAGCATAACATGTTTGAAAAGAAAGGTAATCAAAAATTTATGAAACATAAGGGAAAAGGTTTAAAATGAAAAAATTGAAATTAGGGTTCATTTTGAATATTTATAAAAATTCGGTTCTTTTGAGTTTTCCATAAGTTTGTGGTTGACTTGTACAAATATGATAAATTTCAAACGATTTCCACGTTTTTAAACTAAAAAGAATAACGACGATAATAATTTTGAGTATTATCGTACCTATTATGATGCACAACACACAAGCTAGGGAGCCTAAGCATCAATATATTGCATCATACTTCTCTGCGATGCATTTTTCTACATATACAAACACAAAAAAAATATTATAATTAGATAATAATTGGGTGATCACATAAAGTTTATGATATTAAAAAATAACCTCATGATATAAATTTTGTGAGCAAATTCGTCACATATCCTGATTGATCTGCTCTGGTTTCAAAACATTTATCGTCACATGTTGACTTCAATAAATCCCACGATGCCAAAAACAGAAAATGAATAAATGAAAAAGAAGATCTTGAGTTGGTTTCTAATTAAGATATCTGCATTTATTTTGAGATTACTTGTTATTGAGTTATATATACATTCAACTTTTCAAAGAAAAAATAGATGAAATGAAATTAGATACCTGGACAGTGACTAAGAAAGTGAAAAGAAGCCAACACATATGATAAATTGATTATCCACGGATCGGGGAAATACACATAAATCAGAAGGTCTCAAAATTTGCAATGAAAGATGTTTATAATTGATTGATCATTAGCAAATAAGTACAAAAAGTAAATAAGTTCACAATAGATCATTGATAAAATAGCAAAGTAGAATTATGGAGATACGTACAACAAACATAACAATGTCTTGGTTGCTTAATCTGGAACGCGACCTCTAATAAGTAATACCCGAGAGCAATATGCAACCTCCTAAAATTCCGTAAGGAAAATAAGAATCAGGTCCAACTTGAAAAAGGTAATCGAAAATGAGTTGATGGCAATTAAGTATTAATTTACCTCCTCAAGCCTTTTAAAGAAAAGGTAATCGAAGGAAAAAGTTGATGTAAGGTTATTATATGGCAATTAAATGTTAATTTATTTTGGTACCGATTATTTGCTCGTACCCGTGGCGGGGCCTACAAGGCTAGAATCGATGTAAGCTGGAAATTATTTGCTCGTACCAGTCGCAAAGCTCTGAGATAGCGTGTGGTGATCTTACTTGCGGCCCACCAAGTTTCTCGCGCATCCAGACAGGACGTCTTAGATCAATTAGGTTACAGGAAACAAATTAAAATGCGAAATACAAATATCTTGTCTACCCTGTGATTTAAAATGCAAAATACCTTGTCTGCCCTTCCGTTCCTATATGCACGGACCCATCAAAATTGGCAGGAAGCTCGACCTGATCCATGCACCAAAACTAAGCCCAAATCGAATTTGAAGGGGTCCAGTTCGAGACAAGGAGGGTACTGTCGCGAGGCGAAAGCAGAACTGGAGAGACGAGATGGGAAGAGAGGAGTAGAGGCGAGAGTAGAACTCCAGAGATGAGATGGGAAGAGAGGAAGAGCGGAGAGGTGGCCAGGGTTGCATGGCGAGCTCGCATGGGATAGACGATCGACAATCGACGACGGCGAGACTACCATAGCCGAGCCCGCGCGGTGGAGCAGCCGAGCGATCGGCGATGGCGAGCCTTCCATGACCAAGCCAACACTCGAGAGAGAGCTGCTGTGAGTTAGGGAGGTGGGGCGCGTGCACGCGCGAGAGCGAGAGCGAGAGAGAGAGAGAGAGTTTGGTGGCGAATAATGATAGAGAAGGGGATGGAACGATCATTGGATCCCTTTCGAGACCCGCGACTCCGTATCGGATTTTTGGTTACACTCTCGCACCAACAAATCCAAGGAACAAAAGGGTTCCGTTGACACCTACTTTATAGCCACGATTTGGAAAATTTGAAAAAAAATGAATAACCGAATTTTCAACCAAAAAATCACAACGCCCTCCTCGACACTACAAAGGATCAAGCGCGAAGCTACGACATGGACAAAATGTTGCTAAGGCGCCTCCCCGCCCCTCTTAATCTCCTAATCCTTATAACGAATTCTCATCTTTCGAAAAATTAGACTCACTTTTTTTTTTGATAAATTTCGATCTTTCTTGAGGCTGGGTTACTTTTTACATGATTATGTAAAATTAAAACGATGTATTAAACTTGCATTAATATATCAAAAGAAGTTCCGCTTCTTATTTTAAAAAAAAAAATGATAGAGAAGGGGTCTAGGTTATGTGCTTGACGGGCGACGGAGATTCAATTGGGTTATTTACGGTGAGATTGTGAAATACGTGGCCATCTATTAAGAGGCATAGGTGTCCGTCAATTTAATGGGAGGGGACAATTTGTTAGTCATTGCTTTATTTACAATAATAAAAAATGCAAACATGAAAAGTTACAAACAAAATTTCATAAATGATCTTATTGTTTTTGTCTATTATCATTTATTTATCTTCTTCAAAGCTCTTCTCTTTGAAACTTTCTCACATTGTTACAAACTATATTTTCGTACTCGATAAAAGAAAAAACTCATATCAGACCCCTCAGATTCTTCGATCAGGTTGAGATCATTAATTGTTTATTCCTAGGTTTATATAAACACTCATCATCTTCAAAAAAGAAAAAATAAACAAATAAAAAAGAAAAACGTGACTCGGGTGCGACATACTCGGACCAGACTTGTCTCGGATGTGTCCGAGTCCGACTCAACTCGGCCGAGTTTTTTTTAACTTGGCCGAAATTACGAACCATGATAGTGAGAAGATAACTGTTATCACCTAAGAATGCCAATTCAAAAAGGCTTCGACCATTTCCTGATGATTGCATTACTCCTTAGTTTCTCAACCAAGTCTAGTTGCCTTGCCTCCTCGTTTCATGTCAGAAAACCAGCGAGCACCTAGGCATGCCTTCCGGTAAGTTGGTTGGGCCCCTTACCAGAAATGGATCCGTTTATTCAACCGGCTCTTGGACTGAAATGTTACATTTTTGTATGTCCGGAGACACCACAGTTGGTGACCTCCTCGGTTTCTTGCATCCCAACATCGTGTGTTCCAACTCCAAGCAATGATAGCCCTCGCGCCTCGCCTATACCAGGCTTGATATTTTCCAATATTGATTCAAATAGCGACACAAAAATGTCGTTATAACATAAATCACAATACCACAACTTACTAAAATGCGTCGCAATATCGTCGCTATATTACGCAATAGCGATGATCGTATATAAATTACAATCCAAACATTACGGACTAATATATTGCAATTTAAAACATTTTTTTTTCTATCATGGGAGAGTGGGAACACCACGGGCAATGCTTCAATGAGGGGGTCACGGGTAGTTGTTAAGATCTGCACCATTGCTATCCATTATGGCAGCCATTGTTATCCTAAAGATTTTGGTGGATCTTTAGAGAGAAGGAGACATTTTTTGTCGAATCTCCTCTCTCTGAATATACCATTAATTTACAAGCATCATCTTCTAGAATATTAATAAAATCCTCTGAAACTTTCCATTTTATAAATTTTCGGTTCAAATCTTTGTGTGCTTTTATGATCTGCGAGTATTGTACAAATTATATTATTATTCTTGAGAGTTTTGTTTTCTTTGATAAATTAGATTTTATAATATGAAATATTTTTGCGTTTGTTTGAAGTCGGGACACATTTTTTAAAATTATATTTGTAAAATTAAAGATGGATGTATCATGCCAAAAATGTGTTGAATTTAATTATTGATAAACAAAATGAACACAAATTATCTGGTTTGGATCTTCTCATCAACGAAAGAAACAAAGGTCACCTTGTTGGAAGGAAATATTTAATCGATCAACTTTTTTCGTATTACAGAAAATAAAATGAGAGAGAACAACACATGATTAATGGGTCTGGGATGGTGTTTCGCACGAAACACCAAACTCTATGTTCTGCAAACCACAGTCGTTCATCCATACAAATCATAAACATGATAAACTAAGAAATGTATGATATTGAGCGGATCTCTCTTTTTCTGTTTGACATAATTTCAGATCTAATATTCTTGTGAGACAAGGAAAACAGAAAAAAAAAAAACCAGTGGAGATTTGAGAAAGCTTCAAGCAAACTTACGGTGATTTTAGGAAAATCACGCATAACCGAGAGACGAAGTCCGCGGTTGATACGAGCAGAGAAGTTTCGGTTGAAATTTTTCGTTGTGATCAAACGAGAGCAAGTTCGAGATAGATCGAAGGACGAACCGGAAGCAATCTGGTTGTATTCGACAAATTGGAGTTTCGAAGACGATGTCGAATCGTGTGCACGTGGAACGCACGTGTTATCGGAATCGGAGCAAAGACAACAACTACAAGTGTCAACCTTTCACCGTGATCAATTCCACGTGGTACGATTTTTTATATATAATAATTATATATGTGTAGTTGCTATTAGGATTTGTATTCTCGAGTAGACAACGTGGTATTTGGGATCGGATCGGAACGGGTCTCTCATTTCGCTGCGCGAGACTTGGTAGCAACGTCGTTACCCAACAAAGTGATTATATATTACAACTTTAAATAGTTATAAGTTTCATTAGGTATAAAAATTTCGCATATAATCATATATCCCCCCACCCCCCCACTAGGCCGTCTCGGGATAACAATTATACCTGAATTCCGCATATACAAATTCCACATATAATCCTATATCCCCCCCACCACCACCACCACTAGGCCATCTCGGGATAACAATTATACCAGAATTTCAAAAAAAAAAACTCATGTTTTATAAAAATCTCCGACCTTCAAAATTTGTATTTTTTTTCATTACAAAAACATTGTGAGAACCATCCGAAAAAATTAATCCACCTGTTATTGCAATGCTCATACACAATATCGGTATGGGAAGGGGACGACGAAACGGTTATCCTAACATTACGAGATTCGGTTAGGGACACATGAATACAAATTAGGAAGTTAATAAACAAGGAAAATAGAAAAAATGAGACACTCAATGGAAGAGATATCTTGGGAGATTTGGAAGTAACGAAACACACATCTTCCGTGGAATAAATAACTAACACCAAACAAAACAAGAGGGCTGAAAGAGCGAAAGAAGAGCTGATTCTTTGGGTAATGAGCGCAATAATAAAAGTGATGCAAAATAACAGAAAACATCAAGACAGAGACGGTACACGATGATTATCTCATCTAGCTAGATTTCCTTATTTTTCATTTTTTTTATTAAACTAAATCATATCTTAAATTATTTTTGCATTCAACAACGGACTACCATGGGTCCTCGATTCAAGAAAAAAAGTACATGATGCAAAAGTACTAACCAAATATCTAGAAGTGTACATAAAATTCTTCAATCCGCCCAACCAGCCTAATTCGACCTAGACCGACCCATTTTTTGTGGGTTTCAAAGTTGTTGGGTTGGTTCCGAATTGGAACTTTGACAAACCTGAAAGTATGAGTTGGGTTACGAGTTGAAACTAAAAATCTGCATTAACTCAATCCTACTCGTACAATTCAGAATTTTTCAAATAATTGTTTATGTTTTTAACATAAACTATATGCTATGTTACGCGGATACTTCAAAAATGCAGAAGTATCCCGAGGATACGCGTATCCGATACGGATACGGTTGCGATACGGCTCGGATACGTATCGGATACGTTACGTGGCGTATCCGAATATTTTAATATTTATTTTTTTCGGATACGGCAGGATACGGCTGGAATACGTCCAGGATACGGCTGTGATACTCCATTATATATTTTGGCCCATAATATTTTTAAATAAATTATATATGATACTTCTAGGATACTTCTAGATTAGTTCTAAAATATTTCTAGAACAAGTTTATGATAGTTTTATGATACTTGTATTGTTTGATTGATATTATTTATTGTCATGATATTTAATTTATAAATATTATTAATTTATTACTTATTTATTAATTATATATAATATAAATATATTAAATTAATAATTATATAGCCATATCCGTATTCGTGATTTTTTGAAAAATACTGTATCGCCGTATCCGTTTCGTATCGGATACGCTACCCGTATCCGTATCCGTATCCGTGCAACATAGACTATATGGCATGCTATTTTTTAGTAAATTATATCCCTATGATTTATTTATTGTTAATTATTTTTAATCTTATATAGTATCTTATCTTCTTATATGAAAATTATGTTTATTAAATAATTAAAACTTCTGAAATTAAAATACAAAATTTTCTTAACTTCAATTATATATGACATGTTTTATTTTCTTACAAAAAATGAAAAATCCTCTTTTGTTATTTTTATTTTGTTTAAGAGTAAACTTCGATCCTTTGTTATTATTTTGTATTTTCTTTAATAGTAAGGTTTTCATTTTTTTTATGGTAGCACATGAAATATATAATTAGTTCGAACTTTGAAATTTTTTCTATATAATTTGTGTTTTATATTTATTGTCAGAAATAATGACATAAATAAAATGAGATGTTGATTATGCATGTTCAGTTTTGATTTTTGTGTGTTTGTATAGTATGTTTCGATGATCTAATTAAACAAATAATTTTTGATGCATATTTGTTTTGTGAACATATGAACATATATCGTTATAGTATGTATTTACGAAAAAAAAAAAGGATTAATCCGTCCAACTCTGTCAAGATGGATTTGAAACCTTTTATAGGTATCATGAATTGAATTTGGTTGAAAAACTGAAAATTTATTTTAATGAAATTGGATTACAATTTGAATAAAAACATCATATGCAAAGCCCAAGATCTATGGACCCCTACACTTATCTGTTCATTTATAGAGAGACTAAAAACATCATATGCAAAGCCCAAGATCTCTGAAAACAAACTAAGCCCATGTCTGGCCCAAGGACATGGCTAAAAACAAGCTGCTTAATTAATAACCAACCAACCCTCTTGATTTATTTTATTTATTTTGTCAGGATAAGCACGTCGCTGAATTGAAGGTGAATATTCCGGCTTTAACACTTGCCGACCAACTCTTGCTCTTCTCTCCGGTCTTCATTGAAGCTGTCCACCATGGACATGGTCTATCAAAGGGTTAAGGTTCTTCCCTCCATTTATGTCAAAACAAGCGTCATCCATTAATTTTGTAATATGAGGAAAGGGTAATTTTGTAAAAATCCTTTTCAATTTTTATTCAAATTAATGTTTTTCAATCATCTTTTACAATTCATAATTAATGCAATATTCGGATAGAAAATCAATTTTTATTGCCAAATAATAAAAAATATAATCAATTATAAATATCCCAAATATCTTTTTAAATAGGTCTGGTAGAATTAATTACTCAACTCAAACAGAAAGAGTAACCTTGATATGAATCAATTTGTCAATATAACGATTTCGTCCATTTATTCGATGATAAGGTTAAATTTTTGCTAATTTATATGGCGAAAATAAGGGAAAAAAATGTTTAGTACCACACCATAAGACGTTTAATCAATCTAAATCTTCGCAAATTGTGGAATTAATATTTTTCCCGGTATAATTTGACGAAAATATTTTTTATTTTGTTTTATAGGTGTGTCGCATAGGTACAGAAATGTCACTCTCGATCAAACTACAAAACGTGATCGTGAAAAAAGAAAATTAATATTATGGAACATATTCATATGTTTATTTGGTGAAACAAGCACATCATCAAGTTTTTTTTGTTTGTGTGCATAACGAACGATAAAATAAATCGAGCGACATTTTTTTATTGGATTGTTTCATTTAGCAAAAAAAAAAAAAAAAAAAAACGAACGACATTTTTTGTGTGTTCCGTCTTCCGAGAAAATGTCAGGGACACAACTTTCAAAAAACTAATCGTAAGTAACTCGTTCTTTTCGCTTTAGCTAATTCGGTCATAAAAAAAAAGAATTTATGCTAACTTTATGGGCCAAAATTAAAAATACTCACTATTGAAATATAGTTGTTAGTGATTAAAATTAAGTCTAACGCTACAATAATAAGCCAAATAAAAATTTTAACGTCAAATTAGTGAGCGAAAAAAGCTATTTTTTACAAATTGAGTTACATTTTGTATTCTTGTGTGATTGATTTTCATTGTCTTGAATCTAATTCATGTTAATCACATTTGAAATAAAGCATTAGCAGTCTCGGCATTATTTTGAACGATTAAACAAAACTTGAAACAACATTTTTTCTGCTTAAACGAAAAATACATATTTATAAATATTGTATTTCAGAATATCTAACACAAATTGCATTTTGAGAAAATATATTTGGAAGATATAGCATGTTTATTAAAAAAAAAAAAATTAAATATTATGTTAAAATAAATCAAAGCCTCTAAATATATATTGAAAAATATCGCAAAAATAACTTGTTTTTCATAAAAAAAAACAAAAACAAATATAAGTCACTATTAGAGGTTCCACATACAGGCCCGGCCCTGTATGTTGGCCCAAGAGGCATTTGTCAAAGGCCACAATTTTGATAAGGCCACAAATATTTTTTTTTATAAGGTATTAAAAACAAAAGCCCATTTTTCTTCTTCCCAAACAAAACCAAACTGTCGAAAGGGCAAGAGGAAGAGGAAAAGACTCACTTTCGCAGCTTCACCTGGTGCTGGTGGATTATGTGCGAATGGATCAGTGCGTGCATCACTTTCACCTTCGACCATGACGGCGCGGAAGGAACCTCAAGGCGACGGCACGGAACTGGTTGCGTGGATTTCTCGGCGCGGCATGAGGTTCCCATGGCCATCTCCACTCTGCAGCGGCAATGAATTTCGCCCTAATTCTCGGCTTCGCCTTAATTCTCTGCGTGGATTTCTCCCTAGTTTCTCCCTAATTCACGGTAAAGACAGTGAAGAACCTCAATTTGCTCAGGGTAATAGAATTATTTGATTTCTAATTTTCAGTTATATTAAAAAAAATTCAGAGTTATAAGAATCATATAAAAACTCGCTGTCTAATAGATTATTTGATTTGTCATTTAACGATGTGTTTAATGATAGAAATGATATTAAAACTTGTTAACATGTCACTCCAATAATTTTACGAAAACTATAAATGTTTGCTTGTACCGAATCACGGATTGTGTGCCAGAATTTGGTAGTTTAATTAGGGTTTGATTTGATTTCTTGCCTAAATTGTCGAACTGTAAATTGATTTCTTGCTTAATTTTTTTTCGTTTTTCCAGATTAGGCGTTGCAGCCATTATCAAGGTACAATGCTTCTATTTACAATTTTTATTTTTCCATTTCAGTACACTACAAGGTTCATTGTGGATTAATTAATCTTTCTTCTTATTTGAAATTTTTTGTGTAGTTAAGTTAACATAAAATTAATATTTTATAACTTCGTTAAATTTTGTCAAAGGCCTCAAAAAACACCGGGCCGGCCCTGTCCACATATGACATAAATTTGGAACTTACCTAATTTATCTTTTATATTAGTTTTCTGGTTTGAATTTGCAACACATATTGTACATATATGACACATGACTCGATGAAGATGATGATATGGTTGTCACATGCCTCTGTTTGGAAGGAAGATATGATGTAGATATTTTTTTGAGGGATAACCAATTATTATTCCTATATTTTAGGATGTTTGATAAGATGATGGGGATAAAAATTTGGATAGTGTTAAATTTGAAAAAAATAGTCTTTTATAATGAACGGACTACTTTCTAGTTGTAACGAAAAACAAAACATGTTTATCAATTACATATCGAACTACAAAAATAATTGTATTGTAGTGAACTAAATAAATTATTTACATTGCATTAAAATTAAAATTAAAACTAAAACTAAAATTAAGTTAAATATATCAATATTAAGTTTAACTTATACTGAATTAAAATAAATAATTCTTATTTTACCTACAAATTTAAAGCTTGAGATATTCATATTCAATAACTCTATTAGATTGAATTATTTACCCACATTCTTATTTTGGACCCAACTTTGTGCAATTTTCTTTTGTCACATAATCACTTTCTTTTTAACATCATCACATTTTTTTTAACCATAAATTATGATATGTGGCAAAATTTAGACCATTTATTATTCATTGATTTTTTATAAATATTTTTTCTTTGTTGTCATTTAAGTGTCTCTTATTTTCCACTATGTTTTAAGGATTTTTAGAAAGTCACATCATCATATATTAATGATGTGGACTATTTTTATTGGTTAGGTTAATGTTAGACTAAGTTTATTCAATTGTTTCTCATTTCACATAAGTATACAATGTTTACATGATCAAATATAAATGCAATGAAAGATGAAAAGTTAAAATATGAAATATTAATAACTTAATAACTAATATTATAAACAAACAACATATAGTAGTATTGTTTTTAGAATTTAATTTTAAAAATTCATCATAAATATATGTTTTAATTTTCTCTTTATTTTGGCATCCATATTAGCGTAATTCATACATATCATTTTCCATAATTTGAATTTGTAAACATATTATGTAACAAATATAATGAAAAAGTGCATTTTATAAAATATAATTTTAATTATTTTATTTACATAATAGAATTTTAAATATTAATATTTATTTTTAGAAATAAACTAAGTTGATTATATTTGTGTTTTTAATCAAACAAATTTAATATTATTTTCTTTTAAAAATAATAGAAATAAAAAACGTTTATCCATCGAAAAATAGTAATGTTATTTTTAAAAATATAAAATTAACAAAAAGCATATGACATAAAATAATTTATATTTATGTTATGCTAAATTAACTTTTTATTATTTATTAAATTACTTGCACTATTAAGTTTGATATAATTTATAATTTTCATTACATTTGGAATCAACAACAAATTATTAGTATTTGTTTATTAACGATATGTTACTACGTATGTTGTATGATTTATTATTTTTTTACATTTGACATTGTATGGAATATTGTGAATAACAATAATATTATATTTGTTGTTATGTTTTTTTGTAAAATTATGTTATATCTCATATATTATTATTATACAATCACATTAATATAAGTGTTATTACTTGATTAAGAAAATGAATTTTTTTGTCATCATAATATAAAATAATTGAAAAACTTATACATAATCAAGAACAAATTAATTCAAATAATTATATTATCAAATGATATTATCAAATATTATCAATATCATCATATTTATAAGTACATTATATTACAATGAAAAACATAATTAATATCTTCGCCGCGTAGCGCGAGTATTCTCCTAGTTAGTTTTTATTAAACAATCAAGCATTGATAGTTTCAAATTATCCGAGTCATATTGTTTATTTATTTATTTTGAAGGAAATATCCGAGTCATATTATTCGAAGAACGCTATTAATATTTGATAATTATTTGAATTTGGATATTTATCCGAGTCATATATTCATATCTATATCTATAAAAATTGGCCCAGTTCTAAATCTGAATATCATTATTCTAATTCTGATATTATTCAGATATGGTCCAAGATATTTAACCTAATGAATGACTGTTGTTTTGATCAAAATGGAGAAGATGTATGAACATTGTGACAAGTGGAAAGTAAAGTACTTCTTTGGCTCAATTGGAGGCCAATTCTAAGTCTCTGCCTCTCCTCTCTCTCTCTCTCTCTTCTCTCTCGCTCAGTTTGCTGCCCACTGATAAAATCAAAGTAAACGCGAGATTAGGCCCTAAAATACTCTTTCCTTCTAGTTTCAATCTCCTCCCCAAATTGGTTTTCTTGGTTCCTCTCTGTTCTTTCTTTTCCAGCCGCCATGGGGTTGTGGGAAGCTTTCCTCAATTGGCTCAGAAGGTCAGATTAGTATCTCAATTTCTGTTTAATGTTGCTTTTTTGTGGTCTTTCGATCCTTAACATGGGTCAAACAATAAAAAAAATGGTTAGTTTAAGGTTAATCATTATCTACTGAATTGCTGAAAAATATATCGTCTTTAAGAATCAGGCATGTTCTAGACATTTCATACATTTTGAGTCCGGATTTTAATCAAAATTGAATTCTTTCTCACAATTTTATTCTGAATTGTAGTCTGTTTTTCAAGCAAGAAATGGAGCTCTCCTTAATCGGTCTTCAGAATGCTGGGAAAACTTCACTTGTAAATGTCATTGCAGTAAGTCAATTTAGGAACAATTATCATCTATTTATTTAAAATCAATGATTATTGTCCTAAATTTCATTACCGAACTGGTACGTAGAGGTATTCATACATAGCAGTCACTAAATTTGGATTAATGCGATTATATTTAGGATTAATAATGATATTTTGTGAATTTATATACATTTTGTTTTTTCTCTTTCTACAGACTGGTGGTTATAGCGAGGACATGATTCCCACAGTAAGTAAAAACCTGTCCACTCTTTACCGTAACAAATATTTATATATTTTTTAATTTGTTATGAATATACTATTTCGTGCAAATATTTTAGGTTGGATTTAACATGAGAAAAGTTGCAAAAGGAAACGTGACGATAAAGCTGTGGGATTTGGGTGGCCAACCACGGTTTCGTAGCATGTGGGAGAGATATTGTCGCTCCGTTTCTGCAATTGTGTACGTATATTTAATGATTAAATTTTATATCGTATTATTTTGGGAATATTTTCAAGGGTGATTCTTGGGTACCCGGTGTACCATACACTTGGTCTCGAATCATGTTCAAATTAAAAAGGGTAGTTTTGGTAAATTTTCATTTGCATATTAATGTCATGTTTAAATAGGAAATACATCACCATTTACATAATAAAAGAGATCGAATTAATTAAAAAAAATACCTAAATATCCTTTTAAAAAGGGTGTGCCACGGAATTGCCCTTTTCTCAAAAGTCCCTATTTTTTTAGAATTATGGAAAATCTCCTATATTCTAGAATATTAAAAACCATATATTTTAGTTATCCACTTCCATCAAAAACTCAATAATATGATACTTACCAATACAAAAATTCTGAATATCGAAGTTTTGTTCCGAACTGTAAATTTCAAATATTCCCAATTTAGCCATTTAAACATAGTTGAATTCGGGTATATATTTGATATATTTTGAATTCTAGAAGAGTGTTTTTTTTTTATAGAAGCAGTTTTTGTTTGGAACCTTTGAGTACTGAATTGTTTAGACAAAATTTAAGACGTTTCGATTTAAGATGGATTAATGTTAATTTGATATGTTTCAAGTTTTGAAGGCAAAATTTGATGTTTGCAACACTTAATATTTTTCTTTAGGTATGTGGTCGATGTGGCAGATAAAGACAATTTAGAAATCGCAAAAAGCGAATTGCACGATCTTCTAAGCAAGCCATCATTAAGTGGAATCCCATTGCTAGTCTTGGGAAACAAGATCGACAAGTCCGAAGCTTTGTCTAAACACGGTCTCGTCGATGCAATGTAAGTAAAGAATAATATTAAATATAATTAGAGAATTTATTTTGGAAAATATTTACTAATAGTTGTGATAAATATCTTGTAGTAATTTGGGGGCGATTACTGATAGAGAGGTATGTTGTTTCATGATATCGTGCAAGAACTCCACGAATATTGATACGGTCATTGATTGGCTCGTGAAGAACGCCAAAAAGAAGAATTAATCAATGAAATATTTTATTGATGTTTTTTCGGTTCAAATCTTTGTGTACTTTTATGGTGTTCGAGTGTTGTACAAATTATATTATTATTCTTGTGAGTTTTATTTCCTTCGATAAACGATATCTTTTAATTTGAAATACTTTTGCGTTTGTTTGAAGATGGGATGCATTTGAAAGAAAAATTATATTTGTGAAATTAAAGATCGATGTATCATGTCGAAAATGTGTTCGGTTTCATTATCCGATAAACAAAATGAACACAAATTAGTTTATTCGGGGTCTACCTCGTCGGAAGAAAATATTTATTTAATCAATTTGTTTTCGTATTACAGAAAATAAAATAAGAGAGAATAACACATGATTAACATATTCATATTCACTTTATCTAGGAAATATTATAAAAAAATATATTCATATTGGACTATTTCGTTGAGGCAAACTGAGAACATAATCATAGTATTTCTCGTAACCCTGATTATTCATTATGCACTCAATTCTTAATTTTGTTCTTTTTCTGAGTAGGAATTTCTTAAAATTTATTGCGTCTTCCTTTTTTCTTTAACCAATATATGTTTGAAGAACCATTTCACACAGAGTTTAGGTCAATTCTGAATTTATTGTATTTTACTGATCTTTTTAGTTCTCCTCCAACACCTCAAATGTTTTTTTTTCTCCATATTATTAATAGTTATAATTTTAAGGAAATTTCTTTTTTTACAGCCCTCCACGTCACTCATAAATGGCTGAAATTACAGCCCTCCACGTCATCCATTTTTTTACAGTGCAATTGATATCCTGCAATTGATATCCTACAATTCCTCTACAATGAATTCCCACCCCATTTTCAGATCCCCCACTTACTCTCTCTTCCCCCCAATAAAATTATGCAGCATGCACCAATTAGCCCGCAATCATCCCGCACGCTGACATGGCGGGTGCTCTCTGCCCCCATCAGCTTTCCTAGCGGATGGTATAACTCTATTTTCTCAACCCGTTAAGAAAAGAATCCGTTAAGAAAAATATATTGTTTCTCACGATAACAAATAAATAAAAACATGGTTCCTTTCTCTCTCAGTAGCTCGGCGAAGAAGTTATCGCCTTTCTTTCCCTCTCGAATCGTGGAGCCAGAGAATAGCAAGCTCCACACCAAATTGTCCAAATTCCTTATCTAGATAAGAGAGAGCACGACCACCGCCATTAGAGAGATCTCTTCAGATCTAGATATAATCAGCTTTTCTCTGGTACGAAATCAGTCTTTTTTTGTTCTACTCTTTCTGAAATCAGCCTAAACGAGTATATTTTGTAGAGATTAAGTATTGAATCACATGAACAAATCTGAACTATATGATTTTTTTTATCTTTTCAATCTTATCAAGTATCGGTTTCTTAGATACATGCCTATTTTTTCTAATTGAGTGGGTTTTAGTTCTTTCTTTGCCATAATGCAATTCCTATATGTTGAATTAGACTAGAACTACTCTTTGAAAGCACCAATATTTTCGCTAATTCATTACAATTGATAATTTTTCGCTAATTATTCATCGATACACATTTAAGTCTGAAAGACAAATGGCAAAACAGCGACGTTCCCAATTTTTCAGAGCTTAGAAACCAATCTGGCTAGGTACTTACTTAATTATTCGTTAATTATTATTAATTTAATCTTATTTTCCTTAATTATGATTTGAATTTTCCATTTTCCAGAGCTTATGAAGTGTGGGATGTGTAAACTTATTGATTTAAGACTATTGTACTCCATTTGTATTCTTCTTGTACACGGCAGAATTAAAGGCGGCGCTAAAGACTTCCAAATCATCTTCTCACCTTCATTTTCCCGAGTAAGATTAACTGTTTTTTTATTGATTAGTAGTTAATGTATGTGTTATCTAGCTGAGTTTATCACTTCTTAATGCAGTTTGGTTAGGTAGTGTTCTTGATGTACTCTAGGGTTTAATATTTTGTTGTTCTTGTATTCTTTGAACTTAGATTTGAGTTTATGATGATCGATCAATCGTGTTTTTTTCCTGAGATTTGCTGTCATTTATGTGATAGCCATTTTCCTGAGCTTATAAAGGTATGTGTTGACCCCGTTCAAGGAACGATTGTCTAACACGCTGGCGTTAAAATCGAATTACTTGGTCAAATGGGTATTACATCCTAACTGGAGGAGGCCAAACGGTATCGACTCGCGAGTCAGGAAAAAGTTCAAGGGAGTCGCATTGATATCCAACAGTTAACTAATTAAGTTTGCACAAAATGTGTTAAGATTGCTCAAATGGGTATTATTAACTTACAATTGAGTCCCTACCAATATTTGTATTCTGATTTAGGACATGCTGTGCCGAAATTTCTCACAATGTGTCGATGAGGAAGCGGAAAGATATTGTTTGAGTGTGAAGGAAGTTCGATATCGTCGTGACCTCCAGTTATGGGGCTTGGGGTTTGATTGGCTTTGGAGCTATGCTACTTGGAATCGATCTTGACTGGCCGCGAGGGAATGTTCTATTTGTATTTTATTTTATTTTAAATTGTAAATGACAATGTAAAAATTCAATTGAAAAATGTATTATATTGTATGAAATATGTATTGTAGTTGTACTGAAATTACATTGCAAATATTCTCACAAAAAAAATCTAAATTTCTTCATTTAGAAAATAGACAAAAAATTATTGGTATTCTTCATTCTCGCTACCGCAAATTCAGGACTTTTTGCGTGTTGCCCTTAGTACCAAAATGCCTCATCATTAGGGATGTCAATGGTGTGGATATTGCCCGAACCGACCCGAACCGTATCCGAAAAATATCCGGATTCGAAAAAAATATCCGAATCCGAGTGGATCCGGATATGGATCTGGTTGCTAATTTTAAGATCAGGAACCGGATTCGATTTTCGGTTTTGGTACGGGAACCGGATCCGTGTTCCGGATCCGAATATTTTTAGGATCCGGATACTCGAAACTAGATTCGAGTATCCGAAACCGGATCCGGATACTCATATTACATATTATTTTATGTATTATATTTGATATTAGTTGAAAAATCATATACAAATTAATGATTTGTAAGTGATTTAACTCACAATCGTAAAATTATGTTTAAATATAATCATATTTATCGTTCATGTCACAAATTATATATATTTATAGCTAAAAAATAAGTTACGTTATAATAACATAGTATCCGTTTTAATATCCGAAACAGAACCGTATCCGTATCCGTATCCGACAATATCCGAACCATATCCGTATCCGTTTATTATCCGAACCGTATCCGGATCCGACAATATGGATATGGATCTGGTATGACCACTATCCGAACCGGATCCGAACCGTTGACACCCCTACTCATCATGTATGTCAAATAGCATATATTTCTTCGGTTCTTGGACTAGAATATGATTATCATGTTCTTCACTTTCATTAATTTCTAAAGTATTCATCATATTCAACTCTGTGAAAATGAAAAAATCAAATTACTGTCAACATAATACATGTACACATAATATTCACATGAAATGAAAAATATCAAATTATTATTAACACATTATATGCATGTACTAATGTATAGTTTATAGATTAAACAGAGTAGAGCAGTATCAATTTAAGTATCAATTTACGTAGAGCAGTGAACAAAGTAGAACCTAGTTGTATCTTATTTTGGGAGAAAATACCTCAAAAGAATTAAGTTTTTTCAAGACCTTACGGAAATAAAAACAAAACAAAATAGAATAGAATAGAATTACAGCCTAACTAAAATCATATGTGAAGAAAAAGATGATGGACCTAACTAAATGATATTATTATTATTATTATATATCATCCTCAGAAACAACGATCATACAACTAAAATGATATTTTAAATTGATCATACGGATAGCATGCCTGAACTAATATCATAGCAATATACAATAAATTTTGACAAATCGTATTTATCTAGTCAAGTTTAATCTACACCTAACATGTTATAAATAATACTAAGACAAAGAACATATGTATCATGACTAAATTTAAAAAAACTCATGTATTACAATAAAAGTGTGAAATCTTACAAATTTGTATTTTTCGTCAGCAAACCATTATATTATATATATTCTAAATCCTAATCTATATAGGATTCTCTAGCTCATGACTCGTGGCTCGCTCATGGTCGACTCGATAATAATTAGTTAATAGCTCGCTCGACATTAACTCGAAATTAATCGAGCTGAGCCGAATTTAAGCCAGACACAACTCGCTCGCATTGAACTCGAAACAAATTTGAGATCGAATTTTAATCCTGATTATTTTTTCCTAGAAACAAGAAGACGAGTACTCGAGATTGGAAACGACTACAAGTATCTTTCTCTATCATTTTTTTTATTTCTACTAGGATATTATGTTCTCATGATTCGTAAATTGGTTTAAAATATGTGTTCGTAATGTTTAAGATATTTTCGTTTAGATTTTGGTATATAATTTTTTTTGTTCGCAAATATTTTAGTTTTTTTTTGTTAAATTCAAAATATTGTGAAAATTAAGTTATTGTTGAAACGAGCCGATCTTGACCTTGATTTTTTAGCTCGAATCTTAATTCTAAACGAGAATTAAACGAGCCGTGTCAGCTCGAGTCGAGTTTCCAACTGAACTTGAATTTGACATATAACTCGCTGGAACTCGAATCATTTACATCCATATGCCTATATCCACAAATAACTCAACTCAAATAGAAATTTTATTATAAACGAAATAGTGTCGGAAAAATGAGAATAGTATTCACTGTTCTACTGAAGAAACTGATAATAATAATAATAATAATAATAATAATAATAATAATAAAACAATATGGTTCAAGATTTTGGAAACTTAAATCATTAAGATATCAAAAAGTACCAATATGTCTGAAAATTACAACTGGTCAAGAACAGCACCGGTAATTAATTATATTAAAGGATCGACTTAAGTACTTTATGCGTGCACGTTAGCAATAGAAGCGTGACACGTAATAAATTGATTATTTTCAATTTTGATTGCTTTTGTTCACTCCAAACGGATGTCGAAAAAAAATACAAATTGTTATACCAAATGTATAAATCTAATTCAAAACATTTATACAAAATGTTATTCATGTAAAAAATTAAATCTTAAAATATGCATCATATGTAAATAATAAAAGTATATCATACATACAAAAATGTGTATGACAAGAATTGTATTTAAATTTTTTTTATATCATGTATTAAAGATATAACAAATAAAAATATATCATACATATAACAAAATATAACAAGATATATGTCATACGTCTAAATGCATAAGATACATCTAAAGAAATATAACACATAAAAATATATCATAAAAAAATAATATCGTAAAAATATTCACATCTAAAAGATGAACAAAAATTTCGGAGTGTGCATAACATAGAGTGCACAAAATGCGGTTAAAATTGAAAAAAAAAAAATTGTCGTGTGTCTCGCTTCGAGTGCACACTCGTGTAATTCAGAATCTTCTTTCATATTGAAAATAGAAGAAGGAACCTATTAGCTTTATATGACACTTCTGTGAATTGAAGTTAACAACAGACCGACGAATCATGTCAAAAATGTGTTCAATTTTATTGTTCGATAAACAAAATTAGCTCAAATTAGCTCTTTTATTTTTTTTTAACTAAGAAAAGCAAAGTGCTATCTCTTAGGATTTTTTATATAAAAAATGTACTTTTACAATACCGTGTTTGGAAAACACAAATTAGTTGATTTGGTCAACTCATTTGACAAAAGGCAAATAAGAGCCACCTCGTTATAAGAAGAGATAACAGCAACACATAACACATTATTAATTTATCGAATTATTTTTTTTCCATATTATAGATAATAAAAAGATAACAAATAACACATGATTAATTGTTAATAAAAAAAACACATGATTAACATACATTCATACTCACTTCCTTGGGCAATATTATCGGAAAAATGGAAAAACATATTCATATTTAATTTAATTCGTTTTAATAAATTGAGAACATAATGATTTTGCGTATATTTCACATATCCATTATGCTTTTTTTTTTAGTACGTTTTTTTAAATTTACCGCGCATTCTTTGCCTCGCAGAAATATGATATGTGGCCCATTATTTATCATATTTATCATATCTGGTTTCAGTATTTTACTTCATTGGATTGGAAGCCAAGTTCGGATGGACATTCTAGACCAATTCAAGATCGTTATAACTATTTTTTGGTTTTCCTCCAACACCTCAAATGTTTCTTAATTTGAGAGAAAATATCACAAAAAAATTACAAAATGGTATTGATTTAATGCTAGAGGAGTTCAAAGGTGAACATTACAAAATGTTATTGATTTATATAGGAGAAATTTGATGAAAATAAGAGGATGAAACTAAGTCCTCTTAACAATGTATCATCCCAAAATGCAATGATCATACAACTAGAATGATCTTACCTACCCATTGATCATCCAAATAGCATGCTTAAACCAATAGTACAACAATATACGATAAACTTTTGACTAATTATATTCTTCTAATATGTATTAAATTTGTTCTGTGCCTTGACAATGTGGTAAATAATTGGCTAATATTTGGAAAACAATTGCTAAAACATGTACATGATGCCTGAATTTTATAAAAGCTCGTATATTATTTGGATATTGCAAAAATATACATTTTTACAATTTTGTAAAATATTATATTTTTTGTTTCCAAAACATTATTTTATATACCTTAATCCCTAAATACCAAAATCTAAAACATAAACCCATAAGCCCCAAACTCAAAACATCTATGTATGTATTCACATATAACTCAAATTATTTAGAAAAATTATTTATAAAATAATGGAAACAAATCAGAGAAAAGTATTCACTGCTTTACTGTAGAAGCCACTATTTATAGATAATAATAATAATAACAAATTATTATTATTATTATTATTATTATTATTATTATTATTATTATTATTATTATTATTATTATTATTATTATTATTAAACAAAACAATATTGTACAATATATAATTATTGAAATGCGGTTTTATGATCAATTTACAAAAAAAATTGAGAATAAATAAAAAAGATTCAGTGGTCATTCATTTATTAAAGTCAATAAAACTTGAACCAAGAAAATGAGACTTGAATCCATAATTTCTTACAACATATGATTTTTTGTGTTTCACACTCAATCAATTGTGTTATGGGTCCATTGACGAAAACGTATAAATAGAGAAGGTTAGGTGGCCCTCCATAAATTAATATCAATGAGATTTAAATTTACAATCTCTCACAATATATGACTTTTTGTGTCTCACACTCAACTAACTAGGATATTAGTCTATTGGCCAATTTACACAATATGTAAACTATCACAAACAGATGATAAAGAGTGCGAGCCAGATTAAAGGACACAAATAAAGTAATACTTAAATTGTTTTTAAAATAATTAAACCAACAAACGATGCATGATTATACAATTAGTCTAACTTAAATTTTTGTTGAATAATATTTGTAATTGGGGATAAATCAAATGTTTGTTGATTAGAGATACTAAAAGATAAAATAAAAATAAAAGGCAATAAAGTGACATTTTCCAGCCCACCCTCAAATATTCTTTCTCACTTTCATGTGCTACATTCAAAATTATGAATGAAATTTGGAGTCAGAAAAAGCAGCATATTTGTTAGTATATACAAATTATCAAAACGAACTTTTTTGAAGTGAAACTTACCATCGTGATATTTTAAATTTCATATTTTATTTTTTGATATTTTGTGCCAATCACTAGACTAGTGAGTCATTCTCATTAGTAAAAGAAACTACCAATATTAATCCTTTGCTCTCCTAAGAGCAAAAACAGTTTCATAAAAAAAAGAAAAAAAAAAAAAACAGTTTCAAAATATAAACCGAACAAAGTAATCAACTAGATCTCATCTCAATAAAATAAATAAAATACTAAATAATAAAAGAAAATGAAAGTGAATTTATTGAAAAATATTTTAATTCACAAGTCGGTAAAGATGTTCATCCTCATTCGAGAATTAACATAATTTCTTTCAAAAATTATATGAAATAATTTCAGCACAAGATTTGGAGATCTTCAATCCAACAATATTATCATTCTTTGTGAAAAAAAAAATGTTTAAGCCTCATTTCTTTCTACAAAATTTCAACATCAAATCATGATGAATAGAGTGCTAATATAAATGGAACTGAACAGACACCAAACTTTCTCGACTTCAAACTCATATATAGACTTAATCAATCTAGGAGAACGCGTCCCATGAGACATGATACTATGAAAATTCAATGCACCGATTAAAACAAAAATATGTATATGGCTAACCATAAATGGTCGAATTCTAACGAACGACATACTAAGCTGCAAAAGATGCGTGGGACCATTCTGGTGCACCCTTTGTAAAAACAATTTGGAACTTGCTAAACACATATTCACGCAGTGCCTATATGCAAATAAATTATGACAAAGTATCCATGATCGTACCTAATTCTTTATAACTCCAAATCAAAACTAAAACCTTTTAAAATTTTGGGAACAAATTCGACAAAAAACCAAAGAATTCAGAGCAATAATTAGGACATCATTCACATTGCAACCACATGAGCAATTTGGCTCGAGAGAAATAAGTGAATTTTACAAGAAAAAACAAAGACGACGACACAAATTACAACAAAAGCAACGAAAACGGCATTAGCATGGACAAGTCATTGTTGGCAATAGAATGACCTCAAATTTATTTTTGAATTCTAACAATAAAATGTTATTTGTTTATTTTTTCCCTAGTTTTCTAAGAACAATTATCATTAACCACCACTAAAAAAAATACTAGTATATACAATAATTTCTACCCCTACTTATTTATAATTTCCAAAGGATGGAATTGAATGAAAATATTAATTTATGTATTAAAACCCGACTCAGTAAAGCACGTAAATGTATTGCAAATATTTGAGATTCATTTAATTATCAATACAGATGCAAAGAAGTTTCCTTATAATTATTTATTTGATTAAGTGTAGACCTAGTACATTTTATTATACCCGACATGTTGTACCAATGGGACAAAAGCTAGCTACGAATGGAGCCATGGCCCATGAGATAATACTAGGACTATGAGACGGGACAATTCAATTTCGGCTAGAGATGATCAAGCACAAAACATAAAACTTATATAATACATGTCAAGTCATGAGTCCTAAATTTTCATTTTTAAATAGATATAATCTTAAACATTGAGCCTAAACTTAAATTTTCATTATATAACCTAAACATTATATAATCTTGAACATTATATAATCTTACATTTTCATGAGTCCTACTCTTATATACTCTTAAACATTGAGCCTTTACTTTATTGCTTCCATGCTTATGCTTTCTTCATCATTTGATTTGCTTCGTTACGTCCGTCGTGAACATTAATTTATTTCCACATGAGCATTACTTTTCTCTAATATAAACATGATCTTTTACAAAATTTTGGACACTAATCACAGAGAATTTTAATATTATTATTTGGATGATTGCATACTAACATATTGTAAGTAAGGAAAGAAATATTGAAGAATAATATTTTTTTTCAATATTTAGTTGGTTCTCCTCCAACATCTTATTTGTTTAGTCTCTCGACATTGCAACATAAGCTCTCCAAATTCAAAAAAAAATTCCCAAAATAAACATTGTGCTCTCTCTCTCTCTCTCTCTTTTCTTTTATGATCTTAATAAATTCGTAAATAAATTACTTTTTCACTTGTGAAGTATTATAGGATGATACTCAAACCTCATTCATACAATTAGAATGATAAAGTCAGTTAAATAGTGTGGTCGACGTTCTTGAAGGAAAAAATAATATTTATCACTTGCAATCAAGAAAGTATGAACCTACATCACATATTAACTAGAATGATCATTCAAATAGCATGCCCCAACTAATAACATAACAATATATGATAAATTTTAATAAATCGTATTTTTCTAAATGCATTAAGTTTATCCTATATCTTGTCATGTTATAAACAAATTGACATATATTTAGAAAAAAAATACGAATATATCTGCATTGTGCCTAAATTTCATAAAAGCGCATTGAAAATTGCACAAAAATGCATTCTTAACGATTTGCAAAAAGAAAGCTATATTTATTTATTTTGGCATTCTTAACAATAAGCCGAAATCCTATAAAAAACCGCCATAAGCCCTAAAACCTAAACTCCCAGGCAAGACGCTGAGGCCTATATCCATAAATAACTAAATTTATCAGAAATTTTAATTATAAATGAAATAGTGGCAAAAAATCATAGAACAATATTCACAACCAAAATAATAATAATAATAATAATAATAATAATAATAATAATAATAATAATAATAATAATAAAATAAAAAAAACAATATGGTTCAAGATTTTAGAACCTTAAATTATTAACATAATACAAAATATCAAATATAAGTCCAAAAATTACAAAATAAGCTCAAATAAGAGTCCTACGGGGATCAGAAATCATATATATTCCTACGAAATATAATTTAACCAAATTCTTTATCTCCTTCAGAAATTGTGGCCCGAAATATAGAAATTAGAAACATGTACAATAACAAGAACACATTAGAGAGTTATATTATTTCTTTGTTGTATATTATAATTTACCCACATCTTTATTTTGTACCAAACTTTGTGTAATTTTTTTGTGTCACTTCAACATATTCAACTCAACTGTTAGATTATGATGTGGCAAAATTTAACCATTGATTAATCATTATTTTTTTATGAACATGCTTTCTTTGTAACCATTTAATTGTTTTCTTATTTTACACAATGTTTTAAACATTTTTAGAAATTCACATCATCATACATTTAAGACGTGGACTATTATTATTAGTTAGATTCATGTTATACTAAGTTTATTCAATTGTACAAATGAGAAATCAATGGGAGATGAAAATTTTATATACGAAATATTATAAACTTAATATGTGATATTATAAAAATACAACATATATTAGTATTATTTTTCAAAATTTAATTTTAAAATTCAGCAAATATATTTGTTTTAATATTTTATTTATTTTGAAATCATATTAACATAGTTTATACATACCAATTTTCATAATTTGAATTATAAAAGTATTATGTAAAAAATACAATGCAAAAAGTGGATTTTTACATAATATAATTTGAAGTACTTTTTTTTACATAATAGTGTTTTAATAGAACAAATTTAATACTGAAATCTAATTTTCGATATTACTGAAATCTAATCTTGGGCCACGTGTATTATATACGTACACCATTAAACTCAATTCAATAATACTATCCTGTTTATCTATTATTAATCTCTTTATCTGTTAGTTTTCATTGTAACAAAAATGTGGAGATGTTAAATATTTCTTGCTTCTGTTATATTGTAGTGATCAATATCTAGTTACAATATTACAAGTACAACAATTATAATATTACAATTACTAATAAATAATTTATCTATAATTAACAAATTAAGGAAGGTGCGACATCGAGGGACTTGTCCTAGTTATTCATTATCCGTTCGTTCAACACATGATCCCTCATAAATCCCGGTCTTCTTCCTTCGGAGGGTTTCTAACTTGATGACTGGTCATCGGTGCATTCCATTTCTCCGGTCAAGACGCTTGAGAGCCGTTGAAAACTAGTGTAGCAATGCGTGTTTTTCTTTGAAAAAATATGATATTTCTTTCTCTCCAAATCGTTCATATAGTTGCCGCCACAATTTATTTTTGTCATTTTTTGTTAGACATGTTTGATTTACCTGCATGTCTTCATCTTTGAAATTGGCAACGTTAGTACGACGTACTACAATGTCATCGTAAGTGATTGAAGAAACACGTCATAATAATATTTTTTTCATTATTTAGATGACTAGAAAACTTGATCGCGCTTCGCGGCGGGTTTTTCAATCCGGTTATTCAATATGCTTTAATATATGTAGTTTAGTTTTATGTATTATTTGTTTTCTTGATAATAATAATAAACATGTAACTGGAAAAAAAATAGAAATGGAAAATTAAAGCAATAGTTTTAAATTATCAAATTGTTGTTTACAATGAAACATATCATGATGAACAAACCAACATGTCAAAACATAACACCTAAAACAATGAAATGAAAAATGAAATGACATGCATATTATAAAAACATATACTTCACATACAAAGCAACATATGGTCAAAAGTAGATTTTGGTACGGTGTCCTTTCACTCAATAGAAAAAAATGAGGCATGGTGGCTCTTGAGTCTCTCTTTGCAAAGTTAAAAAAACGAATGTCCTAGATTTCTTTATTTTTTTAATCAAATGGTATATTTGAGACATATGTGGACATGGTGAGTGCAAAGATATTGTAAATTAAAAAAAAAAAGATAAATTCTCCTCCAACATCTTATTTGCTTGGTCACTCAAGATGCAACCTAATCTCTCCAAATTCAACAAAAAGTACCAAGTAAACATGGTTCTATCTTTTCTTTCATGATCTTGGTAAATTTGTAATAAACTGTTTTTTTAGTTGTGAAATATAAAAAGGACATTGCAAGGGAAATTATAGGATGATAAAGTCATGCCTCTCTAGTGATCAGTAATAATTAATCTTCTTAAACCTCGTTCATACAATTAGAATGATGTAGTCAGTGAAATAGTGTGGTACCATTCTTGGAGTGAAAATGATATTTATCATTTTCAATCAAGACAATATGAACTACCTACCTTAATCAAATATTCGAAGCCATTAGAAAAATAAAAGATCGTTATTAAGCCCAAAACGTCCAAAAAAAGAAAAAGAAAATATAGCAATAAAAAGATCCAAAAGGTTTTCCATCTCTATTTCGGTATTAAGCCCTAGTTGCATTTTCGCAATCTTCTACTTATAGTCTGCTTATAAATATTTTTTTCATTAATTTTGTTACTGGAGGGTTCCTCGCACGCTCCTTTTCGGTCTCTATTTGGGTATTATATAATTTAAACGTATTATTGTCAAATAATAGATAATTAATAATTTTAGTTTAATATCAATATTTTTATTTTTGATGGATTGTTTTCTCAATATTTATGTTTGTAAAAAAGTAGACCATCTTTTTTTGAAGGACTTTACGTTAATAAACATAATCGTTTGTACATAATAGATTTTTTTTAAATACATATGATATGACATGCATTTTAGATTGTCAATTATATTTTTATTTGTAAGTTAAGACATCATAGATAATTGAAATTATTAATTATTCCGTACAAACAAAAATAAAATTACAATCTTAAAACAAATTGTATATGATACATAAGATATTTTATCTTTTATTAAAAATATTATTTAATTTATTAATGATTCCACGTAATCATTAATAATATCAATCCAATCAATATTATTACAAGATATTATTATTAATAAATATACACGACAATACTATTATTATTACAAGATATTATTAATCACATATCTATAGTAACTAATAGTTTATATAATACGATTGTAATTTGATTATGTTTTTTATTTATTCTAGGGGCAATTTCATGTATGTCCCGCCAAAAATTAAAAATATCAAATTTGTCCCCCCAAAACTAATAATATCATATTTATCCTCTCAAAACTTAAAATTTATCAAATTTAACCATTGAAAACTTAAGATTTATCAAATCTATCCTTCCAAAACAAAATACCTATCAAATTTATCCAAAACTGTTAAGTGTCCGTTTAAATTAACCAAGATCTATAATGAGAGAGTCAAATAAAATAATAACTTAAATGTAAATTACCAGACTACCCTTGTAATATGAACTCTGATATTTGCTTGTGACCCCTACTCTGTTTTTGTTCGGATGCAAGGATGTGACCACACGAATGCCACTGCAGCACACTAGGTCTCAACTCTCGGCTTATAGCACTGAGTTGCATAAGATGACCTCTTTTAGTATAATATGAATATGATTACTTAATAAACATGTTAACGAGATAGTTGCACAAGATTTGCATATGCTTTTCAAAGTAATTTTATAAAAAATATCATATTCTGAAAAACAGAGAAAATGAACCTTAATTACTAAAAGAAAAGAGAAAATGTTCATTATCATGAATGATAATTAGTCTTCACGTAAGCTCCACTGCCGCACAACATCTATAATTCACTTTTGCAGTTAACCGCCGCTCAATGACAGTATAATTGTTTTTGAAAAACACCCTGATTCATCATTTACAAAAAACAGAATTTATTATTAACATGTTAGTGGCAAATATATGATCTATGATTTAAAACTATTGAGTTAAATTTACTCATCTTATTCCCGTCAATGATGGTTTTGGCTTTTGAGGAGCTATACGCACATTCAGAAAGGCCCCAAATTGACTAAGTCTACAACTTCTCTGTTGCTTAGCAATTAGCATGCCTATTAATCTAATTGTATAATTCATGTTGTTTGTACCACCAGTTAACCCTAGGTAAGCAATAATTTATCTTCAATTAACCCTAGTTGTGCATAATTTATTTTCATAAACCCTAATTAAGCCAATTGATTTAAATACAACCCCAATTAACCCTAAATAAATATAATTAAATAAGCGAAGTTCACCATAATTTTGCAAATTAACCCCGACTGAGACTAATTGATCTTATTTCATCCCCAACGAACCACACAATCAAATAATTAATCAAATTCAGAAAGAAAAAGAATACCTTTGACTGTTTCTTTCATGAAGAATCTAAATATGTGAAGACCGAACTCAATATGAAGAAATTGAAAGAAAGGAGATCGAAAATCGTGAAATCTCTATAAAATAATATTCTTCACCAGCGAGTATATCTTAAGCCTAATATCTTGTATTCGGGTGAGCAAACCGATGGTATTCAAGGCGTGCATAATAGGTGGAGCTAGAGAAGTTTTTGCTTTCGGTCGAGGCTCACCATTAGAGCGGAGATGCAGTGGCGGAAGAGTGACCATTGTGGATCGAAATGGGTTCCAAATTTCCAATGGTGTGTGTGAAGGACAAATCTGTCCTTTTACAAGTATTATGTTAGAATTAACGGATAAGTTAACTTAGGATTAATTTGATAAAAAGATTGGATTTGAGGGATAAATTTGATATGTGTCCTCCCAAAACTGAACGACATCATAAAAAATACTATATGGGCAAATATATTATTTAATAGTCTGTGCCCCTTGATTAATATGGTGTGTGTGTGTGTGTGGTGTGGGGGGGAGCCTGGCAAAAAATTTAAAATCATATAATTTGAGAAATCTAAATTTTATATTATTGAATATACTAAATTCATTTTTTTAATGTATCATGGCCACTTGTATATTTTTTATCAGACGGTTTAATTAAAACATTTATTCAGACCAAAAACACCTAGAATGCTGGAGAACTGAGATGTTCGAATTTCCAGTTTAATTTCAGAAAAAATCGATATAATTTGGCTGAAAACTTGAGTCTCCAAATCCTAATCGATATAATTTGGCTGAAACATTAAGGCAATGTTAGCGTATAAAGAACAGTCGTCAGTGTCAGTGAATTCCCCTTCCCTTTTTCAGCTCGAGGAGAAATAAATCGGATTGCTCAAGGAAAAAAAATAAATTGCAAAAAAAACTAATTTTGTTTAAAGAAACGAAAGAAATCGAACTGGCCAAAAATAATAGGAAGAAATGAAAAAAAATATATAATTTGAAAGAAACGAGAAGATAGTTTCCTGCTCAGATTGCTCATAATAAGAAAAACAGAATCACACTGAAATGATACGAGAAAAAATGGGAAGTTTCAGTATATCAAGAAATCATGAGAGGTGAGTTTTCAATTTCGAACGCATATTTACTATTTAGTAAATAAAAAAATTATAATAACATAGCATTATCACATAGATCTCCAAAATGCACACAGTGTTTCGGAGCTTTTGGAAACTAGTGTAGACATGTGCATTTTCTATAAAAAAATCATGCTATTTTTTTTTGTCCAAATTGTTCATATATATTTTTTTGAAGTTGAGTCTGGATCACGAAACATATTCAAAAAATTTATAAATGAGAACGTTACATAGTTGGAAAAAAGAAACTCAGAACCGAGTACAAGAAATAAAAAGCCTAAAGTGATAGTATTCTCGTCATTAGTATCGGATTCTAGCTAGCTTCCACGAGTGAATAATATTTCAAATGTTGTTGATCAGTATCGTTGGCGATTTTCGTGTGTCGTTAAAAATCATGATGTTGCGTTCTTTTCATACCATCCAAATGGTTGGAGTCCATGTACATTTTTTGTCGATGCGAGCTTTCCTGTGGATTCGTCAACAGTCTGCATGAACGGCAAGAATTGGAATTTGTTTGACTCGCGGTGTCTGTATTTTGTGTCGCAATGCATTCTTTGTAATTTAAAAAAGTTGAAGTTGACTTATTTGTTGTTCGGATGACACTCCTGAAATTTAATAATTTATCCCTTATTTATATGATTCTCCTCCCACATCTTATTTGAGTCTCTCAAGATGCAAACTAATCTCTCAAAATTCAACAAAAAAATTTACCAAGTAAACGTGGAGCTATCTTTTCTTTCGTGATCTTGTAAATTTGTGAATAAACTAAAACTAATTTTTTCACTTGTGAAGTATAAAATGGTTATTGGAAGGGAAACTATAGGATCATAAAGTCACGCCTCCCTAGTGAACCTCATTCGCACAATTAGAATGATGTAGTCAGTGAAATAGTGTGGCAGTGGCCATTTTAATAATAATATTTATCATTTCAATCAAGACAATATAATCCAAAATTCAAAGCATTTGAAAAATTAAGGTCGTTATTAAGCCCAAAACTCCAAAAGTAGCAATTGTGAAAAGGTCTTGGTTTGCATAGGAAATTAAGTTTCTCAACGATTAAAATTTGTGGTGTTCGGTTGGGCTTTAGAAATAGAGGTTTTGTGTTCCAAAACTCAAGAAACGAAGGAAATCAAGGAAAAAAGGTTGGATTTCAGTCCTTACCTCCAAGTAAATTTTTCGGAGGAACACAAGTTATAAAATATGGATTGCTAGTATAATTGTTAAAATAATTCATGCATCATTTTTCAAAGACAACATACAACATATACTTTTATTCCTGCATTATTTTCATGATTTTTTCATGCATTATTTTTATTTATATTATTTAATTAATTACTAAATTAATTTATGTAATAAGTTTATTTATAAAATTTAACTTTCTAATTTTATTTTTTTATTTTAATTATTTCAATTATTTATTTTATTGTTAAAATTATATATATATATAGTGCTCAGAATTTTATTTTTAAAAATATGGGTCAATCATATCTATCTTTCTACAGAATATAATTGCACTATTAGTCTAATGAATGTTACGTATATTTTTCTTTTATTTTTTTCGATTTTTTTTAATCTTTGTGTGCACGTTGGCATTGAGGAAATGAGCACAGAAACAATCTATTCTGTTCACTAATTAACTCTTGAACCGCCACAAATATTTTATTATTTATTGGAGTATGGCCATTCATATTGCGTTCACAAATTCCACTAAAAAATTGTACAAACATATTTACAAGAAGGCATCCCCACAACCCAAAATAGAATTGAAATTAAAAAAACCAAAAAAACAAACGAAAAGAGGAAATAATAAGGCAAATAGTAAAAACTAGCATCATCTTTCTTATATGTTTTTATGATGTAATTTTATTTCGAATAATAACAACAAAAGTTATCACCAAGATTGTTATTTCATACCCAATAATAAGTAAAACATCTTTCTCTTGATTGCAAGTCCTAATAAAGTACAAAGTTCTAACCAAGAAAAATTTTATGCGAAATATATTCCCATCAAGAAAAATTATAATTGGCAAGCAACAAAAATAAAATGTTTATAATCATGATTTTGTTCATTTGAGCACAATTTAGCAACACATAATGTTACATTCGTTCTCAGATTTTGTTCATTTTGTGATTTCGTTCCTTTGTAGTTTGTTTTTTTTTGTTCAGATTTCAAATAACAGGAACAAAAAATAATTGTGAGATTGTCAGTTTATAGTCCTAACAATAAGCAAACACATCATTCTCTTTATTGCAAACCTTATTCATCTAATAAAACATAAATGAAAACACCTAATATTCAATTCCATAGGAAAAAAATATCCTTTATAGTCAGGACGACGACGACGACGATGATGATATGATGATGATATGAGGATGATGATGATGATGATGATGATATGATGATGATCATGATATGGGGATGATGATGATGATATGATGATGATGATGATGATGATGATGATGATATGATGATGATCATGATATGGGGATGATGATGATGATATGAGGATGATATGAGGATGATCATGATCATGATATGGGGATGATGATGATGATATGATGATGATATGAGGATGATGATGATGATGATGATGATATGATGATGATCATGATATGGGGATGATGATGATGATGATATGATGATATGATGATGATCATGATATGGGGATGATGATGATGATATGATGATGATATGAGGATGATGATGATGATGATGATGATGATATGATGATGATCATGATATGGGGATGATGATGATGATATATGATATATGATAAATGATGATATTTTCTAATTTTCCAGAATATGATGTGTCGCCATCAGTTTATAAGGAGAGATTATTGCTTATCTTTCAATGACAATGGCAAAATCATAGTTTATCTTGAATTTGTCCTGACTTTCAATGGCAGAAGTTTGTGGCTCGATACTAATTCTTCTTCGATTTGTTCACGTGCCAGAACCGGTATCAACATTAGTTGAGAAAATTTTCCTATATATCCTTTGAATGGACCAAAACATAAATACTAGTGAGTTTTAAAAAAGAAATCCTGAAAATGAGAAAATATCAAATATGCCCCTGAATTCCAAGAAAAAATGAAATTACTCGCAAAAATGAGGAAGATATCATATATACCCCCAAAATTTGATGCAAGAATCAACATTAACCGAGAAAGATTTCTTATATATCCTTTGAATGTACCAAAACATAAAAAAGCAGTGAACTTTAAAAAAGAAATCCTGAAAATGAGAAAATATCAAATATGCCCCCGAATTCCAAGGAAAAAATGAAAATACTCCTGAAAATGAGGAAAATATCATATATATATATACCCCAAATTTGATGCAAGTATGAACATTAGTTGAGAAAGATTTCTTACATCTCTGAATGGACCAAAACATAAATACCAGTCAATTTTAAAAATGAAATCCTGAAAATTAGAAATTACCAAATATGCCCCTAAACTCCAAGAAAAAATGAAAATACTCATGAAAATGAGGAAAATATAACATATACCCCCAAATTTGGAGAGGAGCTTGGTTGTTGTTGTTTAGCTATGAAGCTTCCATTGCCTTGCCTCGTAGGTGATTTTCGATATCGTCGAGGATGGGGGTGAATTGTTTTGGTTAAAAATCCGATCGTTTCGCTCCTTCCAAATATTCCAAAGTGTGGCCACAAAGAAAGTGTCGATTTCTTGCTTTTTTTTCTTTGGTGTATTTTTGCCGGTTCTCTAGCCAAAATTTCGGCAAGTTGTCACGAATCTCAAAAGGCACTCCTAGGGTGCGTCTGACCCCCCGCCAAACATTTGTTGCATATGTGCAATTAATGAATAAGTGTATCGCCGATTCCTCGATGTTGTTGTTGCAATTTTTGCATGTTGTTTCATGAGGCCAATTCCTTTTTCTCAATACATCTCCCGTTAGAATCCTTTCGTTGAGAGTCAACCATGCAAAAAATCTTGTTTTCGCGGGCGCTTTTGTTTTCCATAAGATGGTGTTCCACTCGCTTATCATTCCCGAATTTATTAGGAGTTTGTAGGTTGCGGTGGTGGAGAAAGATTCCGGTTTGCCCATCCATGCAAAAAATATGTGGTGTTGTTTGGATGTCTTAGTGCTAACACATGATGAGTGATGAGAACAATTCTTGGTGAATTACACACTTTTACTTTGTTGAATTGATTCACTTCCAATATCTTATCTTATTTGTTTAATTCCATAACATTCAACTAATCTCAAATTCAACAATAGACCCCAATAAAACAATTCTTGGTGAATCACATTTCTTAGCGGTGACTTGAGAGGTATAAAAGGAACATCATTATCTTAATGATCATTCAGGCATCTCAAGAGAAAATATAATAAGATGAGTGTTTACAGGCCATTAAGAACCTGACACTTCAACAAATAAATTGCGTGGCATGATTTCATTAGATGGGTCCATGAAGACCATGTATGTTCACGGCCGGATTCAAAATCAATATATAGGAGGGGCTGGATTTTATAGGGAAGTCGAAATAAAAATAAAATAAAAATATGTGCCTTGAAAAACTTGAACTCGAAACTTTTTATCTCCCAATCATCAAGTTTACTACTACACTACTCTAATATTTGTGAAATAAAACACATTTATTGTATTTATTACTTTCCAAACGAGAAAAATCACCTTAATTTTTCACCTTAATTTTTAATCAGTCCTTCTAAAACTTTTTTACAAACTAAATCCTCGTCTTTTTTTCATGTTCGTCTCCTCTTTCGTCTCAGCTAACCCTCGTCTTTTTCTCGCGTCATTTTCAAAGTATTTTTCTCCGGCTTCATGGATAGAATTTTTTTGACATACAACCTTCTCAAAAACCCAATTGTCGAGAATAACATTCACGGTCTCAAATTTGCAAAAATAACCTTTTCGTCAGACCCTCCGACGAAAGAAATTAATCTTTTGCCAAAACTGTTGGTAAAAATGTTTATCCATCAAAAGCCCAATTTGCAAGAATAACATTGGTTTTTTTCTTATTTGGTTGATTCTCCTCCGACATCTTATTTTCTTGCAACGCGCAACATAATCTCTCCAAATTCAAAAAAAAAAATCCGAGTAAACAGTGTGTTCTTTTTTTTTGTATGATCCCAGTAAATTTGTATATAAAATATTTTCACTTGTGAAGTATTTTTTTTTTAATTTCACTTGTGAAGTATTAAAAGGCAATACATTGATCATCATTTTTATTTCTTCTGAAAAAACATCTCAAAAGGGTGATTGTAGAATGATAAAGTCATGCCTCTAAAACTATAGTGGATGCTTCAATTTTGTCCGAACCTTATTCATACAATAAGAATGAGAAATTCAGAGAAATAGTATGGTTGTCCTTTTTGAGTGATTTTTGAGTAAATCACTTACAAATGACAATCAATAAATATGAACTGCGTCAGAAATATATTATTAAGCCCAAAATATCCATAAAAGATGAGAACAAAATAGAACTGAAAAGGCCTCTCCCTTTCTAATTGCCATTTCTCCGCCTTATCTTTCACTTGTAAACTCCAAGTTGTTCGAACTATTTGAAGTTCTGAATGGCTATAAATGAATAGATTTGAATCTTTTGCGCTATCTTTTTGGCCACTTAGTCCTACAGTACACGAATTAGCAAACGTTTCGTCGAAACGATTAAACATTTTAGAAACCAATGACTGAATCAAAAAAACATTGAGAAAAAACGAGCTAAGATGGGTTCGTGCTACTTGGTCCCATGTCAATTAATTCAATGAACCTTAAAATCAGACAAATAAGTTCAAAAGGATATCTAAAATAAACTCAGTGAAAAACATTTTCGATATAATAAACCCCAAGAAAAACATAAGGGATCCAACCAATAAAAAACCTGCCACTTCAGCAAATAGAATGGCGTGGCATGGTTTCATTGGTTGGCCCATGCTGACCCACGCATTTTCCTAATTGTTAATCATCCCAAATCTCAACCATAAAATTAGAATGTATCAAACATGCATTTACACTCTTTACTCTTTACGAAAAGAAAAATCATTTTACATATCAATATTTTTTCTCTAGCCTGTTATATTATTTCATTAATATTTATTGAAAAACTTTATTTCATCTATCTACTAATTTTATTTGTAAGTATGCATTTTTTGGGGATGAAATATGATAGTAAGATTAAAATGGTTAGGTGAATATTTCATTTTTTCATACTTTAAATTTAATTTGATCCTCACGTTAAATATAGCTTTCATTCTAGTTAATTATTTAACATATATGTGCAATTTATTATCACATAATATAATAGTTAGTAATTCAATTAGGTCTTCTAAAGCCTTTTTACAAATTAAAGCCTATAATTATAATTAAGCCGAAAAAATATCAAAAAAAAAAAAAAAAGAAGAAGGGGAATTTACATATTTATCCTTTCTTAAATTTGAAATTATATATTTACCCTTCTTAAAATTAAAATATCATATTTACCCTTTCATAAATCTAAAATATCATATTTACTCAAAAATTAAAAATCATCCAATTTTTTCACTAAAATTAACGCTCAACTATTTTATCCTTTACATATTTATGCTTCTAAAAATCCAAAATATCATATTTACCTTTTTAAAAATAAAAATATCATATTTAACCAAATAATATAACAATGTAATCTCATAAATAACAATATAAACACAAAAAAAACATCAATAAAATTCTCAAATGACAAGAACAAAAATGTAAAAAATATAGATTAATTGCAAAACTATAATCATAACTAATTATATTATTAAATTGTAGGGCGTGATTTCTCACTACTAGAAATCTTGTTTTTAGTGACGGTGTAAATCGGTCATAAAAAGCTCAAAAAACCGTTACTAAAGGGTTTTAGTGACGGTTACCGTCACTAAAGTCTCGTCACTGATACCTCCGTGGCTAAAAGTTACCCTTCTGTGACGGTCCCGTCACGGAAAGGTTTCGGTGACGGTCCGCTAGGTTTTCTGTGACGGTTTGTTCGGACTGTCACAAATGCACTTTCAGTGACGATGTTCGAGACTGTCACAAAAAACGTTTTCAGTGACGGTATGCTCCAACTGCCTTCAGTGACCGTTACTGTCACTGAAAGTGAAATTACCAATTAAAAAAAAAAAATCAAATACTGGCATATATAAAATCACAAATAAATCATACAATTCATTTTAATTAAAAAGAATCCAAATATACTCAAAAATGTACTTTGTACAACATCAAGTTAGGCATCAAAACGGTGAAAATCGATATCTCTCATTAACGCGCCCTTTCCCTTTCTCTAGTACGCCGTCTCTCTTTCATTGACCGGTACGCTCCCCTCTCACTTGTCCTACAATAAAAAGTAACATTACATTTACAAATATCACACTAGTAACATTATATCCTGACCGTTACGCTCGCGCCTCTCTTTCAAACTAGTATAAATCTTTATCTTATGAAAATCATCTTTATGTCCATTTTGTTCTATTTTTTGTCGATTTGTCAATCGTGAATAAATATCATATTACCTTAGATTAGATTGGTGCCAAAAATGAGGACCTCAATGTTTGATACAGAGGAAAGACAATTTTACAAAGAGGACCTCAATGTTAGACTATTTCCAATATGTAGTTAATTTTCTGGACGTTGATCTCGATGATCATGCCTGGTTGGAGTCCACTTGGTGGTGGCAATTGGACCGCACAGAGTTGGGTTTGTTTCTCTCTCATCGTCACGCTAACATGATCTCGTGTCAGTATGATATTCAATAATCCTAGAAATAGAAAAATGCAAAGAATGAGAAGAAAACAGAAATAATTAGTTGAAATTAACTTGAATTAAATGCAAATTATTAGCAATTAAAAAAGAATTGATTAGGCAATTACCACTGTAACACAATATCAACAAATTGCAGCAGCTTCCAAGCATGGAGAGAAACCATAGCCCTTGCGAAAATAAGGACCATATAATATTAATCGAAAATTCAATGCGCTCAAAATCAGCAAAATTGTCAGAAAAAAGAGAAACAATTCAGCCATGTTTGACGAATAAAGCAAAATTGAACTAAATTTCAGGAAATTGTGCATCGGTTCAGTCTAATTTGGAAAAAATACAGGAAAAACTCATCTAAATTGATCGAACTAAATATCAACAAATTTCAGGAAATAGCGAACTTTTGTTGATTTTAGAAAAAAAAAAGCAGGACAATCTTTTTGGTTAGAAAGAAAAGGATTTGCAAGCATGTTCGAGAGAGAGAGAGAGAGAGAGAGAGAGAGAGAGAGAGAGAGAAACTTACTGGAGAGAGTTCACCCGCGAGAGAGAGAGAGAGGCCGGATCAAAGCTTCACGGACGACAAGAGAGGAGAACTTGGCAAACCACGTCGAACGGCCGACGAAATCACGACCACCTGGCGAGGTTAGGGTTTGGGAGAGATGGCGTCGCTAGGCTCAGGGTTAGGGTTTGGAAGAAATGGCGTGGCTTAGGGTTAGGATTTGGGAGAGAGAACTTTAGTCGTGAAGCAAAGAAAAGATGATTTAAAAGTTGTGACCAAAATAACTCATCAATTGCACGTAACATGATGAGTTAAAGCTGTGAGTAGGGATGTCAATGGGCCGGGGAAAACCCGAACCCGAATGGGTAAAACCCGAACGGGGCGGGTAATACCCGAAAAAAATACCCGCGGGTCGGGTAATATCCGAAAAAAAATATCCGGTCCGGGTTCGGGTTCGGGTACGGGCGGAGTACTACCCGCCCCGCGGGTAACCCGAACCCGAACCCGAAAACTTAAAACCCTAGCATATACAGCCGCCACACTATCCTCCTCCTTCTTCTCTCCTTCTTCTTCTCTCCTTCTCCACCGAGCAGTGAATGAAGACTCTTCTCCTCCTACTTCTCTCCTTCTCCTACTCTCTTTCTCCTCCTACTCCTCTCCTTCTCCACCTTCAACAGTGAGCCGCGACGTCGCCACTCGCCAGAGACTTCTACTTCTCGTCTCCTTCTCGTCTCCTTCGCCACGTCGTGCCAGCGTCGCCACGTCGCCAGCGTCGCCACGTCGCCAGCGTCGCTAGAGGCTCTTCACGCGTCCGTCGCCAGCGGTCTCTTCACGCGTCGCCACTTCTCGCTCTTTCTCTTTCTCCTCCAGCAAGCACTCTCTCTCTCTCTCTCTCTCTCTCTCTCTCTCTCTTTTCGGGTAACGGGTGTACCCGCGGGTTCGGGTTCGGGTACAGTTTTTTATTCGCGGGTATTTTGGGTTCGGGTTCGGATAATACCCGAAATTTCGGATTCGGGTATGGGGGAGGCTTACCCGAACCCGACCCGCCCCGTTGACATCCCTAGCTGTGAGACCAAATGATTTAAAGGAAGTTAGTAACTTAGTCGTGAATCCTGATTTCACGAGTCATGAACTAACATTTAAAAATAGAAGATGATTCATCTTTTGTGACGGTATGTTTGTCTAGTCGCAAAAAGAATTGAAATATTAGTGACTGTTTTTTACCATACCGTCACTGTAGAGTATACTTTCAGTGACTGTTCAAATACACCGTCACTGCATAGCAGGCATCTGTGACCAGATGTTCGGACCGTCACAGAAAGTATAGCAAAAGTGACGGTTCGTGATATTTTTGTTTTTAAAGAGGTCAATACGATATTTTGGATTTTTAGAAGGGTAAATATACAAAAGATAAAATAGTAATTTTAAATGTTGACTGTTAAGTTTAACTTAGAAATTGGATGATTTTTAATTTTTGGGTAAATATGATATTTTAGATTTATGAAAGGGTAAATATGGTATTTTAATTTTAAGAAGGGTAAATATGTAATTTTAAGTTTAACAAAGGTAAATATGTAAATTAGCGAAGGGAAGCTTTGCTGCGGAGACCTCTGTACTTCCATGGTGGCCTCCCTCTCCCTCTCCCTCTCCCTCTCTCCGTCACTCAAACTCCAGCACCATCTCCTTCTCCTCCCTAATTGCCGCTTCTCCGCCTTGTCTTCCACCTCTGATGCTTCGCTCTCATCTCCGCCTCCGCCTTCGCCCCAGCCAACTCGTGTCTCTTCTTCATCTCAATCTCAAGGTCTTTCTCTCGTTATAGGCGGAGGTCTATAAAGGCAAAAATGGTGTGCTGAAGTAACTTCTATCCTAAACTCGGCATTCAGATTTAAACATACACCATATCTGATGTCACGCTCAGGTGCAGTCATTTAATCGTGCACCGAGTTCGTTTTGTATTGCCAATATTAACGTTGAGATTAAATTTTTGTTAACGTTAGGATTAACATCTTTTCAAATTTTGTTACCGTTTGAATTTGAATATTATATTAGATTAGATCAACTTATGTTAAATAATTAAAAAAAACTGATAATAATCACAATAATAATAATAATAATTCAAGCAAATTTAATCCAAATCTCAATCTCAATTTGTGACCAAGTCCTGAGTCTGAAAAATTACAAGAGTATTTACAAGATATATTTTATGTAAAATATTATTCCATTGATACTGATAATATTAGAAGATTCCAGCCTATTTTATGTTTGCGTCAATTTTATTGTCCTATTAAACTCGAAAATAATACTATTCATTCTCTGAGTAGATATATCTATTGTTAATTTTTTGCAGTTACAGATTATAAATATAATATTTTGAGTTTAAAGAGATTTGATAGGCTTTGCTATTATAACATTAAGTGGAAATATACAATATCTTTTTTTATCATTTTGCTACGGTTGCCAAGGATGGCAAAAGATGATATCTTCCATTTCTTAAGAGTATACACCATTTTGTGAGATTTTATTGTACAATAGATTGATAATTAAATTTCAATCCTTATTTAGAAGTTGTTCGTACCATAGAATAACCCAATTAACAATAGTACAACAATACGTTGCACTACCCAATTATCGCAACCAAAATATAAAAAAATACATGATTTTTGAAATTTGAATTTTATTATATAAGAAAGAGAGATATTACAAATTATTTTCTGGTGTTCAAATGACATAAACTTAATTTTTATTTATAGACTACATGATTCATGAACATAACTATTCACTAATGTAAACATGATTTTTCACATAATATGAACATAACTCTTTACTAATGTAAACGTAATCTTTCACAAATGTTCAGAATATTCATAAACATAAACTTTCACACATATGCATACAAAAATTAATTAATATTAAATGCAACTTTATAATTGAACGGCTCAAAAAGTAATGTTTTATCCCTTATTTATATGATTCTCCTCCAACATCTTATTTGCTTAGTCTCTCAAGATGCAAACTAATATCTCAAAATTCAACAACAACAAAAAATTTACCATGTAAACATGGCGCTATCTTTTCTTTCGTGGTCTTGTAAATTTGTAAATAAACTACTTTTCACTTGTGAAGTATAAAAAGGGGTATTGTAAGGGAAACTATAGGATCATAAAGTCACGCCTCTCTAGTGAACCTCATTCATACAATTAAAATGATGTAGTCAGTGAAATAGTGTGGTGATAAGGGATTTTTCATCACTTTTTACATGCACAAAATATAGAATTTAAACACAATAATATGCTTAAAGTATACCAAATATTCATAATTCCAATTTAATGAGATTAAAATACTTTAATATGTGTTTTGGGTTAATTTCAGGTGAAAAGTGCAAGATCTTGAAAAACCAGAACTGTAGATGGATCGGTGTCGTCATGCCGATCGATTTGATATGTCATATGTTGATATTTGATGAAAGCATGAGAGAGAAATCGAGTTTTTACTTCAAACGGGTCAAGGACGTGACCCGTTACACGAATGGACACAAATGGGTCAGAACTGACTCGTTTCAGCAAAGGCAGCAAATACCCCAGCGTGATTTAACCTCTCAGATCCTCTGCAACACATTAAACTCTCTACAGCCCCTACAGCGGGTCCAAAATTCTCTCTTCATTGACCCAGCACACTGAATACTAGACGGAAACATTCCTCATCGGCTCCAGCCGAAGACCAGTCAACGATTCCTATTGCCCGGATTCTTTGTGGAATCGCGATCTTATGGCGTGCGCTACAGTACCATACTCTCTCTTTGTTTCTTCCCTTACATGATCGGCCACATAGTTCGGGCCACAGAAAACCGAGCCAGGCAGTTCAAACCTCTTCCTTTGGAGCCATGCAGCAGAGAATCTTCTCCATTTCCTTCCTTAAATGGACTCTCCAGTCCCGTCTGATAGACCAGAATTTCGCACCAGACCCTCCATTCTCTCTCTAAATCGCAGAAGAACACAGATATTGTTTCGGAATTTTAGAAGATTTTCGGCTGATTTAATCTAGATCCTTGGAGAAGTTTTGCGATTGTATTTTTGAGTTTTCTCGGCCGTCCGATGTCCAAATTAGATGAGGTTTGAACCGTTGGATTCAGTGAAACATTCTCTACCTACCCATGCAAGTTTCAACTCTGGTATTGTCCTGTAGCAATCTCCACCTTCTATAAAAAAGATCCAAGACCATTCTCTAACTCACCCTTGATCCTCATTGGTCAACCACTCCATTTTAGGGGGAAGGTAAGGTCTTAGCCTCTTCCCCCTCCATTGTTAGAGCATCTCGAGCTCCCTTGCTCATCTTTGAGCCCTTTTTGCCAAGAAACCGTGTCTTGCACGGTTTTCGAAGCCGTCCCGAGGAGCTTTTCCTCTCTCTCTTGAAGCTCGAAGAAGTTGTTCTCCTCCTCCTCTCTCTCCTCTCAAGGCGTGAAGGCTCGAGGACCTCGCCAAGATCCATTCTTGGACTTCATTCTCTCCTTTTTCGGTACTCTCTTTTACAATTGTTGCGTTTTAATTAGGAATTGTTAGATCTGATTGAAATCTCTATGTGAACTTGTTATATACTGTGAAATATAGTTTGTGGATTTTTTGTAGAATTGTTCTTGCATTTTTCCTATTTTTCCTTTGTGAAATACTCAATTTTTTGTGTTGTTTTGTTAATTCGAATTAAAATGGAAAAAAGTCAAAAATAATTCTTTCTCAATCTCACGGTTTAGATATGGATCTTTAGTTTAAAACATATTTTGAATCAATCAATTATCTCCAATTTCCTATTTGATATGGATTTTAGAAAATCATTGTGTTAGGGACTAAACTGTAATTTGGTAAAAAACTTTAGATCTGGACCTTCATTTCCCTGCTTGTTGAATCCATTGTAAAACTGTTTAAATCCCAAAAATTACTTGAGATTTTACATCTGATCTTACTCTTGAATTAGAATTTTGATTGAGTTTGTTTGATATAATTTTCGATTTGATATGAATTTCTGAAAACTGTCTCTCAATAAAAATCCTTCTGGACCTTTTCGTGATCTTCCAGGGGCCTCTTTGTAATTCGCTCATTACTTTTTACTGAAATATCAAACCTGTTAAATTCTTCTGTTCTCTCTCTTAGTATTAAATTGTGAATCTTTGTGCCAAAATTGAGATCTTGTTTTGCGATCTATATTTTTCTGAAATTTGATTAGTGCCTAAAATACCCTTGTGATCAATCATCTTTATAAATTCGAAACTTGTGTGTGTGAAAGTGAAATTTTGACCAGAGATTTGTGAAGCCTAAACATTGATTGTGACAAAATAATATAGCTTCTGGACCAATAGAAATAGTTCTTGAATTGCAATTTCGATTATACGCAAAATTTCCTTGGATCGAACCTATACTTATCACTTTGATTAGTATTTGTTATAAATTGTTTTGATTAACTCGTAAGATTGAAATTACACATTTTAACGACCTATTTTACGTGTTATCATGTGGCAGTGGTCATTTGAAAATTAATATTTATCATTTCAATAAAGACAATATGAATTACCTTAGTTCAACATTCAATGCACATTTGAAAAATTAAGGTCATTGTTAATCCCAAAACGTTCAAAAAAGCAATATGAAAAGGTCCAAAAGGCCTTCCGATTCTCCCTCCTTAGTTACAATTTTCAATAATTTAGTGACATTTTTGTAAGAATTTTTTTCATTTTTGTCCCTTAAATTGTTTAAAAATGTGCAACTTTTCCTCATTTTTGATTTTCTCATTTATGCCTCTTAATTTTTTTAATTTTGCTCACTAATTTATTTTTCATCAGTTAACTGTTTAATCAGTAGTTAAGTGCTGATGTGGCACACTGATATGGTATTTTTTTTTCAATATAATACCCTTTGTTATTACATTTTTTGTGTTTACTTCACAGTTTTCATTATATTCATGTGAAAAATTACGATTGAGAAAATCATTTTGTTCTAGCATGTTCTTGATTTGTCATATATATATATATATATATATATATGTATATATATATATATATATGTCTGAAATAATTAAAAAGTGTTTAAAATTTTATTTGTACAAAATATGTGTCAATCATCTCTATCTTTCTGTAGAACATGATTGCACTATTTAGTGTAATGAATGTTAAGAATATTTTTGTTTTTTTTTTTCGATCTCTTTTAATCTTTCTGTGCACGTTGGTATTGAGGAAATGAACTCAGAGACAATCTATTAAGTAATTAAATCTTGAACAACGACAACTATTTTATTATTTATTGGAGTATGGTCATTCATATTACGTCCACAAATTACATTACAAAATTGTACAAAAATATTTACGAGAAGGCATCCCCACCACCCAAAATAGAATTGAAATAATAAAAAAACAAAAAAACAAACGGAAAGAGGAAATAGTAAAAATATCAGCAAGAAGACAATTAAATGATTTTGCACACTATACAATCTGAAACCTCGCCTTCGTTTGGATGCAACACCAGAAATTTCGAAATTTCGAAACCTTTCGAATTTTGGTCATCGACACATACCACAAAGCTCTGGCAAACAGTCTGGCTTGCTGTCATATGGAATATCTGAAAATCTCGAAATGACAACATCTTCAATGACAAAACTCAATCTTCAACTCGGATCTTCAATCTAGTTCTACAAGACATTATAGCTTGGAATAAATTCTGGTAATAATCATTTAGGGTATAAATAGTTTTTAGAGAAGGGACAGTCTTTTAGGTTACCCTGTGATGATTTGGAATGGTCCAAATAGCTATGTAATTAGGCTATTGACCTTCCACCTGATTGTACGATGTATCATCTTTTTTTTGATATAATATATTCGAGGCATCGACACATTGTCGACCTCCTTAAAAAAAACATTATTTAGGAATAATTAATTATCACTTCTTATTATTTTATTTTAGATGGTTGTTATGTATGGCGTTAAGAATAAAAATTGAGATAAGTTGGAATTTGAAAAAGAACCTAGTGCAATTACCCAAATACCTTTTTCAGAAAGAAGTAAAAATATTTAAACAAATGTACTGTTGATTATAAATGTTCATTAGCAAATTATGTTTTCATTTAATTTAATTTACATATATTATATATTAATTGATATATAATCAATTAAAATTTATATCTAGATTAATAATGAGTTTGTAAAGAGATGGATGGATACCAAACATAATAATTTTTAAACTAAATTTAACATTTGATTTTTTTAGTTATCCTTCAAAATGTGCTACAGTGTGCTACAGTGTTTTGAGAAATCAAAAAATTTATTATCCTTCAAAATGTACCCACCGAATTCTCCATTATTTAACTATTATATTTAATTAACGTGATAATTACAACATATCATTAAATATTAACTAATATTTATTCCAATTTATTCTAATTTATGAATTTGAATAAATATTAATTATGTGTTAAGTTAAAAACTAACAGCATAATTAATATTTCAATAATAGAGAATTCGGTGGGTACATTTGAATTCATAAATATTAATTTTGTTGTTAACTATTAACATAATATGTAATTAATATTTATTTTTATTTCAATTTATGAATTCGAATAAATATTAATTATGTATTACGTTAATAACTAACAGCATAATTAATATTTCAATAATAGAGAATTCGGTGGGTACATTTGAATTCATAAATATTAATTTTATTGTTAGCTATTAACTTAATACATAATTCATATTTATTCGAATTCATAAATTGGAATAAATATTAGTTAATATTTAATGATATGTTGTAATTATCACGTTAATTAAATATAATAGTTAAATAATGGAGAATTCGGTGGGTACATTTTGAAGGAGAATAAAAAAAATTTCTCAAAACACTGTAGCGACGGGATTTAAAATCTCGAAACACTGTAGCGGCGAGATTTAAAAATTCGAAAGGAGTTATTTTTGGAATATTTGCGAAAAGGGGGTTATTTTTGGAATATTTTCGAAAAGGGGGTTAGTTTTTGAATTTTTTTTCTAAAAGGGGTTACATGCAGAAATGCTCCTAATTATATTGTCTTGACCGACTCACATTATCCAGTAATTTTGTTCATCTCCCACCTATTTTATAAACGTCATTTTCACATTCTCCTCAAACAACATAAACGTCATTTTCGCATTGCCACCATCCTCCATGAATAACGTTGTGTAGCATTCGCCTTTTTTTTTTTTTGAAGGGAAAGATAGCAAATCGCTATTCCTTCAGGTTTTTGTATTAAAAAAGAGTATATTTACATAGTGATAAAAGAAGAAAAAACAGATATTGGGAGAAATCGCTATGCCACTGTAGCCACATCTTCCGTACACTTTAATTGTGAAATTTTTGCCATGCGTTGAATTCCTCCATAGTTTTGGTTCCTATGAAGCTTGGCGATCGTTTTTTCTGTTGGAAAATGCGCCTATTCCTCTCTTTCCATATCTCCCACCCGGTAGCCATCCACATTGAGTTGTATCTTCGTCTCGTGTCCTGCGAAAGAGTAGCCGTGGCCCGACACCAGTCCTCAAGTAGGGACCCTGACGGTTGATAGACGAATTGGGTTCCGGTCGTCATTGCTATGCGGTTTCGGACCGCCGTTGTGAAGGAGCATTGAGCTAGTAGGTGGTCGCGAGTTTCAGCGTGTCTACTACAGAGCACACATACCGGCGTGTTAGGCCACCCCATCTTGGCTAGTACATCCGCTGTATTGATTTTATTAAGGGATGCTATCCAGAAGAAGAACCTGACCTTAAGGGGAGCCCGTGTATTCCAGATTAGGGATGTCCATTTGCTTCTGATACCCGGGTTCCGTGTGAAGGTGTAAGCCGTTTTAGTGGAATATTCATTTGAGTTGTGCCATCTCCACCTTGTTTGGTTATTATTGTCTTTCTCGGTCGAAATCTTGTAAATAGGTAGTAGTCTCTTTAAGTCCTTCATAAAGACCGAGAGTCGCGCTTCGGAGCCACTTTCAATTTCTCCTGTTTGGTTGATCCCATACAAAGAAGACACACATTCCGACCACAGGTTAGTTGGGTCTGAGTCTATCTTCCACAAAAAATTTTGGAGTAGCGCGTCGTTCATAAAAGGTAGGTGAAGGAGGCCGAGTCCTCCATTTTCTTTCGGGAGACAAACCGTCTCCCAATTGACTAGATTTTTTCCCTTTTGTTGTGTGTCTTTGCCGGTCCAAAGAAAAGCTCGTATCAATTTCTCGATTTCTTTAATTATCCAGACCGGGAGTTTATGAGATTGCATGAGGTAAATTGGTAGTGCGTTCAAAGTCGCTTTTATAAGAGTAAGCCGTCCCCCCGTTGACAGTAAGCTACTTTTCCATGAAGCCATTTGTCTTTGGATTTTATCAATTAGAGGCATGAATTGCAGTTTGCCTGGCTTCCGAAATGAGAGAGGAATACCGAGGTAATTTATTGGAAAATCCATCTTTGGACATTTCACTAAACTTTGGACTGTATGATGTAGCTCCACGGGGATTGCAATTGGCGTGAAGGTGGATTTTTCCTTGTCTTAGACCCCTTTTGTGGAAGAAGAATGGCGAGAGTTGGCCGTTTAGTTTTATACATGAGGAGGAGGAAGAAAGTAGGGAGGAGATCCATTGCCTCCATTTGCATGGAAAGCCTCGTGCTTGAAGATTTTGGAGCAGAAAAGCCCAAGAAATATTATCAAAAGCTTTTTGGAAATCGATTTTTAGAATGATCGATGGGATTTTCTTTTTGTGAAAAAAGTTAGTTAATTCTCTTGCGGTTGCGTATGAATCGATAATGGACCTCTTCTTTACAAAAGCCGTTTGTTTGTTACAAATTATCGAGGGAAGTATCAATTGTAGTCTTGTTGCGAGGATTTTTGTAATAATTTTGATTGTTACGGCAATTACACTAATCGGACGAAAATCCTCCATCTTTACGGCCCCTTCTTTTTTAGGGATTAACGTAATAGCCGCCGTGTTGATTCGCCATAGGTCCAACTGACCATCCTCAAAGGCTTTTACTATTTTAATAACATCGCTCTTCATTGTTGTCCACAATTCCTTAATAAATTCTATGCTCAACCCATCTGGTCCCGCTGATTTACCGCGTTGTATTTGCAGGATTGTATCGTATATCTCTTTTTCCTCTATTGGCATAACCAGCGAGGTTGCTTGAGATGTATTTATCGATGATAACCGGAGAGCAGTCGGGTGCCAGTCTTGACTCGCCCCGTTCTCTGTACCCAAAATGAGTTGGTAGTAGGAATAGAAAGAATGCAGGATTTGCGATGGCTCAGTTATATTCTGCCCGTTAATAGTGAGTGAGGTAATTGTATTTCTTGACCGTTTGGCCGAAGCCGCGGCATGAAAATACGACGTGTTTCGATCGCCTAGTTTGAGCCAGGTGATTGAAGCCCGCTGCTGCCATCTCATCTCGTCACTGTAAGAGATCTCGTACGCCTTTGTTCTTAGTTCCGTACGTAATGTTCGCTCACTTTGCGACAGGGCTCTGGACTCCTCAGCCAAGTCGAGGAGCTGTATTATCGCAATTGTATTTTCCTTTTCTTTTTTCCCATTCTGATTTTTTTCTCTATACCATTTGTTTAACACAGCCCATGCTTTGTTCTTTTTGTATAGAAAGTTTACTGCCGGGTTCGAGTGTAAAATTCGATCGCCCCATGTGTCTACTAACAACTGTTTAGCCTCGTTATCATGGAGCCAATATCTTTCGAATAACCGTATTTTGTCTCGGTTGTCTTGTTGGGGGAATTGCATTGTTAGCCGGAGGGGGATGTGGTCCGATGTGACTGCGGTTATTGGTGTTAGACTCGTAATGATGTTAAAAAGTAGGTAATGGTGTGATATAAGCGCTCGATCAAGCTTAGAGAAAATAGGAGGATGTTGCTTGTTGCACCATCTAAACTGTCTTCCTTGTGATTCTATTTCTTGTAAGGATAGCGAGTTGATTAAGGTGTTAAACCCGAGGATGTCCCGGGTCAGATGATTATCTCCCGTGGATTCGCTCGGTTCTCGAATCATGTTAAAGTCTCCTACTAAAATCCACGGTAGACTTGTGGAGTTTAAAGAGGAAAATTCTCGTAAGAAATCTTGTTTAAGAATAGCTCTTGTAGGGCCATATACATTGGTGAGAATGAAAGTGAAACCGTTGGAGAGAGAAAAGGTGGTAGAGAGGGATTGAGGAGTTTCTTGTGTATTTAACAACGTGAGATCGTTGGACCATGTGGTCATTATACCGCCTTTGGTGCCTATTGCATTAATATATCTTGCATTAGCAAACTTTGGTGGGCATACCGATCTTAAATTAAAAAAGTTCGGTGCATTCCACTTTGTCTCTTGGAAGCACACGATATTACATTTTGTTTCTCTAATTAAATTCTTTACAAGCGCACATTTTTTATTATTGCCCAAGCCTCTAACATTCCAACTCAAAATATCATGAAAGTTAAATAACATAAATAACCATTAAAAAAGAGCCACTTCTTGCTCCCAAACATAAATAAAAGTTTCTTGCGACCTGTCTATAGAGGGTTGTCAACGCCCTCTCTGTTCTCTGCATATTGCCACATGTTATGACCTGATTTGTTTCTTGGAGCTGTGATAAATGTACACAAGTTAGTGTCTGTAGGTTGAGTAAGCGATTTCATGTTATTTCTTATGGCTAGGGATCCGATAACTTTCTTAGGCCTTTTTTTCGTAACAATTTTGTTTTGACACTTGGTCGCATTGTCATTATCAGACAGTGTAGCACGTTCACATGTTGTGTTATTATTTTCGGGTATCGGTTCACTTTGGGTGTCCTCTTCGGGACCGTCTAAGCTATTGGGTTCGAGAACTAGATCGTTGGATTTATTAGTGGCTAAAAGCCCGCATGCTTTTCTAATTTCGTTTATTTGTTTTATGGTTAGAGATTTATCTGCTTGGGCTGAAGAGCCCAATTGAGCTATAATTTTCTTTCTTGTGATTTTAGATTTAGGCAGGATATTTTCATTATGGGCCAGGCCCCATTTATTTTCTTTAGTCTTTTCTTTTTCTTTTACATGAGCCAATGAAATTTTCTTTTTATTCTTTAATCTGTGTTTTATCTTTGCAATTGTCAAATTGAAGATTCCGGATCCTTGTAAGATGGGCCCTATATGCTTTTTAGATGCTTTGTTTCTTTGAGAATTTTGATAAGAGAGGGGGTTTGACTGAGTGATAGTACCTTTGGGTTTAATAGCCTCTGACCATGCAGAGCCTTTTTCTTTTTCCTCTCTTGTGTAACGCATGGGCTTCACGTATTCGCTCCCTCCTTGATCATTGCCAAAACAAATTTCATTTCCTCTTTGGTCGCCTGCATATCCTGGTGGGAACTCTTCTTCCCCCTCCTGCACTTGCTCGTTTTGAGTTTTTGTCACATGTAGCGACGTACAAGGCGTGACCTGATTGTCAGCAGTTTGACCAGCGTTGATTTTCGGCCCTGAGCTTCTGATGTCGGGCAGGATTGTGACAACAGTGGGGAGAGTTTTGTCTCTTAGCCCATTTGGTCCATTGTTGTTGGTCTTGCTCGGTCCAGCTCCGGCCATTTCCATTTTGGTCTTTTTTCTTCCGGTGACCTCAAAAAGCATCGGGGCGAGCTCATCTTTCTCCTTTGAAGGAGGAGCAAGAAGCCATAGCTTCATTATTGAGTCCGGAATTGGATCTCTTGCGACCGTCTCTTCCAGAGCTCGAAGTTCAGAGTGTTGGATTGCGCCACTGATTGGTTCCTCTGGGATATATCCTCCGAGCGACGGAGGGGAATATTCCGATCTTGCTTTTGGACTCTGTGGGATCGATGGTTGATTCAGTAAACGGTCGACCCTCGCGAAAAACGCTGGTTCCGGTGTCGTATCAATTGGTTTGGTAAAAGTCGATATTTCTGGAATCACTCTCGCTATCCTCACATAGACTTTCCTGAGGACCTTATCGCACATCGCATTAATGAACGGTGGTACTAAGCCGAGATCAGTGGTCACCACAATGACCCTCAATTTCTCTAAGGTTTGGAGCTCGGTGAGTGGCCCGTGGTATTGAATCTCCCCGAAAGAGCATAGGAGGTTATCGAGCTCGCGCTCGCAATAGGAGGTTAAAGGCAGGTTGGAGAGGTCCACCTCCATCTTGAAATTGTAATTGATAACCCGAGCTCCAATTGCTACAGTCACACGGGTATGCCACGATTCCCGAACTTTCGAGAAAGAATTGCGATTCATTAAGATAATGTTCTCTATCAAAATCTGTAGGAGGGCGGAGCAAGAATTTGTCTTCTCCCCAATAGACGAGTTCGAAAGCATTCGGCCAATTTGTTGAAATAAGGATGATGGATTGTACTGTTTCGAGTTTTAAGCCTTTTCTAAGGCGAGTGTCGAAGACGATTGCTGTTTGCAAGTCCTTCAGTTCGTTGTTGTGAGCGGGCGTCGCACGAATGAAGACAGTTGGCGGCGGTGCTAATTGGTCCGGTAGGTTGACTAGTGGTCTGTTCTTTGGGTTAAACACCCGCCCTATCGCGATGTGGTGGAGACGCAGTGGGCAGGTTTTGAAGAGGTGCCCGGAGTTTCGCCAATAACAGCATACACGAGGCCTCCTGCAGTCTTCGGTTTTGTGATCTAACGCCGTGCACTTGAGGCAGTGGCCAAACCATGCTGGATTGCTTGCGTCAGGTGGGTACGGCAGATGGTCATCCGGTGCTTGTAGCAAGCCATTGTCGGGTGAGAGAGGGTGTTCGCGGGATTGTTGGTGGTGTGGTTGCTGAGTGCGAATGGCTAGCTGTTGTGGTTGAGCTACTAACAGAGCATTTCTTTGACCTCCAAAAATGAGATTGTTGGTTGAACAGTGCTCTGTATTAGGAGATGGAACTCTTTCAAGAGGTTTTTGAACCCTCCTCCACACTTTGGGTTGTTGATAAGGACGAGAGGGACCAGTTTGTTTGCCTACGGATCCCTTGGTTTTGAGTAAATGGGTTTGCATGTTGGAGTAATGGGCATGTGGTATATTGTTGTATTTTTTTTGAAAGTGAGTTTGAGAAAGATGGCGATGAGACTTATGCTGATACCTCTTGTATGGAGTATAAGCTAGTGTTTTGGGGGGACTGTACCTTCGAATCGTTGTCCATCCATCTTCGTCTTGAAATTTCATGAGCTTTCCACGCCTGGTTGGGGAATCGCCCTTTACGGGAGCTTCTCTCTCCTCTCTCATCTCTTCTAATGAGAAAAATGAAGATGTTCCCGTAGCATTCGCCTTTGATAGGCCTTAACAAATTAGAGTAAAAATTAACTTAATAAAGCAAATATTTAATTTTAGCTTTACAATAAATAACCGGCAAAAAATCGAAATCATAAATTGAACAGATTTGGAGGATTAAAAATAATGTTAAGAAAAAATTAAAATAAATATCTGTAAAATCTGCAATTTTTAACACATGGTGAGTGATGAGAACAATTCTTGGTGAATTACACTCTTTTACTTTGTTGAATTGATTCACTTCCAATATCTTATCTTATTTTTTTTTAATTCCATAACATTCAACTAATCTCAAATTCAACAATACACCCCAATAAAACAAATCTTGGTGAATCACATTTCTCAGCCGTGACTTGAGAGGTATAAAAGGAACATCATTATCTTAATGATCTGATCATTCAGGCATCTCAAGAAAAAATATAATAAGATGAGTGTTCACTGTTCACTGTTCGCTGGCCACTAAGAACCTGACACTTCAACCAATAAAATTGCGTGGCATGATTTCATTAGATGGGTCCATTCCGATCATGTATGCCCCTAATTACAATGATCATCATCATTCGATTGGTGTACTAAAATAATTTTATATAGCAATATATTTTCTCTCTTCTTTTATATTATTTAATTAATATTTATTGAAAACCATTAGTTCATCTAATCTACAAATTTTATTTTAAGAATGTATTTTTGGGGATGAAATATGATAGTAAGATCAAAATGATTAGGTAAAATTTTTACTTTTCATACTTATAATTAACTTTTCATACTTATAATTAATCATCCATTAAAAATAGCTTCCCTCTTCAATTCATAATTTAGCAAGTGTTCTATTTTAATCAGGCCTTCAAAAACTTTTTTACATACTAAATCCTCGTATTTTTTTCATGTTCGTCTCCTCTTTCGTCTAAACTAAGCCTGGTCTTTTTGTCGAGTCATTTTCAAAGTATTTATCTCCGGCTTCATGGATCGAATTTTTTTGACATACAACCTTCTCAAAAACCCAATTGTCGAGAATAACATTGACGGTCTTAAATTTGCAAAAATAACCTTTTCGTCAGACCCTCCGACGAAAGAAATTAATCTTTTGCCAAAATTGTTGGTAAAATTGTTTATTCATCAAAAGTCCAATTTGCAAGAATAACATTGGGTTTTTTCTTATTTGGTTGATTCTCCTCCGACATCTTATTTTCTTGCAACATGCAACATGCAACATAATCTCTCCAAATTCAAAAAAAATTTCCGAGTAAACAGTGTGTTCTCTTTTCTTTTATGATCCCAGTAAATTTGTATATAAAATATTTTTCACTTGTGAAATATTAAAAGGCAATACATTGATCATCATTTTTGTTTCTTCTGAAAAAGCATCTCAAAAGGATGATTGTAGAATGATAAAGTCATGCCTCTAAAACTATATTGGACACTTGAATTTTGCCTGAATCTCATTCATACAACTAGAATGAGAAACTCAGAGAAATAGTACGTTTTTTTTTTTTGAGTGAAAAATGAAATTTATCACTGACAAATTAGAATCAAGAAATATGACTACGTCAGAAATTTAAACCCCAAAAGGTCCATAAAATATGAGAAAAAAATAACACCGAAAAGGCCTCACCCTTCCTAATAATTGTCACTTCTCCGTCTTGTGTCTTGTGTCTCACTTCTAACAAAAAATAAAATATAAAAAATAATTCTGAATGGCTATAAATGAATAAATTTGAACTTTTATGCTTCTTTTTTGGGCACTCAGTCCTACAGTACACGAATTAGCAAACATTTCGTCGAAACGATTTAAGATTTCAGAAACCAATGATCGAATCAAACAAACATCCAGAAAAAAAACAAGCTAAGATGGGTGCGTGCTATTTGGTCTCAAAACATTTAATTGAATTAATTAACACTCTTATTTGAATTAATTAACATATTAATAAACCGTTTAATTAAATTAATATGTCAATTAACATGTAATAATATTAACATATTAAAATCAATTGACGTGTCAAATAAACGTGTCAATTAATTTCTCTTATCCATCTCAACAAGGGTGTTGGGATGAGATGAGGGAACATAATATATTTTCTCAGCTTGAATCCAATTATGTAGGGAAAAAAAAAATACCACATACAGTGAAGAAAGAAAGAAAGTGAAAATGATTATGTTAAACAGTAAATAGCAAATGGTGAATATACAGTTTTCCTTTAGTAAATTTGTTTCTGTTTGAACAAATTAAATGGCTTCTTATATTAATGACCATTTTGACCAAAAGATCACAATGCGCCGTGTGTTTGACATAAAATGTAAATTTTAGATTAATTTGATAGTGATTAATTTTGCAAGGCATAAACATGAATGATATTAGTGATTTAAGAGAAATAAATACCTTATTCAGATGTTTAGTAACAATGTAATTAATTATGTATTTTCGGCATATAGAAATGTTGAATTTATAGAAGGACGAGATTAGAAATAGAGCTCATAACCTGTAAAGAGCTGCCATTTTTAAGCAACACGATTTGAAAACCTTATGTTAGAAATTAAATATTTTGTGTTGTTGACTTGTTGGTTGGATGATCTATCTCAGAAAGTATATATCGAAAGTGAAGATACGTCACTAATAACAGCTAATCCGTTCCTGAAAACCAGACTGCTATTACTTCTAGAAATTTGATATTATAATAGAAAAAAATATATATATTGTATACTCAAAACATTAAATTTATAATCTACAACTGTTAAAAAATTAAGAATAGATAACTTGGGAAACATATTTTCCCTAATTTGGGAGACAAATTCCGAACAGTATTATTTTCGAGTTTAATGACAATTAAATTGACACAAATATAAAATAGACTGGGGTTTTCTAATATTATCAGTATCAATGGAATAATATTTGACATAAAATATATTTTGTAAACGAAATGCTCATGTAATTTTTCAGACTCAGGACATGGTCCACAACAAATTGAGATTGAGATCAGGATTAAATTTGCTTGAATTATTATTATTATTATTAATATTATCAGTATCAAGGGAGAGAGGTTCCGGCCCGGCCGCTTGGGCCGGACCCCCCCCCCCCCGGGCCCGGGCCCGCTTGGGCTTGACCCCCGGCCCCGATTGGGCGGCCTTGTCTTTGGCGACGGATCTATCCCAAGATGCCCTAACCCTAAACGACGTCCTTCGAAATCTCCTGCCGTAACAGGTCTATCTCTTCTCTGTGTAACAAGGTATCTCTTTTCTCTGTGCTGGAGCTCACGTTGCCCCGAGGATAAAAAAAGGATTTACGGATGTTTTGGTTCTAACTTCAGATTTCAGAGTAATTACAAGGTTTTTTTTACTGATTTGTGTTAGTTACTTTTTAATTCCGGTTTATTGAGATTTTGGGATGGGTTACCTCCACCTTTAGCCATGGTGTTCTGCAAAAATGCCCGAAATGAAATGCGAGCCTACTATGTTTTATCACAAGAGAAGCAATTTTAGGATAATTCGAATTTTTGTTTTGTGTATATGTATTATATATACCATATTATCTATACCATTAATGTACCGTCATTTACCGACTTTGTTCTCTTTTAGTTCGGTACCATTTCTGTGTTTTATTTTCGTACCATTTATGTGCCGCTGTCCTAATGTTGAAGCAATTTAAGGTTAATTTAATTTTTGTTTTAGAATTAATATTAATATACAGCATTATGGTGGACATGGAAGTAACGAAGCAGAATTTGGTGGATGCCGCTGGCTTGTCATATCCTTCATGAGTATTGGGTTTACTCTCTCCACAAGTTAGCATAAATGCCAACAATACACCGAGACATGAAAGAAGGGAACATTTATTACATTAGAAAACTCGTTTGCCGAAATTTCTGATAAAATGCAATACTTTGAATGTGGTGTATAATTGTACTAGGAAGTTTTTTTCCAGGTTTTACTCGAAGTTGAAATGCATAAGCACGTGGGTTCAGGTTTTACTCGAAGTCGAAGTTTGAATACACAAGCACGACGTTCGGGTTTTACTCAAAGTCGAAGTTGGATCGAGTCGAGGTCAAGGGCTTTGAGGTAGAGATTGAGAATTATGTTCAGATATTTGACTATTATATTTATGTTGAGCTAAGGTTGTGTTTTAAAATTGAATGGATTGATTTGTGCAAGTTAAATTGATGTTATATATGTCATAGATGAGGTTATGCTCGAAGTTTTGTGTATGAAATTCTTCAGTCGATTGCGTTTGTGTATTTATTTACTTGTAATGGATTGATTTGTAAAGTTATAGCATGTATTTGTAATGCGACAAGTATGGTTATGTTTTACATGAAATTCCAATACTTTACAATAATATGAAGATCTTTTTATTCACTTGGCAATTCGGTAAAATGTAGGGGATGTTTGTAAATAATTCAAAATAAACTGTTACATCTAAACAATTACAATAAAGTTCATAAAACCTTACAATATTAACAAAAATTGTAATTGTAATTACAAAAAAGTTCATAAAAATACATTGTAAAATATCCATTCATTTCTTGTATTATTTTATTAACATTTTAGCATTCTTCCTTTTTTGCAATATTATTTCTTTAGCTCTCGACCAAGTTAATAATGGTTGATTTGCTGCAACTAGAGGATTCTATCGCCTCCTTTCATTCATATGACCTAACAAAAAAATTAAGCAAGTAATTGTAATTAATAAGCTTAATTAACCAAAATAAACTCAATTAAGCCGAATCAAGCCATCAATAACCAAGGTAAACTCTAATCTAGTTAGATTTAACCATATTTCGGTCATATTGAACGAAAATTTAGCCATGTTTATATTTAAATCAGCCCCAATTCGTCAAATTGTCCACAACAAATACAAGAGCCATCCACATACATGTTACAAGTCACAAAATTGGGATTCAATCATGTAGTATTAAGTCACAAATTTAGACTTCAATTCTGTAGTACAAACCTTTCAGAACTATGTTATTCGAAAATATAATAGGCTCGCATACCATTTTAGGCATTGTGTCGAACAACTAGTCTACAGCCTCAAAAAGGTTGATGTATCATATATAAAAATCTAAATGAGCATGAATTAATAAATACACCCAAATCAGTAGAAAACCTCTCTAATTACCCTGAAATTAATTCAAAACAGCGCAAGCTACCTCTAATTATTCTTGGGACAGTGTGAGCTAAGAAAAACTTCCTTCAGTGTTTGAGGGGAGTCGTGAGATATGGCTAGGGTTTCGCGGGCTACAGTTGTCGCTATAGAGGGGAAGCCATCGTAGTTAGGGTTGTTGTGGGCTACAGATCTCGCCAGAGGAGCTCGACTAGCATGAGGACGCGAGAGTAGGGCTGGCAATTTACCGAGCCGAGCCGAACACAGGGCAGCTCGAGCTCGGCTCGAGACTCGTTCGAGCCAGCTCGGCTCGACTCATAAGAGGGGTTCGAGCTCGAATGTCCAGCTCGAGCTCGGCTCGAAAAAATCTCGAGCTAGCTCGGCTCGGCTAGATCCGGCTCGAAAATTATGTCGACAAAAAAAATCACCGAAATTAAAAAAATTCATAAAATCACAAAAATTCATAAAAATCACAAAAATCACAAATACATAATTAATATTCATTCAAATTCATAAATTTGAATAAATTTTACTGAATATTTAATTATATATCTTAATTATCAATATAATTGAACGTAATAACTAAATAATTGAGAATTCGGCGGGTACATCTTGGATTGGAATAATTTTTTTTTTTTAAATATCTGTGAATATGGCGCTGATTCATTCAGCGCCTGGCGATGTTTCATTTGGCGCCTTTATTTAACAGCGGTAAACAAAGGCGCTGAATGGTTCCCCGCAATTTAAAAAAGACGCTGAATGGTACCCCGCAAAAGACATTTTGAGAATTATGTTCAAAACTTGGTTATTTCGGATATAAAGTTTAAAAACTTGGTTACATCTAAAAAATTTCCTAATATTTCGATGCCAATAAAGAATAAACTCGGTTCACTATTAAATTACTGCGCTTGAGCGTGAAATTAACATATGGTGTATGTTTAACTCTGTATGCCGAGTTTAGGGAAGAAGTTACCTCAGCGCACAATTTTTTTCTTTATAGACCTCCGCCTATCTTCTTCTGCTTCTTCTTCTCTCTCTCTCATCGTCTCCATTTCATTCATGCTCTCCATCAAATCCTCCTCCTCTCATCTCTCCCTTCATCTTTCTCTCTCACTACGAGATCCTACATCCAGATACTCCACAACCAACGCAAAAACTTATATTCCGTACATTATTCGACTAGGAGACGAGATGGGGAATCGACAGCCGAGAAAAACTTCTATTCCGTACATTATTTCGAGTTCTTCTCGACTGCCGATTCCCCATCTCGTCTCCTAGTCGAATAATGTACGGAATATAAGTTTTTGCGTTGGTTGTGGAGTATCTGGATGTAGGATCTCGTAGTGAGAGAGAAATGAAGGGAGAGAGGAGAGGAGGAGGATTTGATGGAGAGCATGAATGGAATGGAAACGACGAGAGAGAGAAGAAGAAGAAGAAGAAGAAGATAGGCGGAGGTCTATAAAGGAAAAAATGGTGTGCTGAGGTAACTTCTTCTCTAAACTCGGCATACAGAGTTAAACATACACCATGCATGAATGTCAGCCCCAGGTTCAGTCATTTAATAATGGACCGAGTTCATTCTGTATTGGCATTGAAATATTAACATTGAGATTATATTTTGTGAACGTTTGGATTAACATCTTTTGAAATTTTATTACCGTTTGAATTTGAATATTTTATGAGATTTATGTTAGATAATTAAAACAGATAATAATAATAATAATAATAATAATAATAATTCAAGCAAATTTAATCCTAATCTCAATCTCAACTTGTGACCATGTCCTGAGTCTGAAAAATTACATGAGTATTTACAAAATATATTTTATGTAAAATATTATTTCCAATCAAGAAAATATGAACTACCGTAATCAAATATTCAAAGCCATTTGAAAAATAAAAGATCGTCATTAAGCCCAAAACGTCCAAAAAAGAAAAAGAAAAAATAGCAATGAAAAGGTCCAAAAGGCCTTCCATCTCTCCCTTCCTAGTTGCAATTTCAATAATTTAGCGGCATTTTCATAATCTTCTACTTATAGTCTGCTTATAAAAAAAATTTCATTAATTTTGTTACTGGAGGGTATTATATAATCTAAATTTATTTTTGTGAAATAATGGATAATTAATAATTTTAGTTTAATATCAATATTTTTTATTTTTCATGGTTTGTTTTCTCAATATTTTTATGTTTGTAAAAAAGTAGACTGCCTTTTTTTATTGAAGGACTTTACGTTAATAAACATAATCCGTTTGTACATAATATATGTTTTTTTAAATACATATGATATGACATGCATTTTATATTTTTATTTTGTAAGTTTTCACATTCACATTAATTGATACATATATTACAAACGCTCAATTTAAACCTTAGTTTTTACACTTAGATACGAAATAACAAAGCACGCATCTAATAAATATTAAGTTTTGTATAAATATTCAACACATCCAAATACAAATAGTAAACAAAAAAAAATTACAAGAATTAGCAGTTTTCACGGCTGCAACTCCAGCTGCATTGAGATCCATACCAGCTCCACATTGATTTGGCGACGTGGGTCAGATTGATTTAGTTAGGTTTTTTCTGCATCTTTACTCTCTGCTACTAAATAGCATAATCGAAGTAACCATAGTAAATAATGAGAATATGTGATGGCTCTTATAATCATGGTTCGCAGGATCGGCGACTCCGAGTTGGAGTCGGCCGACTTGAGCCGGAGTCGGCGGTGGCCGCTCCGATTCCGCCCGATTCTGGTCGGAGTAGCCCGATTCTGCCCCCATTTTGCGTTTGGGTAAAAATAATGAACTTGCATGAGGTCTTGGAGAAGAACGACAGTGAAGAAGTCCAGAAAGGAGGTACTAGAGAAGTATCGGCGTTTGAATCTTATCAATTTTCAGTTCTCATCTCATGAATGGATGGTAAAGAAGACGAAGAAGACGAAGTGGGATATTCATCAGAGAGAAATTGTTTGGGAAAGAAGACGAAGTGGCATGTATTTTATTATGTTTTATGTTTCTTTATGTTTACAGTATCTCTTTCATATTTCTCATTTGGACATTTCGGATAGTCACAAACTATCTACACTCATAACATGATTTTTTTTTTTCTATGGTAAGTTCTTTCTTACAAACCATGGTTCGAAATCTCGGTATCGGAATCGGACTCGGTCGGGTCTGGAGACTCGGGACTCGGCTGACTCGGACAAGACTCGGGCGAGTCAAAAAAAAAAATCGGACTGCTAGTAAAAAAATCGGAAAAAATAGAAAAAAATTAAAAAACTTATTTTAAAAATATATAAATATTCATAAACATGATACACACAAATTCAACTCATGAAACTCAAATTACTACATTAAAAAAATTACATTACCTAAGAAAATTACTAAATCAGTACATTAAAAACTTCTACTGCCAAAAACTGTGACGAGCGGGTTGCGTTGTATAATCATTATCTTCATATTGATCATGAGGAGAAAAATACATTTGTAAATTTGTAACAAAGCATACTAGTTGCAGATGTGCCCTAATAAAGGGTAACTTTGTAAATTTGTAAATTTGTAACTTTGTAATATATTTGTAAATTTGTAAATTTGTAACCTTATCAAAAAAATATATAACATGCTCAAAAAAATATCAAAAAAATATTATCAAAAAAATATCAAAAAAATATATTATCAAAAAAATATATTATCGAAATAAAGGGTCCATTAGGGCTTATCGAAATAAAGAGTCTGTAGTTACAAAGCATCTGTAGTAACAAAAATATATAACAATCTCAAAAAAATATATAACAAAATATATAACATCTATCTCTACAAAATAAACATACAAAAAAAAAAAAAAAAAAAAAAAAAAAAAAACCGGGTTATCGGATCCGATTTATCCGGGTCAATATCGGATCGGTGGGGTCCGAGTCCGAGTCAACTCGGCCGAGTTTTTTTTGACTCGGACGAGATTTCGAACCATGTTACAAACATTACATATCTATACGTCATTTATTAATTCGATATATTTTTGTTCAAGTTATAATATCACAAATTATATATTTATTTGACAATTAATATGATAATTTTTGACAAATAATAAATTTTAATTTTTTGGTTTATTTCTTTTGACAGCAGATTTTTTATTTTTTTTTCAATAATCTCTCTTAAAATAATTTTCTTATTTTTTTCTATTTTTTAATTTAAAATTAATATTTAAAAAATCTGAAGCATTTACTCCCTTGTCGAACTGGCAGAGTTTGTAATTGTTTTTTGTTTTTTGAATTAGAGTTTGTAATTGTTACCAAGGTGTATTGATTTTCCCAATTAAAGCTTTCTCTAGGTTATGTTTCACTTCCGATTTATCATTTTCTAATTGTATTATTATCTTCCAATCAATTAAAACTTAATTAATTGAGTAATTGGGGGCACAAAACACTTAATTGATGGCTGGATTAGTTTTAGATAGTGTCCAATTAATATAAGAATCAAACAAATGACCAAGTACATTTTAGATGTATAACACCTAATTGAAATTGAGGACCTGAATCTAAATCAGAGTTTAATAATGTCTTAATTGTCCCTGGAGCAGAATCACTTTAAAAATAAACACTCAATAATTGGATGTTTAAAGATGGAGATAAATAATACCTGATTATTGTTGGGCTTAAATCAAATTCAGGAATTTTACATGAATAACCCTCAACTTCACATTTCTAACATAATTATTCTAGTAGATCTTTTGAAACTGTTTATTTGTGGGTTTATGAGGAGTAAGGATAACACTTCAATTCAAACAAATAACACAAATAACCATACGACAAAATCCACACCAAATCCCAACGGTCATTTCAAGCAAATGCGAACGTTGGGACTCTCTCCCTTATCCTTATATTCTCCCTCACGATTCTTTCTCCATTCTCATTTTCTCTTTTGCCATATTCTCTCCTCTCTCTCTCTCAGAAGATAATTCTTTTCAGAAGAATGCGAAATAGTAGAACCTCATCCTCCAGTGGAGAATCGAGTACAGCTCTGCCATCTACAAGGTTAAAAGAAGAAAACACCATTGCTTGCGTGGTGGCTAAATCCCCGTTCTTGAAGAGGTTTTACATTTATTGAGGACTTTTTTCGTTCAATTTTACATTTATTGAGGACTTTTCTGAATTCTAAGAATGGATCGTTTTTTTATTAGGTGCCGGGTCGTGGATCCGGACCCGCCTCAGGGGGGGTGCCGCTGGATGTAAGTGCGACCAAAAATATCTTTTGGCAGCCGCTGGATGTAAATGCCACCAAAAATATCTTTTGGCAGCGGTTGATTAGTAGTGCCACCAAAATTATCTTTTGGCAGCGGCTGGATATAAGCGCCACCAAATTTATCTTTTGGCAGCGGCTGATTATTGCCACCAAAATTATCTTTTGGCAGCGGCTGGATGTAAGTGCCACCAAAAATATCTTTTGGCAGCGGCTGATTATTAGTGCCACCAAAATTCTCTTTTGGCAACGGCTCGATATAAGGGCCACCAAAAATATCTTTTGGCAGCGGCTGGATATAAGTGCCACCAAAATTATCTTTTGGCAGCAGCTGGATGTAAGTGCCACCAAAAAATATTTTGGCAGCGGCTGGATGTAAGATCCACCAAAAATATCTTTTGGCAGCGGCTGGATATAAGTGCCACCAAAATTCTCTTTTGGCAATAGCTGGATGTAAGTAACACAAAAATTATCTTTTGGCAGCGGCTGGAAATAAGTGCCACCAAAAATATCTTTTGGCAGCGGCTGGATATAAGTGCCACCAATATTATCTTTTGGCAGCGGCTGGATGTAAGTGCCACCAAAAATATCTTTTGGCAGCGGCTGATTAGTAGTGCCACCAAAATTATCTTTTGGCAGCGGCTGGATCTTAGTGCCACCAAAATTATCTTTTGGCAGCGGCTGATTAGTAGTGCCACCAAAATTATCTTTTGGCAGCGGATGGAGATTAGTGCCACCAAAATTATCTTTTGGCAGCGGCTGATTAGTAGTGCCACCAAAATTATCTTTTGGCAGCGGCTGGAAATTAGAGCCACCAAAATTATCTTTTGGTAGCGGCTGATTAGTAGAGCCACCAAAATTATCTTTTGGCAGCGGCTGGATTCATGTGCCACCAATATTATCTTTTGGCAGCGGCTGGATTAATGTGCCACCAAAATTATCTTTTGGCAGCGGCTGGATATTAGTGCCACCAAAATTATCTTTTGGCAGCGGCTGATTAGTAGCGCCACCAAAATTATCTTTTGGCAGCGGCTTATTAGTAGTGCCACCATATTATCTTTTTTGACAGCGGCTGGACGTAAGGGCCACCAAAAATATCTTTTGGCAGCGGCTGATTAGTAGAGCCACCAAAAATATCTTTTGGCAGCGGCTTATTAGTAGTGCCACCAAAATTATCTTTTTTGGCAGCGGCTGGACGTAAGTGCCACCAAAAATAACTTTTGGCAGCGGCTGGATATTAGTGCCACCAAAATTATCTTTTGGCAGCGGCTGGATATTAGTGCCACCGAAATTATCTTTTGGCAGCGGCTGGATATTAGTGCACCGAAATTATCTTTTGGCAGCGGCTGGATATTAGTGCCACCAAAATTATCTTTTGGCAGCGGCTGGATATTAGTGCCACCAAAATTATCTTTTGGCAGCGGCTGGATATTAGTGCCACTAAAATTATCTTTTGGCAGCGGCTGGATAGTAGTGCCACCAAAATTATCTTTTGGCAGCCGCTGGATATTAGTGCCACGAAGATTATCTTTTGGCAGCGGCTGATTAGTAGAGCCACCAAAAATATCTTTTGGCAGCGGCTTATTAGTAGTGCCACCAAAATTATCTTTTTTTGCAGCGGCTGGACGCAAGTGCCACCAAAAATATCTTTTGGCAGCGGCTGATTAGTAGTGCCACCAAAATTATCTTTTGGCAGCGGCTGATTAGTGCCACCAAAATTATCTTTTGGCAGCGGCTGGATGTAAGAGCCACCATTAATATCTTTTGGCAGCGGCTGATTAGTAGTGCCACCAAAATTATCTTTTGGCAGCGGCTGGACGTAAGTGCCACCAAAAATATCTTTTGGCAGCGGCTGATTAGTAGTGCAACCAAAATTATCTTTTGGCAGCGGCTGATTAGTGCCACCAAAATTATCTTTTGGCAGCGGCTGGATGTAAGAGCCACCAAAAATATCTTTTGGCAGCGGCTGATTAGTAGTGCCACCAAAATTATCTTTTGGCAGCGGCTGGACTACGATTAGGTTGTTCATTGCATTTTTAATATCTTTCTCGGTCACGGACGAAAATTTCGCTCTGGAAATCCTTTTTCCTGCCTCATTTTCGTTGATTCCAGTCGATTGAATAACTGCTAGAAATAAATTTGAAAATATCATATTTATGCTTCTAAAAATCATGGTTCACAGGATCGGTTTCCAAGTTAGAGTCGGCCGACTCGAGCCGGAGTCGGCGGTGGCCGGCTCGATTCTGTCCGATTCCGGTCGGAATAACCCGATCCTGCTCGATTTTGCCTTGTAATGACCACTCGTTAGTAAAAAGAACGAAACTACACCAGATATGGTGACTTGGAGAAGGATGAAGCAGAGAAAGGGATCATTAGAGAAGAAGTGAGGTTTTGATCTTTTCAAATTAACTTTCCATGGATATATCGTGAAGAAGACGAAATGGGCTGTTCAACCGTGAGGAAATTGTTTGGGAAAGAAGAAAAGGATTGTTTGTGACATTAATATTGTAATATTTAATGTTTCTTCATCTTTAGGAGTACTTTGGCCACTTATATTATTTGCACATTAAAATAACCACAAAATATCTAAATTCACAACATGACTTTTTTTTTATTTCTTTCTACCATAAATTTTACAATTTTCGACAAACATGTAAGATTCCTTTACGTGTCCACTAATCTAGGCAACATACTAATGCAGCCAGAAATGCTTGCATTTTCGGCTGCCACGTCACCAGGGGCCTAATTGTTAAAAAAAATATTTTTTTTTATATTTTGGTCCTTTTTAATTTACAAATTGGTCCTTTTTTTAAAAAAAAAATTACATTTTGGTCCTTTTTTTTTACATTTTCGTCCTTTGTATTTGTATTTCGGTCCTTCGAAGTTTTAATATTCAAATTTTGGTCCAGGGGCCTCAAATTGGTCCCTTTTTAAAAAAAAATTATATTTTGGTCTTTTTTTATCACATTTTGGTCCTTTATATTTGCATTTTGGTCCTTTTTTATCACATTTTGGTCCTTTATATTTGCATTTTGGTCCTTCAATGCTTGCATTTCCGGCTGCCACATCACCAGGAGCCCATTTGTAAAAAAAAATATTTTTTTCATATTTTGGTCCTTTTTTATTTACAAATTGGTCCTTTTTTTTAAAAAAAAATTGCATTTCGGTCCTTTTTTTAAAATTTTGGTCCTTTATATTTGTATTTTGGTCCTTTATATTTTGCATTTTGGTCCTTCAATGCACCAGGCTTGCATTTCCGGCTGCCACGTCACCAGGGGACTAATTGTAAAAAAAAAAATATTTTTTTTTACATTTTAGTCCTTTGTAATTTACAATTTGGTCCTTTTTTTAAAAGAAATGCTTGCATTTCCGGCTGCCACGTCACCAGGGGCCTAATTGTAAAAAAAATATTTTTTTTTACATTTTGGTCCTTTTTAATTTACAAATAGGTCTTTTTTTAAAAAAAAAATTACATTTTGGTCCTTTTTGTTTACATTTTGGTCCTTTGTATTTGTATTTCGGTCCTTCGAAGTTTTAATATTCACATTTTTGTCCAGGGGCCTCAAATTGGTCCCTTTTTTAAAAAAAATTATATTTTGGTCCTTTTTTATCACATTTTGGTCCTTTATATTTGCATTTTGGTCCTTCAATGCTTGCATTTCCGGCTGCCACATCACCAGGGGCCCATTTGTAAAAAAAAATATTTTTTTCATATTTTGGTCCTTTTTTTAAAATTTTGGTCCTTTATATTTGTATTTTGGTCCTTTATATTTTGCATTTTGGTCCTTCAATGCACCAGGCTTGCATTTCCTGCTGCCACGTCACCAGGGGACTCATTTTAGTCCTTTTTAATTTACAATTTGGTCATTTTTTTAAAAAAAAATTATATTTTGGTTTTTTTTTTTGACATTTTGGTCCTTTGTATTTGTATTTCGGTCCTTCGAAGTTTTAATATTCACATTTTGGTCCAGGGGCCTCAAATTGGTCCCTTTTTAAAAACAAAATTATATTTTGGTCCTTTTTTATCACATTTTGGTCCTTTATATTTGCATTTTGGTCCTTCAATGCTTGCATTTCCGGCTGCCACGTCAACAGGGGCCCATTTGTAAAAAAAAATATTTTTTTCATATTTTTGTTCTTTTTTATTTACAAATTGGTCCTTTTTTTAAAAAAAAAATTGCATTTCGGTCCTTTTTTTAAAATTTTGGTCCTTTATATTTGCATTTTGGTCCTTTATATTTTGCATTTTGGTCCTTCAATGCACCAGGGGCCTATTTGTAAAAAAAAATATTTTTTTCACATATTGGTCCTTTTTTATTTACAAATTGGTCCTTCTTTTAAAAAAAAATTACATTTCGGTCCTTTATATTTGCATTTTGGTCCTTCGAAGTTTTAATAGGTCCTTTATATTTGCATTTTGGTCCTTTATATTTTGCAATTTGGTCCTTCATTGCACCAGGGGCCTATTTGTAAAAAAAAATATTTCTTTCACATTTTGGTCCTTTTTTATTTACAAATTGGTCCTTCTTTTAAAAAAAATTTAAATTTTAGTCCTTTATATTTGCATTTTGGTCCTTCGAAGTTTTAATATTTACATTTTGATCCAGGGGACTCAAATTGGTCCTGTTTTTTAAAACAAATTATATTTTGGTCCTTTTTTTATCACATTTTGGTCCTTTTTATTTTCATTTTGGTCCTTCAAAGATTTAAAATTTACATTTCGGTCCAGCGGCCTCTTTGTAAAAAAAGGAATTTTATTTACATTTCGGTCATTTTTTCCCATTTTGATCCTTTTTAATTAAAAAATTGCATTCAAAATTACATTTTTGTCCTTTTATATTTACATTTTGATCCTTTATATTTCCATTTTGGTCCTTCGAAGTTTTAAAATTTATATTTTGGTCCAGGGCCCTCTTTGTTAAAAAAAAATTTATTTACATTTCGGTCCTTTTTTATTTATATCTTATCTTAGCAAAATACTAAAGTTATCACTTTTCCTGCCTCCTGGTTGAGCCACGTCACCAGAGCCTCTTTGTAAATTTTTTTTTTTAATTAACATTTTGGTCCTTTTTTATTCACATTTTGGTCCTTTTTTGTCATTTGGGTCCTTCAAGTTAAAAAAAATACATTTTGGTCCAGGGGCCTCTTTGTAAAAAATTTACTTTACATTTTGATCCTTTTTAATTACATTTTGGTCCTTTTTATTTGAAAAAAACTATATTTTGGTCCTTTTTATTTATATTTGGGCCCTTTTAAGTTTAAAAACTTACATTTTTGTCCTTCATATTTACATCTTGATCCTCTTTTATTTACATGTCGGTCCTTTTTCACATTTTTTAATTTACATTATAGTCCTTTTTATTTATATTTTGGTCCTTTTTAGTCTTTTGGTCTTCTTAAAAAAATACGTTTTGGTCCTTTTTTTATTCATATTTTGGTCCTTTTTTTTCAAATTTTGGTCCTTCAAGTTTAAAAATTACATTTTGGTACAGGGGCCTCTTTGTAAAAAATTTAATTTACATTTTGGTCCTTTTTATATTTACTATTTTATCCTTCAATTCATGACGTCCATGTTTTTCTGTTCATTTACAAATTTGCACCTGAAATTTATTTTTTCATATATGTAATGTTTTCTTATTTTTTTATTTTTATTCTGAATGGGTAGCATGTTTATTAATGATGGATTCCACAACTTGATGTCTATTATTTGACTACAAATTTGTGTATAGAAAATATTATGAGGCTTTGTATTAATATACTGCAAATATTTGGCCACTACCTTAATTGTTCCTATTTAATCCTCCAAACATCATCAAAAAAAAATCGATCACAAAACACAAAAAAAATATGACGATGCCGTCAACTAAATCGAACCCGCGCAATAGCGCGGGAGTAGAGCTAGTTGGACCTAATTTTGTTCAGGCAATAGTTTATATTTGTAAGATAAATTTAATAATTTATGTACGATTATATCATATACGCTATGTTACGCGGATAATTCGAAAATACAGAAGTATCCTAAGAATATGGGTATCCGATACGGATACTAATACAATACGACTCGGATACGTTACAATATTTATCGATAACCATGAACTTTTAAATTGGATAAATTGGACCCTGTATGGATATTGTCAAAGCAACATGAACTTTTAAATTAAATGCCCACGGCCTCCACACGACAAGGTGGACATTAAATTCAACAATAATAATACATCAGTTAATGAGTTTTGTGTATTTGTGCGTCAAATAATATTTAATGTAAATAATATATTTTCTCATTTCATTAAATCCTGTTAAACAAAAACTTAGTAGATCTCGTGTTATTTCCAATGGACAGAGCACAGGATTTTGTTGGCAAGTCTTTTGCATACTAAAAAAAGTGTGATCGAAATAATTTTATCATGAACTCATCATAATAAATATATGAATGTCGATGATGCAAAACAGATGAAGATGAAGTCTATATAAAATTTTATAGTGTATGATATGAACATTTATAGTAGAAAATAACGATACTTTATGCTCAAATATATATGGAAATCCAATAATATGAAGTGTTTTTAAGGTGTTGGAGAAAATCAATTATTTATAAAAAAAATTATCTTATATAGATATGCCAAGTTGCATAACAATTAAGAAAGAAAATTGCATTCCAGAAAAATTAATTTAATCCAAATGTCAAGTACTCAGGTCCTTGCTAAAGATATAGCCGGCACGGCGATAAGAGTATGAGTTGTGTCCGCTTTATTCTTGCAACTATTTAGGTTCTCGTAAGAACGATAAAATGTACGATGTGTAGGAACAAAAATTAGAGGAAAAAGCAAAATATTAAAAGAATTGCAAAAAATTGAGATGGAGAAGGAAGCCGCAACCAAGAAAAAGAAAATGAAACGAAATTATAGTTATTTAAAACAATGTGAGAATCGTGTCAAAATGAGAATCTAATATGAAAAAGACATTCCACAACATTAAAATACTAGAGAGTTTGTTTTTAATTTAAGACCCAATTTTTTATGAAATGGTAATCTATAAAACATTAAAAAAGAAAAGAAAAAACATTGTGTATTTAGTTGGTTCGATTCAAATCGAATCAAATAAAATAAAATGAATTTAAAATGAATCGACCTAAATTAAAATCGAATCGAGCCGATTAAGAAACATTACTATCTGGAAATAAAAAATATTATTGATTAAAATCATCTGTTATTTATAAAAAATATAGGTTTGTAAAAATATTATATAATATTATTATAGCATATTTTTTTTAAGTTAATATATTATATAAATATGAAAATATGATGTTGCACGACAGATCCGGGTTAACTTGTTGTTCATAATTGTAAAACGTAGTCGAGCCGAATTAACCGAAAAATGTAATTTTCTCAAACCGGACCAACTAACCCGAATTAGACCAATTCGGCTTGGTTCAGTTTTCCAATAGATTGAATCGTTTGAACACCCTTACGTATACTATTGTACACAAATCTAAAACATTATTAATATCATTACTAAGCTAATCTTGTACAAGTGCGAAACAATGATATATAAATAATTTGAACATACTTTTTTTTTAAACAAATTATCTTCTACTAATTATATTATTGACCACAAATTATTGTATTTACAATATTAGATCATCTGGCCATATAGCATTGATGCAAATCCACTTATAACTCAGGGACTTTTTTGACAATTATCATTCATTAGATCTTAAATTATGTACAAAACAATGCATAATTAATATTTGTTAAATGTCAGGTACCAAGATACAAATTTGCAGATATGAAAAAATGGACATACCGTTTTGCAACTTCTTCACAAAATGAAAATCTGCTATCACTTGTGAACTAAAATATTTAATATACCAAATAATTTAATCATAATTTAATCATGGGTGTATAAATTGCCGTAACAACAATTTCAATGTCTGCTTCTTTAAGCTGGACACACTGCCCAAAATAACAAACCAATATCAAAGTTAAAATCAAAACAATCAATTTTCAAGCATCTTTGTCTAAAGAAATTTTTAAATTGAACTCTACGACAAACAAATTATTAAATGAATTTAAAATATGCATATATGAACTTAAAATATACATATATGAACCAATGCAATAAAAATTTAAGTTTCTATTTTTTTTCTCTTTTTGAGTATGTATGAATTTAAAATATGCATATATGAACTTTTCGAGTTTCATATCTTGGAAGTGAAAACTCCTTCATTAAAGCTTAATACACACACAATACTTTTAACATTTTTGTTTTAACTTTTCAAAGATAAATTATTTTTAATTTTGAAAAGTAACTTTAAGTTGACGACTAATTTACTCACATGCCTTATTTTCGAAATATTTTTGTCTAATTTTCTTGTGCATCATCGTCACATTCGTTTCAATCATTAGATTATAACATGTGACAAAATTTAGATCATTAATTAGTCAATGATTTATTATAATTATAATTTCTTTGTATGTATAATATAACTCCATAAAATTGAAAGATATCATAAAAAAAAAGATATTGTACACCTCTATATATAATATTATTATATCGTCAATCTCAAAATATTAAATTTGTAATGTATAATATAACTCCATAATATTGAAAGATATCATAAAAAAAAAGATATTGTATACCTCTATATATAATATTATAATATCGTCAATCTCAAAATATTAAATTTGTAATGTATAATATAACTCCATAATATTGAAAGATATCATAAAAAAAAAGATATTGTATACCTCTATATATAATATTATAATATCGTCAATCTCAAAATATTAACTTTATAATGTATAATATAACTCCATAAACTTGAATGATATCATACAAAAAAAGATATTGTATACAATGAAATTTATATTGCATAAACAAGAACACGTTTAATTTCTTTATTTATAAAAGTTTATTCATTGTCATGTATAGCCAATAGTTAAACATTACTAAATTTGAATGTATCTTGTACATATAATTTTAATTAAACTCTTAATAGTTTATGGGTCTTCTAAATTAGAGGCTCTTGACTAGTGCCTAGTTACCTAGCTACAATCGTTATAGAGACCGTGCTCGAAAATGACTCAACAAACCATCGTGCGGCTCCAACCGCAACAGTCGGTTCCGTGGATCCTGATAATCAACTGCTATAGTGATCGTTAAAAAATGTTCGTCGACAATTCGACTCTTTTACTTTATTCAATTGATTCACTTTCACTGTCCTATTTTTTGTTTAATTTGTCACACATTCAACTAGCCTCAAATTCAACAATAAACCCCAAGAGAAACACTGTGTTATTTGTCTTGCAATTTCTTCGTATGTGTGAAATTATCCCCTTTGTAAACTACGTTGTGAAGAAGGCATTATGATGACCACAAGGGATCCAAGAAGGATATGATAACCTGAGTGTTCATAAGGAATCCAACCAATAAAAACCTGCCACTTCAGCAAATAAAATGGCGTGGCATGGTTTCATTGGCTGAGCCCACGGTGACCCACGCATGCCCCTAATTGTTAATCATCCCAAATCCCAATCATAAAATTAGAATGATATGATCAATGATCATTCAAATTGTGTGTCAAACATGCATTTACCTAAAATTAGGAAAATAAAATCGTTTTACTTTTCTACTCTTTTATATCATTTCATTAATATTTATTGAAAAACATTATTCCATCTATCTAAAATTTTACTTTTAATAATGCATTTTTTGGGGATGAAATATATGATACTAAAATTAAAATGGTTAGGTAAATATTTCGTTTTTTCATACTTTAAATTGATCACCCATTAAATATTAAATATTCACTGGTTTTTAATGATTATTTAGTTGCTACAATGGCCCGAAGAAGGTATAACTATTGTTATTAGCATTAGCATTACAAATTTTAATTTTTATAATTCGAACAATTTATATGTTTCGCAGAACCTGGCGAGAAAGATGCTGCTTAGGGTTTTTCAACTTGCTTTATTTGCTCAATAACTATAGGAGAGGAGTAATAAATGTCTTTAGATTTTAAAATTAACAACTACTAGTTGTATATTTAAATTTAAATTTTATATTCTAATTCAATGTGAAGTTCAGTTTTGTATGAATTTCGAGGTGTTATTTTGTATAATCAGGTTTTAATAACCTTGAATTTTTATCATTGTACCATAATGAAAATGGAGTAAACAAGGATGTGAAGTGGAAGAGAAATTAGGAGTGGCCAATGTATATTTCTGAAAAGTAATTACCGTACAGAAAGAAAGAAAAATGTAAGTAATTTTTCTAAGTTGGTTTGGGGTCCCGTAACATCCAAAATAAATATTTTAAAATGAGTAATCAACTATGTTATGCGGATACTTCAAAAATGCAGAAGTATCCTGAGGATACGCGTATCCGATACGGGTGCGATACGGCTCGGATACGTATCGGATATGCCACGTGACGTATCCGAATATTTTAATATTTTCGGATACGGCGGGGATACGGCAAGATACGGCTGAGGATACGTTCATGATACGGCTGGGATACTCCATTTAGGATACTTCGGCCCATTATACATTTTGGCTCATAATTTTTTTAAATTAATTATATATGATACTTCTAGGATATTTCTAGATTAGTTCTAAAATATTTCTAGAACAAGTTTACGATAGTTTTATTATACTATTATTGTTTGATTGATATTATTTATTGTCATGATATTTAATTTAAAAATATTATTAATTTATTATTTAATTTATTACTTATTTATTACTTATATATAATATAAATATATTAAATTAATAATTATATAGCCGTATCCGTATTCGTATCCGTGATTTTTTGAAAATTGTCGTATCGTCGTATCCGTATCGTATCGGATACGTTACCCGTATCCGTATCCGTGCAACATAGGTAATCAACTATCATTATTATTTTGTTCTTTTTTGAAAGGAGAATATCATTTATTATTATGTTAATAATAATACAACAAGGTATTTATTTCATTTATACTATATGTTTCTACAACAATTAACGAATTAATGATTAGTGTATTATTTTTTGAATAGTCATATGTCATATTTTCTCGAGAAGAAAAATGTAATAAACTCGAACTTATAATAAAAACAAAAAATAATTATCACGTTAGTTTGGATCTAATGTAATTATTCTATAATATATAATAATAGTATAAAATTTCTATACAAAATAAGTAGTAGCAAAGTTTTATACTGACCAGAACACAAATTTTATAAATTCGAAACCACAAATATATTTTGCAAGATTTTCGTATTTTTAGACTTGCATAGTTAATGAATATGGTTGTCCGTCTTAAAGGTATAATGTTAGCCTCATGACTTATTCCGGGACCGGCCTCACTAACATTTTGCCGATTTCAGTTTAGCTGTGTTCGAAAATGACTCAACCGATCAATGTGCGGCTCCAACCGTAACAATCGGTTCCGTGAATCCTGATCATTTATCAACTAGTACAATCAACGTCATGAGTGATAAAAAATATTCGTCGAAAATTTGACTCTTTTACGTTATTCAATTGATTCACCTCCAATGTCTTGCTTGTTTAATTTATCATCACCAAACTAGCTTCAAATTCAACAATAAATCCCAAGAAAAACATTGTGGTTACTTTTGTCTTTCAAGATATTTGCAAACTCCATTTCTATGTTGTGAAGTATAAAAGGAGGCACTATCTTAATGATCATATGATAACTAACATGAGTGTTCCAAATCTCAATCATAAATTAAAATGATATGATCATTCAAATGGTGTGCATCAAACATGCATTTACACTCTTTACTCTTTAGGAAAAGAAAAATCATTTTATATATCAATATTTTTTCTCCAGCCTGTTATATTATTTCATTAATATTTATTGAAAAACATTTTTAAGTATGAATTTTTTGGGGATGAAATATGATAGTAAGATTAAAATGGTTAGGTAAATATTTCATTTTTCATACTTTAATTTGGTCACCCATTAAATATTAAATATTAAATATTTGTTTGTACATAATATATTTTATCATAATTTAATCAGGCCTTCTAAAGCCTTTTTACAAATGAAGCCTATAATTAAGCCCAAAAAAGCTCAAAAAAAAAATAGCAAAGGGAAGCTTTGCTGCGGAGACCTCTGTACTTCCATGGCGGCCTCGCTCTCCCTCTCTCGGTCACTCAAACTCCAGCACCGTCTCCTCCTCCTCCTCCCTAATTACCGTTTCCCCGCCTTATCTTATACGTCAGATGCTTCTCTCTCATCTCCATCTCCGCCTTCACCTCAGCCAACTCGTGCCTCTTCTTCATCTCAATCTCAAGGTATTTCTCCTTATATAGTTATCTTTTGCTCATAATCATTATCAATTCCGTCTGTACTATACTCTAATGTATAAAATGGTCATAATTTCAAGCGCAATTATTTCTCAATTTTGTATAAATTGGTCCTTGTTTTTATTTACAGAGAAGGAAAGAGGATTACTTTCTAAATTATTACTGTTTCTTCCTGGCGCAATCACGTTTGGACTCGGAACATGGCAGTTTTTCAGGAGGCAAGAGAAAGTAATTCCTTGAATAAATCATAAATCTCTTTATAATGCTTATAATTTGTTGATTTGTTGAACTAATTTTCATTTTTTGGCAGATAGAAATGTTGGATCACAGAAGGAAGAGATTAGAAACAGAGCCTGTGACCTGTAAAGAGCTGCCATTCTTGAGCAACAAGAATCCTTCATTAGAATACAGAAAACTCGTTTGTGAAGGAGATTTCGACGAGAAAAAATCCATTTACGTGGGCCCGCGTTCTAGAAGCATCTCTGGAATCACCGAGAACGGCTATTACTTAATCACCCCTCTAATCCCAAGAGAACCAGGGTAAATAAATGCAATTATTATTTTTAATCTATTTGTAGCGTTCTAATTAATACTTTTTCAGTATACAGACGCCAATATTAGTAAATAGAGGGTGGGTCCCACGAAGCTGGCGGGACAAAGATATAAAAAGCAAAGAGAATTTAAACAAACCTTCAGAATCTGGTAACGATACCGGTACCGGTACGGCCGCGAAAGCTGGTTCATGGTTGAATTTCTTCTCCAAGAAATCTCCTTCTCCTAAGGTTAGTAATTCAGATAAATTATTTTTTTGCATATATACCCCTAGAAGATTATTATTAGTAAATAAATTTTTTTTGAGTTTTAGGGTGAAGAGAATAAGATTGCGGCTCCGATGAGAATAACTGGAGTGATAAGATCGAGCGAGAATCCAAGTATATATGTGCCTCAAAACGATCCAAATACAGGTCAATGGTTTTTTATAGACGTACCCCAAATTGCACGCGATTGTGGCCTTCCAGAGAGTTCTATTTACATCGAGGCGATAGAGGAGGATGAGAATAGCTCTGCAGGTGCAACGAATCGTTATCCTGTGCCGAAGGATTTAAATTCTTTGATCGAGCATTCTGTCATGCCGCAGGGCCATCTGAACTACATGCTCACATGGTTAGTTTTTGTTGGTTATCTTTTTGGTGACGATTATGAATTTATTTATTTATTTTTTGTTTTTTGTTTTTTAAGGTATACTTTGTCGGGGGCGGTTACGTTTATGGCGGTTAAGACGATAAAGGCAAAAAAGATTCGTTTATAGCATAATATATATAATATTTCACTCAAGATAATCTGAAGTTTTGGCCATTTTTTTTTTTTGTTATTGGACCAATAACGAGAGAATATTGGACGGTTTAGGTTTTTGTGTTTCATTTTTTTTTAATAAAGAGAAGACATGACATTCTTTTTTTGTGGTCTTTGTTATATTGTATTTTCTTAGGGTGTTTTGCTTTTCTCCCACAAAATTTTGTGATATTTTTATATTTAATTATATATATTGTATCACACTTGACCAATGAGAGGCTTTAGGTGTATTATTTCATTTTATATTTCTGTATTTGGATATCTATAGTTATGTTAATTTGTAAATTGTGTAAATGACATGTATGCTTCATAAAAAGAAATACTTGCGATACGAGTAGGAAAATTAGGTTGTACTAAATTTCTACTTATTGCTTACATCACTTTACTTGTATGGTTTGTTGTTTGCTTATGTTTGTATGAACTACCGTCATGAAAAAGCTATGTCGTAAAAGATGCGAATCAATATTTCTCCAAAACACTCTTTTTTGGTTTCCCGAGGCCTGAGTAGATGATCGAGTCCGTTCCTTGCGAGAAATCAAACTTTCATTGCATTCTATGAACATTCGAAAAGTTGTATCATAAAAGATGATTGGGTCATTCGTTGTGAAAGACACAAATTCCCTCGTGTTTGTATGCACATACGAAAAAGTTGTGTGTAAAAGTTACGAGTGAAATTTGCTTAGAAACACTTTGTCGACTCTCCGAGGCCAAAAGAGTTGATGTGAGAGTGAGACAACTTCTTGTGGAAAGACAAACCTTCTTCGTGTTTGTAAATAATAATATGAATGGATCATACTACAAATAGTAAAATCCGAGACCATTTTGCGAAATTATATATTTCTTTGTTGGAACATTATTTCAATATTGAATTTATATGTAAAAAATGTATGTGTTGTATGTAATGTTGTATAATAATGATCAAGTTTAGTTAGCAAATTTAAGTATTAATGTTTCAATTATGATGTGGTTTTTATGTGTATAATATTGTGAACGGTAGGTTTTTAAATTTGATGATAGGCTAAATTAAAGAAATCACATTAAGGGCTTAAAGATAGTTTCTTAAAATAATGATAGATCATTCCCTCATTTATTCCGTCCAAATGAGAAAAAGAGTCTCCTTATAGAAAAATAAATAAAAATAAATTATAAAATAAACATCATAAATTACTTATAATTCATTACTCGTTTTTTCTTTTTTTTCTCTCACTCAAGATGAGAGAAAGAGTCTCCTTGGATAAAAAAAAGCTAAGAAAGATACAAGTGATTTGTCGTTTTTTCCCTTCTAGTGTCCGCTAATTTCCATAATCTATTTCGATCATTCTAGTATATGCCTCTTTGCAGGCCGGCCTGATTTTTTGGAGACCTTTGACAGAAAAAATTAATCATACTAATTAAATACTAATATTATATTTATTTGGTCACAAAATTTTATCAAAAACGAAACTAATACAAATATAGTCAAAATTATTACATAACTAATAATTATCACTTAAATATCATTTTTTTAAATATTGGTTGTCTTTCTTGAGACTATTATCTACACTATATGCATACTAAAAAAATATTATGGAGCCTAATTTTTTTGCGACCTTTGACATATGTCAATTTCTCGTCACTACAGGGCCAGGTCTGCCTCTTTGCAACGACGATATTGGCACACCATCAATTTGATATGATTTTCTAATACACTTATGTATACAAATTAAGACTACAAGGTACATTTCTGATTTTAAGATTATTTAGTATAATTCATATAGTTTCGGTCCTTATAGAATTCGAATGGTACGAATCGTGCCACCCTAGCATTCCTCTCTAAATCCCCTCAGACTAACAAATGTGTCGACTTCTTATAGTAAAACAATCAAACTAACAAAACAAAGACATTTGTTAAATTATAATTTTGTATGAGTCTATTAACTCATTTATCGCATATTTTCATTTAACACCTGTTTGTTTAACACATACACATATCAATTCAGATCAATTTATTCAATTTTCATCTATTCAACACTAAATAACAAAATGTCATCTCATCAATACGATCAACGTACCGCAAAGAAACTTCATATCGTCGTACACTTACTTATGAGGTCCTAAATTTTTTATTTAGTATATTATTCAAACACCTAATTCATAAATTGATAATAAATAATTAAAACATCAATAATACAACTGTTAATAATGAATTAATACATTATTATTTTGTTAGATTAGCTCATATGTTAATTATATCTTTGAACATAAAATGAAATAAATAAATGGTATACAAATTTATACATTAGTCAAACATATAATTAATAAGCACTAATATAAAAATAACTTTAAAATATTATAAAAGAATAAGATAAAAATCGAACGACTACATAAAAAGTTGCTTTTGTAAATCTTCCTTTCAAAATATCCGGAAAAGTTGGGTTACTTTTGCAAAACTCCCTTTTAAAATATAAAAAAGTTTATTTATAATTATATATCTACAGAGATACATAGATTAGATACTCATGAAGTCAAAGATAGGCGTGTATAGGTTTTGAATTTCAAACAATGATCATAAATAATAAATAATCATGACAGGTAATATAAATAAAGCGTCACATGCCTCATAATTGCATATTATAATAATAATATAAACCTTCATAATAAATTCACTCCAGCTGAACTGGAGGAAAAACACATCCAACTCCCAACCAATTATTATTATATCTTTCCATATAACAAGTCATTGTTCATAATTAATATAACTCGTTACATATTTATATACAGAAATGTGGTTGTAAATATACAATATACAGACAGCCGTACAAGCGTCCAACAACTTTTTCAAACAGATTCTCTTTCTCTGTGCAGTCCATTCTCCAGATCCTCTATATGAAACTATTATCTGCTGTTCGTGTAACAAGTCATTTACAAGCTTAATCCCGTGACAGTGAAAAGCCACACCGGGTTTCACGGAGTACAGTACAGTTTGATACTGTGTATTAAGAAGGGAGAGTTACTATGACAAACATGCTCAGTTAGATTTCGTTTTCAATCTTTTATTACGCTCTGTCTACGGATTGGCTGTGTTCGTAGTTTGAATTTCTCTAGCTTTCCTTCTTCAGATCGGCGATCCTTCGAGGTGAGTGTCAATCTTTACTTGAATTGTTGTTTAATTAGTGAGTATTTTTTTTCTATCCGATTGTGTGTTTTGATGAAATATTTACATGATTTTGATGATTTTGACGATTTCAGATTTTAAGTGGTTGAATTTTATAAAGTGGATAGTAGGTGAGTAGTGTTAGTTACGCATTGCTTGATTTTTATTTTATTTTGTGTAATTTGTGTCTGTTTTTTTGTTCTCCAGCATTCTGGTAAACTGGAGTTGTGATTACAAAATTTTGATAGAGAAGGCATTAGATTCCATATATTTTTACTGATCAGAAAATTTTGATTCTGTTAGAATTAGTCTCAATCACTTTTTATTTTGCACTTAAGATTGTTTATGAGCTATTTTAGTCGAGATTAATTTACTTAAAACAATTGAGAATTGCTCGGATTAGTGAGATCAATCACATTATAAATCTTGATAGTAATCACCTGGAATCTTTATAATGTATATGTTTTTGTTCCACATTTGTACTTTGTGCTCACAAGTATTTCAATTCACATTTTTTTTCTTTCTCTTTTACAGTTCAATTACTCGAAAATCTATTTACAAGCTAACAAATCCATCATCGAATTGAGTGAAAATGCTGTGCACATGTAGTGGAGAACAATTTAAGCTCGAAGATGCTCCTAGATCTCCTGAATCTCTCGCCACGAGAGATTTCTCAGCCAATGGGACCTCTTCAAGAGTCACTGATTTGGATTCAAATTCAAATTCAAAATTCGATGACGGCCTTGTTGATGAAGTCGAATCTGCTCTCAGAGACACAATTTCACTCAATTATGAGGTATTTGTTTTAATTCCACAACTATGTAACTCGTAATTATTAACAATGGTTAATATTTTAATATAATTTTGTGTTATTTTAGGAAGCAAGGGCACTATTGGGAAGATTAGAGTACCAAAGAGGGAATTTCGACGCATCATTACAAGTGCTTCAAGGAATCGATATTACAATCTTGAGACCTAAAATGATTAAATCCATTTCTTCAAATTTGAAACCTAAAAATACTCGATCCAAAGTGGAGAAATTCAATTTACCCAACAATTCAATGTCATTGCATTCAGTTAGTCTGCTTTTTGAAGCGATTTTTCTCAAAGCAAAATCTTTCCAAGCACTTGGCCAATCTAAAGGTAATCAAATAATTTTTTAAAATTTAAAACGTTTCGAACTTTTATGAACTTTTGAATTTTTTGTAGATTCTGCATTGGAATATAAGAATATAATCGATATTATTGAAACTGCCTGGCCTTATGGTACGCCTGAAAATATAGGAGAAGAACATAAACTTTTGGAAATATTTCATAAATCACTCGAATCTCTCCCCAAACTGTGGATTCAGGTAATTTGCCCAAAATAAATTAGATTTTAGATTTGAGTTTTTTGCTTTTTCTTGATCTTTAATTTGATTTTCTATTTGCTTTGTTTTAGGTTGGTTATTTTGAGGAGGCAATTTCAGCATACAGAAGAGCCCTAACAAAAACCTGGAATCTAAATCCCGATTCTTGTGCCAGTTTACAAAAAGACTTGGCAATTACTCTTTTATACACCGGTACCGGTGACCTAGAAGAATCCATTCTCCTCCTCACAATTCTCATGACCAAAATGCTAACCAAAGAAATAAATTGGGATTACGAAATAATCAACCATTTAATATACGCCTTTTCAATTTCAAACCAATTCAATCTCTTAGCCAATCAAATCGAAATGTTATTACCTGGAATTTATACACGTGAAGAAAGATGGTATTTTCTTGCGTTATGTTATCATGCATTGAATTTGAATAACGATGCGATTAATATCATACGAAATTCAATTAGGGTTTCGGAGAGGAAAAATAAGGCTCATGTACCGAGTCTTCTTTTAGGAGCGAAAATATGTCATGAAAATAGTTTGTATTCGTTTGAAGGGGTAAAATTGGCAACTAGGGTTTTGGAATTTATGAAATGTGATGAAAAGTATATTCACCAAATTGGTGTTGCGTATCACTATCTTGGAGGTTGTCTAGGGTTTTGTGCGAGATCTTCAAATTCAAATTTCGAAAAATCAAAACTGGAGAAAAGTTCCCTAAAAATATTAACCCAAGCTTTAATATTGGAAAAACATAATCCTGAAATATTATATACTTTCGCGAAGGAAAATGCATTGCAAAGAAACCCTAATTTAGCAGTGAAAATCAGTACCAAATATTTAAATTTGGTACAGGGAAGCTCGATTAATGGGTGGAAATTATTAATCAATTCGATTTCGATGCAAAAGAGATTGAAAGAGGCGGAACAAGTTTTGGATATTGCAATGGGTGAGATCGACGAACCAGGGGCAAAATTGGAATTTTTGAAATTAAAAGCTAATATTCAGGTTTCTCAAAGGGATTTTAAAAACGCAGTTGATACGTACATAGTTTTGCTCATGTTGGTTAAATCGTATAAAGAAACTAAGGTACTTTTCATGAATATATTATTTCATGAATTTTTAATATAATAATATTATTTCTAACAGGTTGAAGAAGAATATAATAATATCGAGATGGAAGCATGGTTAGAATTAGCGTCGATATATATAAATCTGAACTCATATCACGACGCAAATATTTGCTTAGAGAAATCAAATTCCATTCAATTCACCTCCCCTAAATATTGGCACATTAAAGGTAAACAAACAAACAAACAAACAAAAACCAAATATTGAATTAACACCATCTAATATACCATTTTACCACAGGAACGCTTCTCGAAGCGAAATCGATGGAGAAAGAAGCGATAGAAGCATTTTCGACATCCCTTTCCATCGATCCTGATTACGTACCAAGCATGATATCGATGTCGAATATTTTGAGAATGCAAGGTGGGAGATGCGTATCGATTGCGAGGAGTTTCGTGATGAGTGGTCTCAAATTGGAGGCTACGAATCACGACGCGTGGCTTAATCTGGGCCGTATATCGATGAACGAAGGGTCGATTGTTCAAGCTGCGGATTGCTTTCAAACGGCTTTTGAACTCGAAGAGACCGCTCCTGTGCAGAATATTGTGTGAAATGATGGAATGATGATTTTGTTTAGATGTTAAATAATAGAATATAATGGTAATATTTTTATTTTTTTTTGATAAATGAATGGGTTCTATTTTATGTGTTTAGAGGTTTGCATTTTGAAATAAATGTTGTAGTTTTTTTGTATAAACTGGACTGATATTTTGTTAATATGTTTTTTGTCGGGCCGACTTTGTATTGATTTGCTATCCCCCATTAATACTAACTAGGATAATATTCGCATTACGCAGGGAGTACGATAATTATGTTTTTCATTTTTGATATGAAACATTAAATTTTAAATTTTTGAATATTAAAATTGTTTGAATAAAAACACGAATGTAATTTTCCTAGTATTACAGATAATTATTAAAATTATAGTTTTAAAATAGAGAAACGTCGACGGTATTTTACTATTTTTACATAGTATTTTCACAAATTCAAACTAGAGAAAACACAATTTATAAACTATGTAATATTTGTGTCAAAAGAAATAGAAAATTCAAATGGATGTATATAAAGGATTTTAAAAATGAATGTTCTAAAAATAATATTAGTTGATGTATGCTTTATATTATATATGGATTCATTAGTATTTTGTATATGAACTATTCCTCATCTATTTATATTTTAAGGGAAGTTCTATGATAGACCCATTTTCTTATCATGGATCATTTTTCAAAAAAATATTTTAAGAATTTTAGTTATTTATTAATTAATTATACAAAATTTATGTTTTGGATATCATTAAATGATAAATATACATTAGAATCTTAAAAAAAAAATCATTATTTAACAAATATTCGAAATATTTTTTTTTAAAATAGGTCCATGATAAGAAAATGAGTCTATATGTAATCATGTAAATTAATGTGAAGTAATAAACAACTAAATATACTTCTAATATGAACCTAATAAGTGATATTGATACTAGTAGATATCGGTAATGTAAAATGATGTGGTTTTAAAATATTGTTAAAATTATGATGTAAAATAATAAATACATAAATGTCTACAAAGAAAGATGATTTTTTTTTTTAAAAAATCGTTAGTAAATGGTCTAAAATTTATTACATACCGTAATCTAATGGTTGAAATGATACAAAAAAATTACACAAAATTAAGTTAAAATTAAATTTCTGGATAAATTAACATGATAACACTATATGGATGGGAAGAAGGTCATAAAAGTGTGAACAAATACAAATTGCATGTATTTGCACTATTTAGTAGCACAATTAGAAAAAAATACTGCAAGTCCTACTCCTCCCTTTATTATTTTGCTCCAAGTCCTCTCTAAAATTGTGATGCAAGTATATTTTATCTTAAGATGCTGAAGAAAACTGACTTTTTGGTGAAGAAGATGAGGAGTCCGAAAGTGTAAGGAATACCGATTACGACAATGATGTCGGTGAAGATGAGTCGACTCGTAGTTCCTCAATTTGTCTAACGATTTTGAAAAAACGATGAAATTGGACCAAGTGTAATCACATATTCCACTTGAATTGTTTGGAGGAGTGCATGAGAAGAAAGTTTTCTTGTCCTTTATGTGAATTTGACGAGCATAGAAGATTGTATGATGCGAACAAATGGATTGTGATTGCGAGGGTAATTCATAATTAGGATTTTAAATGAAAGTTTTGTTTGAAAATTTGAATGGATAAATGTGTTGAAGAAGATGGTTCGGTAGAATTACGCAATTAATAATTAGTATAAAGAAAACGAGATTGTTAATCCTTGATATACTCAATAATACCATACTACATTTTCAAGAGAATATAACACACTAGAAATATAGCCAGCAGTTCGCCGCGAGTTTCCAAAGGGACACGAGCACAGCGATACAATATTTTATCACTTCGTATTTTGCCGCTTCAAATTGCACCCTTAACATATGTATTTCCTGCAATTCAGTTTTTTCATTTATTAATTATACAAAAGTCCGGAAAAAACGAAACTACAAATTTGAAATTAATCATCGAGAAATTACTATGTTTGTTTTTTACCCGATCAAGTTTGTTGGTCGGATAAGTAGTTTCAGAATTTTTGCACAACTTTTCCATAATTATCCTGTAAATTTTTTATTATTTAATAAATTTCTCAAATTTTGCACAACTTTTTTACTAAATTTATGAAATACATCGTGTTTGCAATCAGAAAAATTCAAAATTTGCTCGTTTGACATCTTAGATAATTCACAATTTGTGTTTTTGTTATGAAATAGTTTGCACTCACACCAATTTGACGAACTTATCATTACAAATGAATCACTTTAGAATAAATACATGTACACCGAATTAGGTGACTCGTTTTAAGATATGCTAAACAATGATTAATACAATATCAACTTGATTCGAAACACACAATTAAAGTGTACATCATATCATATTTTCTTTTTCACACATAACTTTTTTTAGAATTATTCAACATCAAAATTTGAAATAACAAAAATAAAATTACAAATCATTCAGTACCAAGTAAAATTTTGAAAATTATAAAAATGTAATATTTCAATTGTGATCTAACGGTTGATTTAAATGTGAAGGGAGAAGACACGGGAGAATAAAACTACCTATGCTTCTAAATTCATCTATCTCCATGTCATGTTTGCGAGTTAAATTTTATATCTCCTGAACTTGTTTGTCTCCCCTCTGATTACAATAAGAAAACTATTCGGATAATATTTGCATTACGCAGCGAGTACGATAATTATGTTTTTATTTTTTATTTTTGATATGAAATATGAAATTTTAAATTTTTTAATATTAAATTTGTTTGAAAAATATATGAATGTATTTTCCTAGTACTACAGATAATTATTAAAATTATAGTTTTAAAATAGAGAAACGTCGATTGATGTAGATTCATGGGTATTTTTTTTTTTACATAATATTTTTAACAAATTCCAACTAGAGAAAACACTATTTATAAACTATGTAATATTTGTGTCAAAATAAATAGAAAATTCAAATGGATGTATATAACGGATTTTGAAAATTAATGTTCTAAAAATAATATTAGTTGATGTATGTTTTATATTATATATGCATTTATTAATATTTTGTATATGAACTATTCCTCAATCTATTTATATTTATATTTAATCATGTTAATTTATATGAAGTAATAAACAACTGAATATACTTAACATAATATGAACCTAATAAGTAATACGGATACTAGTAGATATCTGTAATTAAAATGATGTGATTTTCTAAAAATATTCAAATTATGATGTAAAATAATAGGCACATAAATGTCTACAAAAAAACGATGATTTATTTTTAAAAAAAATTGTTAATAAATGGTCTAAAAATTATTAAATATCGTAGAAAATTGCACAAAATTAAGGTAAAATTAAATTTCTGGATAAATTAACATGATAACACTATATGGATGGGAAGGTCATAAAAGTGTGAACAAATACAAGTTGCGTGTATTTGCACTATTTAGTAGCACAATTAGAAAGAAATACTGCAAATCCTGATTATTTTGCTCTGAGTCCTCGTAAAAATTGTGATACAAGTATATTTTTTCTTAAGATGCTGAAGGAAACTGACTTTGTGGTGAAGAAGATGAGGAATAAAAACTACGCAAATGATGACGAGGAAGACGAGTCGACTCGTAGTTGTTCAATTTGTCTTGATGATTTTGAAATAGGCGATGAAATTGGATCAAGTGTAATCACTTCTTCCACTTTTTGTGTTTAAAAGAGTTCATTAGAAGAAAGCTTTCTTGTCCTCTTTGCTATTTGAGTTTTGAAGATTGTGTTATGCGGACAAATGATCGCGGTTGCAAGTGTAATTCATGATTAGGATTTTCAATGAAAGTTTTGTTTGGAAATTTGTAACTGTGTTGAAGAAGATGGTTCAATAGAATTACGCAATTAATAATTAGTATAAAGATAATGAGATTGTAAATCCTTGATATACTCAATAATACCATACTACATTTTCCTAAAACTAGTAAATTGGAAAAAATGGGCACGGTAAATGTTAAGAGAATATAACACACTAGAAAGAAATATAGCCGGCGAGTTCCGAAAGGGACACTAGAAAAGAATAGAACAAAATCAGAAAATAATTTTTTGGGAAGATAGAATAGGTGCCAAATTGCCAATGGAGACGATAGATATGTATTGTCAGATTTTGTTGTGAATTTAAAATAATGATAATTTATGTTTATTAGTTTTTAGTAGTTTATACCATAGTTCGCAGGATCGCCGACTCAGACACGGAGTCGTCCGACTTGAGTCGGAGTCGGCGGTGGCCGATCCGATTCCGGGCCGATTCCGCCATTTTTTCACCGCTCCGCCATTTTTTCCATCTGGCGAGCTTTGAAGAGACGAGAATATGATTCCGCCATTAGAGCAAAGAGAAGGAAGGTCGTCAATGGCGAGCTTTGAAGAGGAGCGGAGAACAGAACAGGAAAACGACGGAGCGGAGAACAGAACAGACCAAAAAGAGAGACGAAGTGAGAAAAGGAGGAGTTCATTTTCTTTCTCTGTGGCTTCAATGTGAAGCCTAATTTAAAACCTCAAACGTGGTTCCTTCTCAATCACTTATAAAGTGGAGCCCACAAAAAGATGAAGACCAAAATGGGCCAATGGCTAGTCAAAAACTGAGTAAAAGATGCATGGAATAATAATTAGTTGTTTCACATATATAACCTTATATATTCGGTTATTTATTATTCGAAATTGTTTGAAAACATTTGATAATCAACTTATTAAAATTAATAATAACAATTTTTTTATTAATACAATATTTATTTTTGATATTAAATATTGTATTAATAAAAAATTGCTATTATTACATAATAACAATATTTATTAATATTGTATAATAACAATATTTATTAATACAATATTTAGAGATACATAATTTAATAATACTTATTAATACAATATTTATTAAAATTGTTATTGTTACACTTGATTTAAATTTATTGTCACATAATAATTTAAAATAATAAAAGTTAGGAACATATACGTAATAATTTAAAATAATCGAGGAAAGAACCGAAGAGACGATTATTGTTATGATGATGTTGCGGGGGTGAGTAGTGGATCAAACCCAATTGATTATACTAATTCATATAACGAAATAGAAGAAAATGAAAGCTCAAACATGGCACAAAACTATTCGGACACGTATAATTCATTTTCTGGTAATCAACAACACCAAAACAATTCATCACTCGACACAATGATGTATGATATTTTTGGATCCAACAATCTACGTCATAATTTATATCGTCTTCCTTACCAAAATGAGCATGATAATGACGAGGTCATGCAACAGGTGCGTCATAGTTTTTGGCACTAATTTATTTTATGATGTATGTTTTTAGTTAATTAAGTATTACTATATATAATATAATGTAAGTTGCATTTGTGTTATTTTTTTTAATTTTTTTAATTAATAAGACAACATTTTTACAAAATCCGACTCTCCGATCCGACTCGGCCGATTCCGATCCGACTCACCCGACTATTACTCTTCGGCCATCGGCCGACTCCGACTCCGACTCCGACTCTAAGAACTATGGTTTATACCAAAATCTGATAATGAAAAAATAGTCACATAAAATCTATAATGAAAAATTGAGACCCATTTATTGGTTTTATATTTCTAAAAACGAGAACAACTTTATCTTTCTGCGTATAAACTTGAAAGTCCTTTATTTATTGACAAAAAATATATGAATTTTTACGACTAAACGCCAATTTCAAATTTCAAATTCTATTATCACATAAAAAACGTTATTTTATGTTTTATATTGTGGGAACAATTGTTTCATAATTAGATATAATACATTTTCAAGTCGCTATAAGTTCGGCCTTGTTTTATATTTTATGTTTTAAGAAAAAATAATTCAAGTCTGTTTTGAGACATTTCTCTCTTCCTTTTCTGTTTATCACAACTCTAGCCATATAAAGAAACGAAAACCCCTTGTTGTTGTTCACCTCGCCGAGCCTTAGACCTCGCCCTCGCCCTCACTCGGTCATGGACCTCGATGCTGCCCTCGCCATGCCTCGCGCCCTTAACCTCGATGTCGTCCCGACTAGATATTGTCGCGGTGCTCATCATTTTCGAGGTATTTTTATGTTCAATTAGGATTATTATTATATAATTAGAACAAAATTAGAATAACGATTGAAGGAGTCCGTCTTTAATCTAGGTCTCGGGTCGTTGTAACTCTGGGACCGGCCTGCTAGCACAGCGATACAATATTTTATCACTTCGTATTTTGCTGCTTCCAATCGCGCGTCGCGCCCTTAATATATGTATTTCCTACAATTCATTTTTTCATTTATTAATTAAACAAAAGTCTGTACAAAAAATAAAACTACAAATTAGTCATCGAGAAATTACTATATTTGTTTTTCACCCGATCAAGTTTGTTGGTCAGATAAGTCGTTTCCGAATTTTTGCACAACTTTTCCACAATCTCCTGTAATGTTTTTTATTATTTAATAAATTTCTCAAATTTTGCACAACTTTTTTCCTAAATTTATGAAATACATCGTGTTTGCAATCAGAAAAATTCAAAATTTCCTCGTTTGACATCTTAGATAATTCACAATTCATGATTTTGTTATGAAATAATTTGCATTCATACCAATTTGACGAACTTATCATTACAAATGATCACTTTAGAATAAATACATGTACAACGAATTTTTTTTTTTTTTTTGAAGGAGATATTATCTCATCATTTATAAAAAATAAAAAGTTCTTACAGGTTACAATTAGACCCGAGGTGGGTCTATACAAAATATCCGTAGTTATCAAAAAGAAATAAAACTCGAAATGTTCCTGCTAGTTAATTAATTGCCGACGGAACATCCTCATTAGCAATTTGCTATCCATCTCTCGGCATCCGTTCTTATCAGAACGAGCAAGCTCGTGCACGACAGACCTTTGAGAGAGAAAACTCTACGATTTCTTTCTTTCCATAGATTCCACACCACCGAGAAACAATACGCCGTCCACTCGTTGTTTTTGCCCTTGTCGCTTACGTTCCTATTTTCCCACCATATCAACGAATTAGGTGACTCGTTTTAAGCACACAATTAAAATTGTACATCATATCAATTTTTCACACAATTTTTTTATAAATTATTCAACATCAAAATTTCAAATAACAAAAATAAAATTAAAAATCATTTAATACCAAGTAATATTTTTAAAATTATGAAAAGTTATAACAATACCAGAAATATATCAATTGTGATTTGGCCTTTGATTTAGATGTTAAGGGAAAATATATAATGGAGAGTTAGAAGAATACGTGGGGAATAAAATTATAAAACTACCTACGTTTCTAAAGTCACCTCCATATCTACGATGAAGTTTGGGTCCGGTGAAAATAGAGCAGATTTAATTAAAAAATAAAAATAAACTAGATTTGAGTGTGAATTTGCGAGTGAAATATATTTTGTGGACACTAGTTGTTTCTTTGCACCGCTAGCGTGTGAATATTTTTGTGAGAAAAACTATATATATATATATATATGTTTGCGCGTTAAATTTTATATTATATTAAAACAATATATTTATTTAATTATATTATTAGTAAAATAATGTTATATTTTGAGTAATTCTACACAACATGCTCTCGCAGCAGGATATTGATCCTACGGTTAATATTGTATTCACATTATAAAAATTAGTTTAACTTAATTCAATCCACACCATACACCTCGTCATTCTGATGTCAATCATGTTCTGAAAGCATGTTGTGTATAATTATTCTTACATTTTGGATCATTTTGGGATACAATTGTAAAAACGGTGAAGCTACAAACATAAATAAATAAGTTGGAAAATAAAAAAATTTAGGAAAGCAAAAATATTTTTTCTCGGAACTAACCATCTTGGCTTTAGAACTCTGAAACAAAACATTAATTTTAGAATATCCACAGTATCACATAAACTCACGAAATGGTGTTTTTGATAAAAAAAGAAAGGTGCAGCAGAGTTTCCCGTACATTACTCTATGTTGTATGGATACGGATATACGATACGGATACGATAATTTTCAATAAATCACGGATATAGATACGGCTATATAATTATTATTTCAATTTATTTATATTATATATAATAAATAAATTAATAATTAATTAATAATATTTTTAAATTAATTACCATAACAATAAATAAAATCAACTAAACAATACAAGTATTATAAAAATATCTTAAATTTATTCTAGAAGAGTCATAGAATTAATCTAGAAGTATCATATGTATTTTATTTAAAAATATTATGGACCGAAATATATCTCAGCCGTATCGCACTCGTATCCGTATCGGATACCCGCATCCTCAAGATACTTTTGTTATTGTTTTAATTTTTTAAGTATCCACGTAACATAGACATTACTAGATAAATCGGTTATGCCAAAATTTCTTGGCCTTTTGGGTCCAACGCTTCTTCTTGGCACATATTCATGCTACATTAAACCCTAGAATGAAAGTAAAAATTATCTTGTTCAATAATGGAGATTTGATTGTGAATAGCATCAATGGCAATTCACAATACACAAAAATTATAGAAGAAATTATGAAATCATGAATCTTTATGGCGTAATGTTAATAATTGTAAAATTTAAAGGGCCATAATGTAAAGAGTTACTTCCTCCCCGTAAAATTTAAAGAGCCATAATATTTTATCCAGTTAAGTATAAAACTACTAGAAATAACAATCATGTCTAAAATAACTCAGAATACAACTAATGAACAAAACTGGAATAATGCGTTACACCACAAAAAGTCTAGACATCAAAAAAACATCTCAAACAAAAAAGAAAATTCAAATTCCGTTTAATTTAAGCTCCGACAATTGGGGCCTCCGTGATTTCCACATCTTCGGCAGGCCTTTCGATTTTGGTACCCAAATCCTCCTTATAATCTCCGTGCACCTACAAAACCAAAATATAAATTTATTCATGATATTTCTCATAATTTATAGGGGTATTTTGTAAGAGTTTACCTCCATGAGTTTGCCGAGATCGAATTTGGGATATTTGAGAATCTTGACTTTGCGAACGAAAACATTCTGGAGCGGGAAAATGCTGCTCGTGGCCTTCTCGATTTCCTTTCCAATACTTTCAGGAATGAATTTCGCAACGAGATCTTTCAAATCACACGTGGAAGCTTGTGCCACCATAATCTCGCTCATTTTACGCCTAATCTGTTAAAAATTAAAAATAATTCAAAATTAAAAAATTGACATTTTTTTGGTTAAAAAAAGATTAAAAAAAGTGAGGAAATGCTGACCTGGCGGATCTGGCTGCTCTGTGCGTAGCAAGTACGCTTGACTTGGTTAGGGCGTCTTTTGGTGAATCCAATGCAGAACATTCTTAGCATATAATTATCTGTGGTTTTAACGTCGACGTGGGCTTCGATTAGGGTTTGCCATTTCTTGACAAGTGACCTCAGCTTGTCGGTGGTGAAATCCATTCCCTAAAATACCAAATTTAACGATGAGTTGTTTAGGGGTATTTTTGTAATTAATTACTGACCCAGAAGTTGGTGAGCACGTTGCGGCCTTGAATATCCTCGGCTCTGAGGCGGATCTTTCTGTGAGATTGATCTTCGTCATTGTTTTGAAGATCGGCTAGACTGACTTCGAATATTCTGTGCTTCAATCCGTCAGATGCGATCTAATGGGAATTGTTCAAAGAAATCGAGTTAATTGAATGCAGATGGATTTAAACATGGAGATAGTAATGGAGAAGGGGGTACCTTGGTTCCCTGAGTTCTGGATACGAGGGTTTTGCCGACGCTCCTCGTGCTGAACATGGTTGGTGCCTTGATGTCATACCAATCCTTCTTGGTGAACGGATCAACCCTGGAATACAGAATTTCAGAATCAAATTAAATAAATTCACCAAAATTTCAAAAAATCAAACAATTTCGTTAAGGAGATGGATTAAGGTGTACTTACGTCTTCTTCTTCCCTCCCTTCTTTCCCTTTGAGATCCTCTTGTTCTTCCTGAAATGAAAAAAAAAAACAGAAAAAACACAGTTGAATAATCAGATAAAGGAATTATAATGGGAGGAGAAATGAATGAAAATGAGGGAGAGATACTGACCCGACAGCCATGGCTGGTTCTCTGAGCTCGCGAGCTCTCGGTAGGGTTTTTCGGCTAGGGTTTGAGAGAATGAGAGCTGCGCCCAAGCTTACAATTGACTTATTTATAGAAGATTGGTGGATCTTCCGATTGAAAATCGGACGGTTAGGACATATTTCAGAAAATCTATTACGAGCTCCCAAAAAATATGTTTTTGAGTTGTAGAAACATTGGGCCAATATTATTGGGCTTTATTAAGTGATTTTTTTTTAACACTTATCTGGGTTCTGAATTCGTAATCATGTTGTTTTTCTTTGAGAAAACCTGGAAAATATTTAATTCCTCTCATCCCAATTGTCCCCTATCAGATATATCAATCAATAATCATGTACGAGTCTATGACACTAGCTTTATCCGGGCAATTGCACGAGACAACTTTTCATGCATCAAAAGAATTAGAAGGAACTAACGTTGTGCCCGCGCGATTGCAGAAGTTTTGCTCTATATTCTAAGTTAATATATTTAATTAGCATGATAACTAACACATGTTAGTTATTAATTTAATACGTAATTGACATTAGTTCGAATTTATAAATTTAAATCAATATTAATGAATATTTAATGATATGTTCTAATTATCACGTTAATTAAATGCAATAGCACGTTAATGATATGTTCTAATTTATAAATTTAAATCATAAAATTTTACATTTTTTTATGAAAGGTACAACTGATATTAAAAAAAAATTACTTTACTCCAAAATGTACCCGCCCGTCGTATTCTCCATATTTGTACTATTACATTTAATTAACGTGATAATTAGAACATATCATTAAAAATTCATTAATATTGATTTAAATTTGTGAATTCGAACTAACATTAATTATGTATTAAATTAATAACTAGCATGTGTCAGTTACCATGTTAATTAAATAAATTAACTTAGAACATAGGGCATGTTATGGTTGCGCGGGCTTTGCTCTATGTTCAAAGTTAATATATTTAATTAACATGATAACTAACACATGTTAGCTATTAATTTAATACGTAATTGACATTAGTTCGAATTTATAAATTTGAATCAATATTAATGAATCTTTAATGATATGTTCTAATTATCACGTTAACTAAATGTAATAGAAAAAATATGGAGAATACGGCAGGTACATTTTGGAGATTCATAAAATTTTTTTTCTTCACGGATATTGATATTAAAAAAAAAGTTTTTACTTTACTCCAAAATGTACCCGTCGTATTCTCCATATTTGTACTATTGCATTTAATTAACGTGATAATTAGAACATATCATTAAATATTCATTAATATTTATTTAAATTTATGAATTCGAACTAATGTCAATTACGTATTAAATTAATAGCTAACATGTGTTAGTCATCATGTTAATTAAATAAATTAACTTAGAACATAGAACATGTTAGGGTAAAATTTGGGGAAGAATATAAAATTTTCAATTGAAAATTAAAAAAAAAATGACACGTGTCTCATTTCCTCATATGTTAGAGATTAGTTCTATGTATAATAGTGTGTGTCTCGCCGAAGCAAATCATTTTTAGCTATGAATGAACACAAAATTCAACTCGGTAAATAATTGTACATCATATGTTGATTGCGTGCATGATATCAACGAATTATGAATATATTGTAAGTAACGTGTAAATACACAATACATAAAATATAACTATTTCACAACAAAACAAGATATAATGTTACATAACTTTTCATAATATTATGTAACTTTTAGTAATAAGAGAAATTATAAGAATTACAACAATACCAAACATTAATGAATTCATATATTAAAAAATCATGTAATCCAAAAAAAAAATTAAAAATTTCATTCGGACATGAGAATGGTGCGTTTGCATGAGTAAATCATGATTTTTGCAAATTACTACGGGAACCTCATGCAATGACAATAACGATGGCGATGACGATGACGATGACGTTGACGTTGACGATGACGTTGACGATGACGACCACGATGACGATGACGATGACGATGATTTAAACATGTGGGTTTTTCGAAACCATTTATTTTCCATTTATTTATTCGACATAAAATGTACATGACCAAATAGGACCAGCAAAGACATTGCAACAAACAATGCGGTCCAAATCAACTCTGTTTATTTTTTATACAAAATCGACAAAATCAAGAAAAAGAATGACGGAGTTGTTAAATTTTAACGTATCAATCGGAGAGGGCTTATTGTCCGAAAGTTTATCTTGTCAAATTTTAAGGTTTTTTTCGATCAGACATAAAATATGTCAGCAACTGTGTCTACGCGAAAGAGATTAATTTATAATTGTTTTATTTAGGCGCAACACTACTCGGTACGTGAATAATACGGCAAAGAACAAATTTTTATGTTCATTTAAGAATCAATATACACACAAATTGTTTGAATGCTTTTATTGTTTTAATGCGTAACCAACTCGATAGGACATAAAATATGCGAATAACTTTTTCTATACGAAAGATGTTGTTTTAATGCATTTATCATTATTTAAGAGCAAATAAGTCGGTATGATTTATAATTGCTTTAATGCATTTATCGTTCTTTAGGCGCAAACAACTCAGTATAGGAATTGCTAGGATTTCGGGTAACCATATTGCACAGCGAAAGTTACCAGACTCCTAATGTCATGGATTTGTGTATTGCTAATTAGATACGAAGGAAGAGTTTCAAAATTATACCTCAAATTTAGTTCAAATATGGTTAAAGGAAGTTTGCAGAGATCACGTTACGCATGCTCCAACCGGCACCACCCTCTATCGGTATCCACATGCGACTCGTTTAGACTGGATGTGAAGGCCTCCGATGCTAGTCGGATCCTTCCTCCCTTCTAAAAATCTGCTGCCATCCTCTATCGGTACAAAACAGTCAATATTTATTATATTAGAGGCCATATATATTATGTCTGTGAGATTTCCCCCACAATTCTCTCACAATTATAATTCATGATTAATTCAATAATTATTGTTTTGAATTAATGATTAATTAATAATCTATTTTGCTAATTATGAGATTAATTCCATATTAAATATTTAGTAATCATGACTTAATTATTAATCTACTTTGCTAATTATGAGATTAATTAGTGTGGGAGAATTGTGGGGGAAATGAGGAGGGGGGAGTATAATTGTCCATTATATTATACACAAAATTTTGACTATTTTTTCTTTTTCTGAACTTTTGCTTCGTTCATATTTGGTCGGGATTCGTCCTGTGAACAACTGCGGATGCGTTTGGTAAAAATGTGGTTTTCACAGGTTATAGATTTGTTCTTTTGCTGATGCCTGATCGACTTTCACATTGCCGCATGAACTGTTTTTCGTCCAGAACAGATTGAGCCAATGTTATTTTTTTGTATATGAAACAGATATATATATTTTTTCAATGTACCTTTCGATTGATCTTTTCGAGCCAGCGCTTTTTGTAGGTGTTTTGCTTGTTGGCGACGTGTTGGTGTTTGCTGATTTGGTTGTTTTCATCATGGTTGTTGTTTGCGTATTATTCGCACTCTCTGCCTCAAATTATTTTTTGACCATTTCTGTTGCAGTGGCCGCGTTGATGTTGGAGATTTTGGTGACAGTGAAGACAGGGTGTTTATTCGATGTTGGGAGAATCGAGTATTTGACGGTGAAATTAGCTTTTACTTTCCTGAGTTCTTTGATGCGTAGGGGAAACTTTCCTTCAAATTGACGGAGCAACCTATCTGTTTTTCTGCTAATTCTCCGAGGAGAACAAAGCGGATTTCGTCTCTATCAGTATTCAGTATGTTCACAAAGACGATGACTTTGTACCTGCAGGATATGTGTAATACTATTATCTTTTCGGTTCTTCGAACCATGTATCGCTGATTAGTTTAAAAAATTGGCATAAACATGATTTGTTACCAGGGTACAATTTTTTGCGCTCGTCCTTGACATCTCTCACAATAAAAGTCGTCGAGTTCCCTGAGTTTCTTGTGATGAGAATCGCACGCATGATAATACCATCCAGGTGGAGTATCTGGCTTTGATGTTGGATAGGCAACTAAATTCTTTGTTTTGCATCTGTTAAACGATAGACATAAATTATTTTTTATTTTTTCATGTTGCTGAATAGGGCCAATGAGTAAAGATTTTTTACTTTTTATTCTTTGTAGTACGTCGCGAATTCTTTCACAGTTGCCGAGGGGGCGGTACGTTCTTCGTTTTTCGCTTGTGGTTTGACTGAATTTTCGCCTGACATTATGGATGTATCATATCTGCCAAAAAAAGGGCGTAGTTAGTTCATAATATATCTTTGTTTTTTCAAGAGTTGTGCATTTTTTTCATGGAGCTTACCCTTTTATGATGTTGGCATAGTTTGGAATCGATTCGTCAATGAAGATTCGCGTGCCCGAGTAGGTGCTCAAGTGGTACCCTGCAAAATGCCAATAGGAGAGGTAAGAAGTTTTGTTCTTTTCTGTGTGTTTTGTTTGGTGTTCGTTGCAAACCATATCATGTTTTCCATACCTTTGGTAGTTCTTAATTTGCAGAGAACTAAATGCCATCGGAACTTGCTTGTTTTTCGATTTTTCTATCATGGCTTATACATCCAGAGACAGCCAGTGTTCGCTCCAAAGTGAAACTCGTATCCCTTTCTCGCTGCAATTACGGGCAAACAGAATGTAATTGTTTCTTGTGAGTTAATTTTTTTTTTACCTGTCATCAACGATTTGCATATCACGCACAGAAGTCGATTTGTTGCCTGTTTTTACTTCTCGTGGCGAGTATATACGCGTACCTTTTCCCATTGCATATGTACATAATCTTACAAAGTTAGTAATGTTTACTGATTGTATTTATTTATTTCATTATGCAAAGTTGTTTTAAATTTTTTTGGTGTGTACCTATAATTCTTTTCCCATCTACGCTCTCTCTAGTGATTCGATCGATGCTAACAAAGTTGAAGAAGGACAGTGGAACATACTCGATGTCTGGCCTCAGAGTAATAGTACTATAGTAGTCATGTTGGTTATTTCGAGGTGATAATTGTGCTCGATTGTCCTGCATTTGACTCGTTTCGATTCAACAATGAAGTTTCTGATGTCGTATACGTGTCCTTCTATTAGCTCCGGTTTGATGAGTTGTGCATGTTCTTTCTTGATGACAGCCTCCATTGCGATTCCCTGCATTGTTTTTTTTTAGTTCATAGAGATTTTGTATGATCCGAATCATTAATTAGAGTCATAAATATATATTTTTTCATTTGCATTGATCCGAAGCTCTTCATGGATGAGCATGCTTTCGAGACCATATTTTTCTCCCGTCGCCCGAAATCTTGAACACCCTAACAGTGATAGTTGTGTCCCTTGTTTGCTCGTTGAGAAGAGAAAGAGTCGTCCATGTTTCGTCTTCCGACATCTGGAAAGAGAGAGAAAGTGTCAAACAAAATGTGATCATAGTATTTTGGTAAAATTAAATTTTAAAAATTATGTCATGTCATTAAAAATTATGTGAGAAAATACGGACATACATCACTACTTAAAAAATAATAATAACTATAACTTTCATCACCTAATATTCCACTAATTTTCGGACAAAAAGTTTCAAAATGTGATCTTTTCATGCAAGTGTCATCCTGCATGACTTTGTATGCCTATCATGTATCATGAATTCATGGCTTTGTAAACTATTTCATACATTAAAAGTAAAAAGTAATATTTTTCATGTATAGAAGATTTTTGTATGATTTATGGAAGAAGAGTAATAAATATCATTTATCATAAATAAGAATATAATAGTTATTTGATAAAAAAAAATTTTAATTGTTCTTCATTAAGTCATGTTACACTTGCAATAGCACCACCATAAATATTATATGTCAAGGAACGAGTTATCAGTTAATGAATACAAAATTCAATTGAATTAAATTAAAAAATAAATTACTTAATGGATAAATTCATGGTTGAAAATAGTTTCGCTAAACGTTACGCAACACCGATATAACTTAGTTCAGAGGCAAAACGTTACGCGCTGCAGTTTTGTAGCTCGCTACGTCTAAATAAAATACTTTTAAATTAAATTAGAAGAAATCAAATGAATTTAATTAAAGAAATTTATTTTTTGAAAATTTTAATAATTTAAAAATGTTTTGGTTGATAAATAAACTAAAAAAAACCCATGTCTCGGTAGAGATGTTTTGACTTGTTGGAGATGCTCATATTCATATATGTCATTAATTATTTTATGCGCTACAAATTATATCATCCGAAATATCTCTCGCAATTGCGCACGCTACTCGCTATCGCTACTCGCTATCGCTACGAAAAATGATTATCACGCTACGGACCGCTACACGCTATTTGTAACATTGAATAAAATTAAAATATTAAAAACTTGATTAAATTTTGGATAAAAGATAACTAACTAAAAATACAATTTTTTTATAAAAATTACATAAATTATTTTCCTGTTTTCTTATTATTATATTGCAAATAATAACAACTTTATTCCCTTATGTACTATTTTAATGTCTCCATGGAAGAAGAAAAAAAAGTTAATATTCTTTTTCAAATAAATCATTTCTAGATAGGACCATGAGTTTTGCTCGTGGCTCGCGACTCGCTCGTCGACTCGAAAAAGAACTCGAAAAGAACTCGCTCGGCAATAGCTTAAATTACTTTTGAGTTGAGTGGAGCCAGTTTGAACCAAAGTCGAGTCAAGTTCGATGTAGGATCAACTCAATCGAGTTCGACTCGAGTCAATTTCGAACTTGACCAATATCGATTTCGAATCAATTTCGAGATGGGCCTATACTGATTTCGAGTGATTTCAAGTCGAGTCGATTTGATGGAAAGCTAAATAACAATTCAATTTCGAACCACTATCGAATCGAATCGAGCCGACCCGACCCGAGCCAATATCGAATCGAGTTCGAACTGAATATTTTGACTCGTGGCTCCGTGTCGATTTCGAATCGAGTTCGAGCTGGACCCAACACGATCGAACTCGATTTTTATGCAATCCTATTTCTAGAAAAAAGTGAAAGTTGAATTCAAATTTTGAAAAATACATCATTCAATGAAATGAAGTCAAAAGAAACACACATACATACTCCTAATTTACGAGAAACATACCCACACCTAGGGGTGTCAATGAGACGGATATTGTCCGAACCGACCCGAACCGTATCCGAAGAAATATCCGAATCCAAAAAAATATCCGGATCCGGAACCGTATCCGTTTTTACGGGTATGGATCCGGATCTAGGAGCTAATTTTTTGATGGATCCGGATACTATCCGGATCCGAATAAAATTTCTAAACGGATAACCGTTTTGTTGAAATCATGATCAAAATCATAATAATATATAATATATAATAATTATATTTTAATTCATAATAATACTTAATAATCAATAATATATATAATATATATGTATATATAATTTGTTGTAAAATTACAAAATAATGATGACATGAATACTGAAAATAATATTATATTATTATATCATAGTATCCGTTTTAATATTCGAATATGATCCGTATCCGTATTCGTATCCGGCAATATCCGAACCGTATCCGTTTAATATCCGAACCGTATTCGTATCCGGGTAATATCGTATCCGAATCCGTATCCGGAAAAAAAAAATATGGATATGGGAATATGGCATGACCACTATCCGAACCGTTGACACCCCCCCACCCACACACCACCCCACATACATCACTTCATAAGCTCCCAAAAGAACCAACATGGTAACAGCCACAGTTAATCTCAAATACTTCATCCCACGGTGCGTCCGCGGCTCCTGGATCCTTATCCTATACGCCCCACAAGTCCTGTGATCCATGTAACCATCCAATTCTATGGCATCTTATCAAGAGATACAGAATGTATGTATACAAAGGATCTGCGTAGTGGGTGAGCCACCAACAAACGAGACGAGAAGAGTAACGCAGACTAGCGCGTGACTCGTGACTCCCCAACGCCTTCACCATTTCTCTCTCCCTCGGTTTCACCTTTTCCCCCCCTCCCCCCCTTCCCCATTCCTCCCCTCTTTCAATCTACAAAAAACCCAATTCTCTCCCTCCCTTGCACTTCACCATCATGAGTTATTACAATCAGCAACCTCCAGTCGGCGCTCCTCCTCCCCAAGGTTCGTCCGAATCGAAGATTCATTTTTGGGTTTGAGATTTGATTTATTGATTTGGTTTTTGAATTTTGTGGATTGATTTGTAGGGTATCCGCCGGAAGGATACGCAAAGGACGGATATCCACCTCCTGGTTATCCTCAACAGGGTTATCCACAACAGGGTTACCCACAACAGGGTTATCCACCTCAAGCTTATCCTGCTCAGGGCTATCCTCCTCCTTATGCCCAGCCGCCACCTCAGCAAAGCTCCGGCCCTTCATTCATGGAAGGATGGTATACTCTCTCTCTCTCTCTCTCTCTCTCTCTCTCTCTCTCTCTCTCTCAACAGACATGCATATGTCGTCATGCATGATACAATTTTGATTATTAGCCATTTTATTCCGATCCTAAGATAGTTTCTATTGAATAATTGATTTATTCTTATTACTGTAAAAATGGGTATAAACTAAAAATTTTGTTCTTGGTTGTTAATCTTGAAAATGGTCTCAAATTGCCAATTCCCTTGCACATTTGGGGGTAAATTGGGTTAAATTGAGCCTTAATTTGTTGATTGCATAATTAATTGCCTTGATTAAAATTGAGTGTTTGTACTAATTACTCTGTGAATTTGTTATCTCTCTAGCCTGGCTGCGCTTTGCTGCTGTTGCTTATTGGAGGCTTGTTTTTAGAAGGAATCGATCATTTGCCTTTCAATTATTTGACTATCATGAATTGAATTATAATGTTGTTTAGTTAATTTAGTTACCGTGATGTTATATGTAATCAAATTGGATTGTGTCATTCGATGCGTGTGGTTGTGTTGAATTAACATGTCTTGTTGAATCCTAGATTGTGTTGGATTTTCGTGTTTTTTCCCCTCTTGTGTTATGTGCATTGCGAACAAATTTTTTCAGTAGAGATATATTTCTGCAAATTAAATGTATTGACAATTGAGTTTACTAACTGACTGTAGGTTCATTGAGATGTATAGTTTAGATAGTATACGCCTTACTATAATCTTATTGAGTTAATTAACTTAGATTTGAAATTCATTACTAATTAATTGATGGGATTCTATCTATAATTATTGGATTAGGCAGAGTGATATTGTTTGACCTAATTCACCCCAACCTTTGTATTGTTTAATTCATCTTATTGGAGCATTTTCATTATCATATATTGTCCACCACTCATCACATGAGAAAAATATGCTTAGTTTTTAAAAATTGTGTTTACATATTGATCGGAATAGATTCGGAATCATGTCAGTTTTTATCATTCGTACTTCTTTTTATTGAATTGGAAAGATCTTTTTTATTCAACTTTCAATATTAGGTAATTAATGGAGTGAATCAATGATTTATGATTTATTGTGATATGAATACACTCAACCATTTATCCTATGAAGTTATGAACCATGCATTGGCAAAATAAAAATAAAATGAGATCTCGCAATTTTTTTTTTTAATGATTTAGCGCATCACCTTTCTTCCACTACTAAACAAAATTCAAGAAAGACTAGGGTCTTGGAAAGGAAAATTATTATCCTAAGGAGACAGACTTACACTATCCAAAGTCGTGATTAACGCATTACCACTTCACTACATGCAAGCAATGTAACTCCCCGTACGGGTAACGGCAACATAGATAAATCAACTAGAAGTTTCTTATGGAAAGAGAATGCAATTTGTAAAAGGGAGCACTATCTCATTAATTGGGAAAATGTCACACTCCCAAAGAATAACGGAGAATTAGGACTTGTTTATCTACCTACACAAAATAACGCTCTATTACTAAAGTGGCTTTGGAATTGGACTCAAAACGGTGCTTTCTCAGTAAAATCGGCATACAGAATTTGCCGCAACCTGGGTATCATAATACAATGGAACAAAAGGTTATGGAAGATCAAACGTCCTCTAAAAATAACGTTTTTCGCTTGGCTTACTTTTCACCAACGAATTCTAACTGCGGATAACCTCATTATACGTGGATGGCCTAACCAAACATGGCGTGTCAATTGCCCATTTGCCAAAAGGATATGGCATAAAGCCTCATCACGACTAGGATTCGCCATTTCGCACAAACAGGATATCATCCATTTCTGGTCGGCTAATAGGTTAAAAAGAAATTAATTTAATTGATACATTTTTAAAATAATTACTAATCCTCAAAATACCCTTTTGAAAATGTCCAATCATAAAATCACCCTAGGTTAAAAGGCACAAATAACAACAGGAAAAAATGGGACCTCATATTCGTCGCCTGCATTTGGCATATATGGAAACGAAGAAATCAAGCCATCTTTTCAAACAAACGACTATCGGACCGCGCGAACTTCATCATGGATACTAAGGAAGCTGCCTCCGGGGGCAGATCATGTTAATTAATAACTAATAGGACTTCAGATTTTTGATCTACTTAGCCTAACAACCTCCTAACTCTCTCTTTTTAATAAAACCCGAGCAAAGCGTAATACTTTGCTCATTCAAAAAAATTATCTCGCAAAAAAAAAAACTGAATTAAATTATTTATACATGAGTGTTGTGCATAACATATTTGAATTAAAAAAATCTGCCACGAATTGCTGAAGTGGTTCGCCGAAACCACACAACCCACCATTTGGTACGACTTCGATAATACAACTTTAGATCGTGACATATATTCTTCAAATAGAAACTACCACTAAAATCAAAGACCACACCTTCATTGAGCTTGATAAACATATCCACCACCTCTTCTTCGCTTCGTAACTCATGTCGAATAATTCCTTTACTTACTAACAGGGCTACATCTTTGGCTTCCTTAACAAGCTGAGACATGAAGAAGATATATGCAGTAATATCATTTCCAAAATCCGAGTTTTTTTGTTCTAATTCAGGGCATGTTTGGATGATTGTGTTAGAAATTACATGAAGTAAATTCACCTACCGCAAGTCGACATTCCGTAATTTCACTTCAAATTATAATGTTTGGATTCACGAAAGTGACACTACCAGATTTTAGTTTTTTATGTTTGGCTTGATGTAAATGAATTATGAAATTTCAATATTTATGTATTAAAATTTTCAAACTAATTTAACCATTAAATATAATTTTTTTATTTAATCAAGAAACTAATAATCATCCAAAACATAATCATAAATCCTAATCTGGTACGAAACAAATGAAAGAAATACAGTTTCGGATCAATCGTAAAAGTGTACACAAGGATAAACGAATGTAAGCGTACATTCGTGGTCATAACTTTCAGTAGGAAAATCCAATTTGAATGGTTCAAATTGGGTTAGATAGATAATAAGATTATCTATAACCTTCATGTAGAAATATATTTCATATGAACGAAGTATCAGTGTCGTTTCTATGAAATACCGAAAGGGTGCAACAGTATGACATACAGTTAGTAAAACTGTCATAACTTTTGCATACGAACTCCAATTTGGCCAGGACAAATTGGGTTGGGTAGATAGTAAGATTACCTACAACTTTCGTGAAGGTTAATTTTCTGTCAGAAGAATTTACTAATTTCGTATGGACAGAATACTGAACAGGATACATGCAGTTTTCTGTGTGAAAATGTGTATATTGGATATACATGTCTTTTGGCCCATCATAATCCTATGTGATATAAATATGATTTTTCTCTCTCCTCTATTCAGTCCAATTCATTTTATCTAGAGAATTAATCCAGAATATTGAGAGTCATATTTCCGAGAGCGAAAGAGTGCGAAGAGAGAAAACCGAGAAAAATGAGTTTTTCTCGGTATAGAGAATCAATCAATCAAGCAAGTTCGTCGGTGCTTCGTCTAGGCAGTTGCACCCGCGACCGACGTCTTCCGACTCAAGGTGGATACACGTAGAGGAACGACATGTGTGGTTCTTCGATTATGATCGATCCGGAGGAGCGTTAATCGTCAACGAGCGGTGAAAGACGCGTGGTGTGGGACGCGCGGATTGTCACCAACGTGACAGGAGAAAGATAGCAATCAACCCTTCGAGTGCAATCAATTTTGCACTGGTATGAATCTATCCTTCTTATTTGCATTGTACCCTTCGAAGTCATGGCGTGATCTTGGATTATGGGAACCGGACCGGGCCTACATATCTGCTGCGCGGGCCTGGGGACGGGATAAATTCCCAACAACATATATATACTTACAAAGAATTGTCTTGCAAATAAGATTATGTTACTGCACCAATTATGTATCCTATTTAATAGCTAGAATGAACAACTGATGGGCAGTATTTAAGTCAGATTAAGAAAATGGATTAAAAAAATCAAGTAATCAGGTTTATTTGAACTATTGACTTCAAATTAATCAAATTTCAGAGTTGGAGGTATATTCGAGTTGACTTCGATTGGAAAATTAAAAAATGAATTACATAGTTGGAGGGAGATTCAAGTTGATTTAAGTTGGAGAAAGAGGGCGGCTTACAATTTGAGAACAAATCTAGTTCAATTCGAGATCCCCAATAATACCCCCAATTCAAACCCAAATAACAAAAAAATTCTTGAATTTGAGAAGAAATCGAGTCAATTCACTTGCAGAGTCGGAGTGAGCAGTGAGGGTTGAACGAAGAGAGGACGTTGGGCTGAACGAGGAGAGAGGGGGCGCTAGTTGGGAGCGAGCAGAGAGGACGAGGTTGAGTTGCACGAAGAGAAGGGACGCTGGTTCGTAGGTGATTTATTCGCTCGCCAAGTTTTTCTTTGTGATGTATCTCCACTTCTCGTAATTTTGAAGGGAGGTGGAGTTGCAGGAAAAGAGGATGAGGATGTAAAATGAGTTACAGAAGTTTAATAAAATACATCAAACCAAACAACAAAAAATAGATTAATGCAGTAACTACACTTAAATAAAGAGGAATTGTTTTCATCTATAGTCAGATAGGGAATTTGTAGTACATTGTCGATGAATCTCACATCCAAGAGCGAATGGGGGTTATTTTCATCAAATTCTCTCTTGATAAGGTTTACTCCTACCATATTATATTGCGCTACTTGGTGCCAACAATTTGCCAGTTGGTTATCTCGAGTGAATTGCGTGAAATCGAAGTACTCGCCGTTTTGACTAGGTCTTAAGTATATATGACATAGGTGTAATAAGTGGTGAAAATCTCTTGGTGCTCGACGAAATGGGCAAATTTTTATGAGAGCGACGGCACGGTGTTCTGTTGATGTTCCCCTATAAAGAGGTCATACAGTATCCTCACGACAAAAAATGGAATCTGATTTTCTACAAGAAGAAGGTAGTGCGCGATGAAATAGTAATCCAGCATTTCCATTTTATTGTTAGAATCTTCCTTTTCAGCAAAATCGATTCCGGTATGGTAATGATTAATGAACCAAGTCTATAGCATAAAGAGAGACAAGAACAAAGAACCCATCAAGCAAGAGCATTTCTACGAACTTACCGCTTTCCATTTTTATTTCTTTGGTGTAATAGGGTCCTCGCAATGTGTTCTATTTTTGTGAGTTCCTTGATATAATCATGGTTTTGAATATCGGACTCGGCCGGCTCCGTCGATTCGGGACTCGGTCGACTCGGGACTCGGTCGACTCGGACAAGACTCAGGCGAGTCGGAAAAAAAAATCGGACTGTTATTAAAAAAAAAATCGAAAAAAATAAAATAAAAATTGAAAAAATTAAAAAACATTATAAGAACAAATTTAACTAATAAAAGTTCAAATTACGACATAACATAGTACATAACATATTTATGAAAGTCGAAATCGGAATCAGAAATTATTTTAAAACAAAATAATTTAAAAAATAAATAAATTATAAATAAATAAATTTGGGTAAAAGCTATAATATTTAATGATAGAATATTATATAAATATGTATTGCATTTATATGTATGCATTGTGTTTATTACTTTATTTATAAAAAATAATTGTATTACGTGTATATTAAAAGACCTGATACCAATATTAACAAGTGACCTATGTAAACTAAAATAATTTTAAAATTTATTAACAAAGTCATTAGTACAAACTGACATTTCTAAATCATAATAATTACAATTACAAAATAAAATCATATTTATTAACTAGGTCAAATTACCATGAATCATAATAATTTTAAAATATATTATACCTAGATTAATAATAACCTGGATTTGAAGTATTTTAAAAACTTGGAAAATAACAACCTGATTTGTTTATTCTCAAATCGGAATTCATTTTCTCAGTTTTTTATTACCTTAAGAAACCAGAACTTTAATTCTGTTTTTTTTTAAAACTCAAGAAACAAAGAAAATAATTCCCATCTTCACCAATTGAATTACTACCCAAACACAGAACCGGCAACAATGGTGCTCCTCTCTCTCTCTCTCTCTCTCGATCTCTCTCGATCTCTCTCGATATGTCTGATTGGTGGACAACAATGATGCTCACCTTGGCAAGTCATTTTTCATTCCTTATTACGAACTATGGTACATATACCATTGTCCAATCTTAAAAAAAAAAAAAAATTCAGCGACTCCCCTGGCGAGATATCCGACCGAAACTCGGTTCTGGACCGACCGAGTCTGAGTCGACTCGGCCGAGTTTTTTTTTACTCGGCCGAGTTTTTTTTTGACTCGGCCGATATTACGAACCATGGTTATTTTTTCACGGTTGAATTTCCTTATTTTCAATTTGATGATGTTGATCGTTTACTAATTATTCTTTCTCTAAGAAACAAATTTTGATTCTTTGAGTAATTTGTTTGCCTATTTTAGTAGTTTTTTTGTTTTTATTTGACATTACTTGTGAATATAACAACTTATAGTTTTCTAACTGTAGAAGTTAGAGAAATTCATAATGCAATGTTTTTTTCATCATTGTGATTTTCAGTTTTTAATTCAACAAATTGGGTATGTTGAAATGTGTTGGGAATCGCCGGCTCCGAGCCCCGCATAGCAGAATGAAGGGCTCGATCCGTTTTCCTAAATCCAAGATCACGTTATCCCTTCGATGCACGAACATAATGAAACATACAAACCATACCCCGTGAAATTGATCACGAACGAAGGGATGACACGCTTTTCTTTGTGCTTTTCGCCGCGTTTACTTCGTGTATGTCCCACGCCCACACGCCTTCACACCGTTAAACACGACTTCGGTTGTTCCTTTGTGTGTCCCATGCCCGCACTTCTCAATAGTGTTCTATGCGAACTCCTTCTTCGATTGGATCACAAACAAGGATCAAAGAGATGATACCGTGAGTTGCGATCTTTCTGTCACACACATGACTGCCTAGACGAAGTGTGTATGAACTTGTTTATCTTCAATTCTTCATTGATTAAGATCTCTAATTGAGAAAACTACTTTCCCCTTTTTCTTTCTCTTTGATTCCCACTCTTTGGAATGTGTATTAGCCTTGTTAGAATGAACCTAGACATGATTAATCTATTAGAGAGAGACACACATCCTATATTATAGTATATCAGATAAGAATTGGCCAAGGCGTGTGTGTAACTATTACAAAGTTTCGGTGAAGCTTGCATTTCGTCCGAACGGGATGCACTGTCCCAAAACTGCATAATCATTATTATACAATCTCGAGACCTTCCGTTCGAACGAAGACCATCTTTCGTTCGATCGGAATATCTCCTGGAAGCTAGTTATTCACAATCTCATTATACACTAATTTATTCCCACAAACGCGTACGTCCGTGAAGGAAATCGATCCGACCCCGGGCCCGCACAGCGGATATGAAGCCCCGGTCCGGTTTCCGAATTCCGAGATCATGCCTCGACTTCGAGAGTACGATGCAAAGTAGGATAGACGATTACCAGCGTGAAATTGATCACGCACGACGGGTCGATCGCTCGCATCCTTCCCTTCTCCGGTGTCACGTTGGTGACTAGTCCGTGCGTCCCATACCACACGTCTCCCACCGTTTGGACTCCATGAACGTCTGCGGTTTGATCACAACTAAGAGCCACATGTGTCGCTCCTCTACTTGTATCCACCATAAGTCGTAGCACCTCGATCACGGATGCACCTGCCTAGACGATGCACCGACGAACTTGGTTGATCGCGTTTGATTCTCTAATTCGAGAAAACCCCTTTTCTCTTTTCTCTCTTTCTCATCACACCCATTCAACTATTGATGGTGTTCTTTAGAATGATCGTCTCAATTAGTCTAATATGAATTAGATTCAGGATTAACTCTTTATTGACTTTGATTGAAATATTAGATCAGAGAGAAACATCATATATATACTACATAGGATAAGGATATGCCAAAAGGTATGTATATATACTATACACATTTTCAAAAAGAAAACTGCATGCACCCTTTCAGTATTCTGTTGAAACAAAATGGTTAAATCGTTCCAACTGACTTCAAACCTTCACGAAAGTTGTAAATAATCATATTATATTTTCTACCTAATTTGGCCCAGCCCAATTGGAGTTCGGATGCGAAAGTTATGATGGTTTTTACTAACTGTATGTCAAATTGTCGCACCCTTTCGGTATTCCATTAAAATGACACTGATACATGGCTCAAATGAAATATATTTCTTCATGAAAGATCTAGATAATCTTATTATCTATCCAACCAAATTTGAACCATTCAAATTGGAGTCGTTATCTGAAAGTTATGCCAGTTTTACTATAAATGTTTCGTATGCCCACGAACGCATGTGTTCGCTTGTCCTTCTACGTACCATTTTACCGTTGATCCAAAACTGTATTTTCTTCAGTTCATTTATTCTTATAGTACCATTTTACCGATGATCCAAAATTGTATTTTCTTCAAAATTCTCTTAGCAGAGAAATTGAAAAGAAAATAACGATTATAAGGTAATTTATGCTTTCTATTGAGTGCAATTTGCCAATTTAGGATCTCATGAGTGAATAGGCCCTCTTTACTTTGTAGAGATGAAAACCTCGACTCGAATCTGGTTAGTGACTCAAAATTTCTCCAACAGTGGCCTCAATGGGCCTGGACCATAGTTTTTTGAGTCGGGGACTGAGAGTTGAAGGCCGATCATGTCATGTCCGATCCACCAGTATCCTTAATGGCACTACACTAATATTGACATACAGTAACACTTGTTTTTTGGCATTTGACTATATGCTACCATTACTTGTATAAAAGGCGGTATTAACTGATTAATCCTGATATTTTATTATAAAAGACAACATTTTGCGTTAAATGTGAAGAATATCTTTATACAACTGCATTTTATATTGAATGTCATTATTAAATTGAAATGACGACACAATAAGTGTTGTCTAAACATGGTATATATAGTAATTATTATGATTGGTATATTGGAAGTTTCATTTTATGTTGATCGTCAATGCACCATACAATTTATTGTTCAAATGTTCAGCACCGATACAGCCTAAACTAGTCAGACCACACACACAGATCATAACCCTTCATACACACACGCACCATACATGGGTATGGACCGATTCTACCCGATTCTGGTCGGAAAAGGAAGATCCCAACAGAAAAAAAATAAAGAAAAGAAGAAAAAAAAATTAAGATCGATCAAGAAATTAATAAAAGAAATAAAGAAAAGTACAACTAAAATTTACGATTACGGGAAAGTAAATAACGCAGTTACTGCACAATAATCATGGTTACGAATGAATACGTAACTTACGGAATGGCTCGAGCGGCTATAGATGCGGCAGTTTAGATTCGCACGCAAATACAGTGGGAGTACGAGGAAATCTCAAGTTCCTCATAAGAAAATAAAATAAAAATAAACCCAAATAATTGAAATAAAGTAAAGACACGAATAACACAATATGATAACGGAGTTCGGCCAGAACGATGCCTATGTCTCCGGAGAATAGTCTCGCCGTCACAAAACGTGACGAACCTCTTATAATAGTTTATATAACAACAATGACTAACAAGGACGTAGAGCCTTTACATGCCAAGATACCTCTACAAAACAATGAATATAACAATTATCCAAGCAAACATATGATCTCTCAAGAACACTCTCCAGATTGAGATTACTCTCAAAGAATATTGAAATTTGGACTAAGCCTAAAACTGTAGTTCTCACAAACTTGCAACAATGATGGCTATGATTTCTCTCAAGAAAATATAGCTTTTCGGGTGAAGGAAATGAATAGGGGTGCTCCCCTATAGGGGGTGAGGGAACCCCCAACAAGCAAAACCCTCTAATTTCGCCTAAAATCACGGCCCCAATATGGTAGGAGCGTCCACACGATGAGATGTTGGAATTCAGTGAAACCTGGCGAAAATTGTGGACGCTCCTACCATATACGGGTGAAGGATTTCTTGACGTTCGTCAGAGTAAATATTAAAAATTTATTCCAACAAAGTCCTGAATCGTCTTACTTAAGCTAACTTTCTACTCTAATTTATTTTATTTATCCTACAAGAAGAATTAGAATACAATACCAAAGATCTTTAACATAGGTCTGGTCCTCTTTGGTTCACCCTTGAATCCGAAACAAGAACGGCGTATTGCGAGATGTGTGTATTGCGAGAGAGATCTGGAAACGGTAAACCATCTGATTTTTGGTGGCTGTGAGAAGATCAATCAGATCTGGACCTACGCTCGATCAAATGTAAAGGTAAAACTACCATTTAACCTGGAGGAGGCCATGGAATTGATACATAATTCTCATGGTCGGACTCTAGAGAAAGAGTTTTCGATCTACTTCTCATATAGCATCTGGAGAGAACGATGTGCAAGAGTATACTCAGATCGGAGAAGAACTGAAGAAGAAATGGTGAAGGAAATGAGCTTAGAATGGAGCACGTTCTCAAAAGCTCTGAAGAAGAGCTGCGATAGAGAGAGTAGAAGAGCTACAACAGAGTAAGAGAAGAAGAAACGAAGCCTACATTAGAAGACATAAGAAGATAGGAGGAGGTGAGTGAGCTGTGAGTGTGCATAGAAGAGTGGGAGAGAATAGGCGGTGACAAAGATAAGAAGCTACGAGAAGGACTACTCAAAGAAAGACAAGGATACTGCAAAATGAAGCTTTTTATGGGCTGAGAATAATAAAGGTGGTATAGTTTATAGTTGTTGGGTATAAGAAAATTGTAATAGGTAGTATAAAGCCCAAAAACATATTTTAAAAATGTAATTTTCTGAGCTGAAATTAATAATGAATACATTTAGAAGGGGGACAACTAAAGCCCTCTCTAAACTTTTCAAAAAAAAAAAAATACATATACAAATAGAAATATGTAAAATATGATGTCATGCGAGATGAATGGAATGTGCATATTATGAGAATAATATATGTAGCACATATCATAATTTGTTTCAAGGCCAAGCCCATAACAAATTGAGAAGAGAACTTGAGAAGTCCAAAATAAACATGGATCATGACCATAAATTCGAGACATAAATTCGAGACAGATCTTGGCAAGGTCCTTGATCCTTCACGTCTTGAGAGAAACTAATAGGAGAAGGAGAACAACAAACTTCAGTCCTGGAGAGAGCAATGGAGGAGAGAGATCCTCGGAATGGCTTCAAAAACCGAAAAAGCTTCGATCTTGTAGGCAAAAATGGGTCGAGAGTCGAGCAAAAAAAGCTAGAGAGCTTGAACTATGGAGGGAAAGAGGCCTAACACCTTACCTTCTCCAAGAATAGAGTGGTTGACCAAGAGGAAATCATAGTGATCAAATGGTAATTGAAAGAATGAGTTTTGCTCTGAGTATATTATTTCCCCTTTTAATAATCGAAATTCAGAAAAATTAAATTTTTGCCTCCGTTTTGTTCGCCACTGGAGAGGAGGAGTAAAGGAAATTTCGTTGTTTATCTTTGCACCGTGCGGAACCGGAGGTGTCCGGCCCACGAACAAATGGAGAAGAAAACTATCAGCGTGGCTTCAAAAGGTTCGGTTTGAACCGTCCCTCGAGATTCTTACAGGCGCTCCGGTTTATCCACACGTGTTGAGGTGAGGGAAAGAGAGGTGTCAGCGTCTGGCAGCGTGGTTCATACACTATATGATCCATAAGATCCGAGTCAGTTAGTAGTTTGACTGGTCAGACCCTTAGATATGACGCAAGGTAATCCATGCATCCTTTGTGTACCGGGTTAGAGAATAGTGTGGAATGGGTTGCCGCACTATCTGCACGCGGTCAAATTACGCAGGAGACCCTGGGGGTTGATTTGGCACATGTAACTATGTATTCCTTCGTGTAATGAGTCACATTTGACCTGTTTGAATTAAAATCTCGTTTTCTTTCTCGTCCTTCCATCAAATATTATCATGTGATATATCAAATCAACTGTAACAACGAGAGGAATTCATCTACACTCTTGGTTATGCGAGATTTTGCAATTTTCATCTGACATTGGCACCAAAACACATATTAAAGTATTTTATCTTAATAAATTGGAATTATGAATATTCCGTGTACTTTAATCATGTTTAAGTGTTTAAATTTTATATTTTGTGTATGTAAAAGATGCATAAAAATCCCCTTATCGCTTATTTAGATAAATTCCAATCCTTTAGCCTCTTCCCCAAAGATTCCATTTTGACTATCTAGGATCTCTGAAATGATTGTCTCGAGATGTGGTATAATTATATCCAATGTCTCTTAATTAATAAGCCATGAATTTTCCACTCTAAATCCTGCATGTGTTGGAAAATTGGTGTTAGCCATGTATGTTAAGATCGTCGCCGCAAACAAACACGCAAGAACAACACACGAACACAAAGACTTTTACGTTGAAACCCCGAAGGGAAAGAACCACAGCCACCAGCACTCAAACTATTTTACTATACTGGAGAAAGAGAGAATACAATTATTAGTATTTGTTGGAATGAATAAAACTCTAGCCTAACCCTCTATTTATAGCTAAACTCCTACCCAATACAAGAAAATAAGCATTGCCTTAATAACCATTCAATCATGGCAATAAGAATATACGGAGAATTTTCTATCTCCTCAAGGTTTTTCTTTTTCTAATTTCCTAATCCTCGGGTTTCCAAAAGTCTCCATACCACAACAATCTCCCACTTGGAGACTTTTGCATCAATCTTCCTTCTCCTGTCCCGAGCGGGACTTCCTTGAGCCCGGCGACAGCTCCCACGGCTTACGTGACCAGCCCCACAGAGGCGACGCACAGCCTCAACTTGTCGGTGGGAACTTTCTTGGTCCACATATCTGCAGCGTTCTTGGTACCTTGGATCTTCTCCAGCGATAAGACCCCGTCATTCACAAGTTCCCGGATGTAGTGATACTTCAGATGGATGGACATCCAACTCACTGCCGTGTCTCCCATCGTGAAGACATAACCGAAAGTGCTCTTCCGACTATGCACATCACCTCCTAGGTCAACATCTACAAAGCCTTGCAAACTCGTGCCACCTTTCTTGTAGCACAGCGCCATGCTTGCGGTGCCCTTCAAGTATCTCAGTAGCCACTTAATCGCCTCCCAGTGCTCGATGCCGGGTTTCGCCACGAACCGGCTCACGACTCCCACTGCATGGGATATGTCGGGTCTCGTACACACCAAGGCGTACATTAGGCTACCCATTGTCGATGAATATGGCACATTCTCTATCCTCTTCTTCTCCTCCGTAGATTTCTTGAACTTATCGATCTTCTTGTACCACTGCCTTGGAGCCTGCTTTAAACTGTATAGACTTTTCCCGAGCATGCACACAAGATCCCCCTTTCCCGGGATCTCGAAACCTTCAGGTTGCACCATATAGATATCCTCCTCCAAATCGCCATGAAGGAACGCCGTCTTGACATCCATTTGCTCGAGGTGCAAATCCTCCGCTGCTACAATACTTAACACCGTGCGAATAGTCGTCAGCTTCGCCACCGGCGAGAACACCTCCGTGTAGTCGATTCCCTTCTTCTGAAGAAACCCCCTGACTACCAGCCTCGCCTTGTATCTCTTGCTTCCATCTGACTCGTGCTTCACTCGGTAGACCCATTTGTTTTTCAGCGCCTTCTTGCCATCTGGCAACCGGGTCATTTCCCAACTATTGTTCTTCCGGAGAGACGCAATCTCCTCTTTCATCGCGTGCTCCCACTTGACCGAAACACCTCCCGGTACCGCCTCTCGGTAGCCTTCTGGTTCACCCACATCGGTTAGCAGCAATTGATGGAGTGATGGTGAATAACGATTTGTAGGCTTAATTCTATGGCTTGATCGTCTCAAAATCAGAGTTTCTGGGCTTTCGTCTTGCGCGATTTCAGGCACGTCTTCATCCCCATTTTCAGTCACATCCTGGACCGAAAACTCATCTTCCTCGGGCTCGCTCGACACGTCATTGCTTGTGATTTGATGGACACTCTCATCCGATTTCGATTCGCCTCCGGAACGAACCTGTTCTTGTAGAGTTCCCCTTCATTAAAGGTTGTTGGTTCAAATTTCCTGATAGTTTGATTATTTCAAAACACTGTCAGTACTAATGTATACATCCAGAAAAGTGCAGGATAACATAGGTACGATACGAAGATGAAGGAGGACTTGTGAAGGAAGACTTCATTGGATTACATCAAGAATCAGGACATGAAGTCTCAACATAAACAAGAAAAGAAGAACACAAGGAAGGCCATTGGAATACATCAAGACTCAAGATGTTGAAGCCTTTCGTGAGTGGGATACGCCACAAATAAACCATAGGTACAAACCTAGTAGAACTCAAGTAAAATCATGTTCAAAATAACAAAGAGTTCAGTCAAGCAGGAAGTGCGTTCTGAACGAACTCAAAGTCCGTTCAGAACGGACTTGCTAAATATCAAAACTTTAAAGCTTGATTAGAACCAAACGTGTCACAGGGATGTGTGCGTTCGAACGAACAATCATGTCCGTTCAAACGGATAATTAGAATCCGTTCACCCACCTTCTGAGTGCGTTGAACGGACAATCCTTCCTGTGAACGGAAAATGTCACAGGGATGTATGCGTTCGAACGAACACACATGTGCGTTCGAACGGACAACCTGGAATCCGTTCACCCACTTTTCAGTGCGTTGAACGGACTCTTGTTCCTGTGAACGCAAAATGCTATGTATAATTGAGTCCGTTACGAACGGACATTGTTCGTTCGAACGGACCCAAGATGTACTTGCACGTTATTTTGAAACGGCTAGTGCAAACTTCAAGTGCGTTCTGAACGGACTGTATGCGTTCGAACGCACTACAAGTTTTCTGAAGGATTTCTATAGAGAGTATAAATAGAATCCTTCATGGGTCTCTCTCTCTCACTTCCTCAATTTCAAACTTTCAAACCTAAAAAGAGAGAAACCCTAAGCTGTGATTTTCTATATCCATCGATAGCTTGAGAAACCTCTTTAGATCGTTGATCTACTTTCAATATTCTCCACTAATCGTATCCCACTCACGTGACCGATCACGTTGTAGCTCGATTAGTGAAAAAGTGTAATAGGCTAGTGCAACAAATTGTAAAGAGCCTAAGCTATAGATCGATAGAAGCGTGTAAATCGATCTAGGCAAATCCTTGTAATCGAGTTGAGTTGGAATTCAATCGAAAGCCAAAAAGAGGCACAAGGCATTCCCGGAGACGTAGGTACTCGCAAATAATTGAGTCGGTCAATTAAGTGAGTAAAGAGTGAGTTAAAGCTACAAAGCAACCACCTACCGAACTTCGTAAACAAACATCTTGTGTCAAAGTGTTTGTACGGTATCATCTTTATCATCTAAATTATTATTTATTCCGCACCGTAAATTAGGTTTAAATCTAAACTTAGTGTAAGTTAGATTGCCAAATTTACCCCCCTCTAGGTTAGAATTAACCAACAATTGGTATCAGAGCAAAATACTAACCCTCTCTTTGAGTAAAGGTGACAATTTGTATAACGATCAAGGCCTTAATGGTAACTTCGATGGATGATGTGGTAGAAAGAGCAATTCAAGCTATGATTCTCCAACGAGCTTCAATACCGAAACCATGTACACCGCACTCTATGAGCTTCACCTCTCACGTATCCTCATCTAGTTCACCACATAACCTAGGTAATGAGGTAATTCTCAACCCTATATTCCATTCAATTAGTCCAACCTCGAGTTCATGTTCCTCACCAAAATTCAACACGAAACTCGAACTTGAATCATTCGACGACCTCTTAAGAGACGTTGATGAACCATGTTCAAAGGAGAGAAAAGACAAGAGCACAATTCTAGCTCTAAATGCAAAGGTAGCTTCCCTAGAACTATCAGTAAAAGCATACCAAGCACAATTAAAGGAATTCCAAGGCTTCTCAAAGTGTGAATGTAAAACCCTCAACCTTGAGATATCACACTTAAGAGTAGAACTCCAAAACTCCAAAGTAGAAAATGAATCCTTGAAGAAGGCTTGTGCATCACGTGCACCAAGCACCCCATCATTGGATCAAATATTGAAAGGGGCGTTAGTGGGACAGAAACCAAACGACAAATCGGGTCTCGGGTTCAAAAAGGAGAGTAAACCCGGTCTCTCAAAATCCAATGATCAAAAAGGTAAACGGGAGAACAATCAACAAAACAATCGCGGAAATGCATTCATATACCGTGACCAAAACAAAGGTAAGAATGTTAGAATGGAACACCCTACAAATAATCGGTTCTATCATAGGGATAACCATTTTACGCAACCATCATCCCAGAGACGTACCGATTTGGGACGATCCGAGTGTTGGTTTCAACGGGGATCAAATGGGTATTTTTATGAGGTAAACTACCCCGCCAACCGTCCGTATCAACCGAGGGCTCCTAGACCTTACAACCATACGCGCAAACCTTTTCAACCGAAAAACAATTTTGTAAACTCAACCAAACCGATACCTCAAAAGAAAACCCTAACTAACCAACTCTCAAATCACTTTGTCAAGAGTTCCGAAACCATCAACAAACCGACAATTGCTTTTTGCAATTATTGTTGTAAATTAGGACACATTTCCACGAGTTGTGATCTTCGCCACCCAAAATCCACTACAAAATTTGTATGGATGCGTAAAGATAGACACACCATGGGCCCCTCCACCTCAAAGGGTGTTGGACCAGCAAGGATCTAAATCACGTGTGAAAGACTCACTCCCTCACCACACTACCATAAGCCAAACATTGAGGGGGAGTATGAGTACAAGAATTCATATTAGATTAACCTTCAATATGAATTCCCTATTGTCATAATTATCGAAAAGGACGAGAAAGGTATTCTTGCTTCCATGTAGGCACACAAGAACGAAGAGAGAAGTCGAATAGCTCATCGTATACAAAACTTCACGATCTACCGTAAAGGAAAAATAAGCTCTAGAAATCGATCAAGAGTTCTCCTTCGTAAGTGTGGTTCTCGGGTCCATGACCGGAGCAAAGGTATAATCGCTCTATAAATGACTTAAGCATTAAAGCTATTTGTAGTTATACAAATATCATCGACTGTCTTGAATACTCTCATGCGCATTTTTATAAATTTTCGAACACGTGATTAATGAAACCTAATCTCTAAGAATTTTTCATACAAATATCATCGCTCTATAAATTTTCGAACATCGATTGTCTTGAATATCATCGATTGTCTTGAATACAAATATCATCGCTCTTATAATCGCTCTATAAATTTTTCATACAAAATTTTGTCACGAAACGCATATTTACATATCCATAAAACCTATTTTAGATAAAGTATATATTTTTTTTGAATTTATGACACACAAAAACTTTTCAAAAGCCAAATTTTAACTCCTCATCACAGTAAATATTCCGTTATAACGCACCAATGTGCGTTACAACGGACATAAGAGGCCAAGCCAAAACCTGCGAAATCATAAAATCCGTTACAACGGATAAACCAATCCGTTGCAACGGACATAACCCCTCCGTTCCAACGTAAGTATCTGCGTTCCAACGGACCAACTGAGGTCTGAAAACATCTCCAAACACAGAAGTCCGTTACAACGGATTAACCATTACGTTACAACGAATGTGTCCGTTGCAACGAACATAGTTCGTTATAACGGAAGTCTGCAATTCCAGCTGAAATACCCCCAAATCGACAGTTGCGTTATAACGGAACTACACTTACGTTGCAACGGACTTCACGATAACTGCATAAAAACCGTTCGACTGCTTTCTCTCTCCACTCTCTTCACTTCTCTCCACTTCGAAAAAACTGTTTCCACTTCTCAAAACCTCCGAGATTCTTCTCCAAAAACGAAGATCTCATCCTATTCCTCAAAGTTAAACTCCTTCCTCTTCTAAAAATCGAAAAATCCAACTATTTTACTCCATATTCTCTCTTCATTCCCTCACCACTCCTCACACTCTTCATAACTCGAAACCCTGATTCTCTCTCTCTCTCGAAAATGTCTACCAAAAGGGCCAAACGACCATTACCAACCGGCCCTCGCCGATTTGAGTTTCAAAATACCGAGAATCATTACCTTTTCGAATCAATTACGAGAGCTCGCAAATATCACGACGAATTCAAAGAGCGTCCGGTGGCGAAATGTTTTTTCGTGGACATTCCTTCCGAGGCTATCACACTTCGCGAAACCGTACTACCTCGCATCCAAAATTGGAGCCTCGGTGGGTTATGCGGTCTTCAATACCCCGCATACAAAGAAATCGTGCGTCTTTTCTACGCCCACGCCACGCATGACGATGATGAGAAGTGCATTCGAAGCTATCTCCTCGGTAAGGAGATAATTATTTCCGAATCAAATTTAATCGAATGGCTTGGGTTGTCCGCTGCCGGTGAGAAGTTCTACATTAGTCGTGGTGATTCGTATCACGGAAACGACTCGGAAGAAGTAGAAAACATCACCACCAATGATCGAACGTATTTTTACTCCACCAAATACGAACCAAATCTCCGGGTTACTTGGCAAATCGGGAACAACATTCTCACCCCGGTTGTCAAACTCAAAACCAATCTCGAAACCCGAAACAAGGTATTAATCTACAATCTTTGGTACCAAGACACACCATCCATCAACGTTCCAAACTTGATAATCAAGCATATGGAATACTCGTTGCGAGTCGGCACATCTTCCCTTCCTTATGGACACATTATTACACTCGCATGTTTCAAAACCGGGATTATTATACCGGAATCGGATTGGCCATTCGGGAAAGTCCCAACCGAAAATCTCTTACTCCCCGAACGCCTCGAAGTCTTTGGACTAACTCGAAAGACCTCCCGAGGACTCTCGGATCACTATTCTCGTAACAACCGAGCCGGTCCCTATTCCTTTCCGGAAATTCCTTCCGCATGGGTCCCGTTTAACCCTCCCGCGCAAGAGACGAACGATCCTCCGGAATCCTATCGCGGGCCCAAACGGCGTGCCCTCAACGATGGCTCCAGCTCATCAACTCAAGCAACGTTCTCACTTGAGGATATACAAGCCCTTCTCGCGGCACAAACTCTCCAACAAAATACACACGTCGAATCGGTCCGTGATGAGATCTTCGCCGACAATCGCATGACCCGCGATTCCATTCTTGCGATCCGCGATGAGATTTTCGCCGATAATCGCGTGACCCGCGATACCGTTCTTGCGGCACGCGATGAGGTCTTGGTTGATAACACTCTCACCCGAAGCCATGCGGTTCAACTCCGTGCCGAACTATATGACTATGTCGATAACCAATTTGAGACAATGAACCGTCGTTTCCAATCCAACAACAATCCCGATGACGAAGACTCAACCGGAGATGATTAGAGCGGAGTGTGCGTCCACCTAGCTCATTAGAGCGTAAAAATATTTTCTAAAAATTATTAGCTATTTGCATGTGTCCTGTCATGTTTGTTTTCGAAAAACTTGTTTTAATTACGCTATTTCGTATGTGTATCCATGCATGTTTGCTTGTATGAACTTGAATTTATGATTAAGAGTTGATTTCGTTAAAATATTTGTGCAAATGAGTAGTATATTACTTTGGTAACTTTCTCATTACTAAAACTCGAAAATTATATCACATATTAATCTCAAAAATCATTCATCAATTCATTCTTTGAGGGGGAGCTCGCATTTAGGGGGAGCCTTCCGGTGATGAAGTCTCCTTGGCCCTTTTGATCTCTTTCAAAATGGGGGAGAAACGATCGTACGGAAAGTTCTCAACTAAATGGTGAAACTCTCCAAACCGACAGTGTTTTGAAATTAATCAAAAGGGGGAGTTTGTTGGTTCAAATTTCCTGATAGTTTGATTATTTCAAAACACTGTCAGTACTAATGTATACATCCAGAAAAGTGCAGGATAACATAGGTACGATACGAAGATGAAGGAGGACTTGTGAAGGAAGACTTCATTGGATTACATCAAGAATCAGGACATGAAGTCTCAACATAAACAAGAAAAGAAGAACACAAGGAAGGCCATTGGAATACATCAAGACTCAAGATGTTGAAGCCTTCCGTGAGTGGGATACGCCACAAATAAACCATAGGTACAAACCTAGTAGAACTCAAGTAAAATCATGTTCAAAATAACAAAGAGTTCAGTCAAGCAGGAAGTGCGTTCTGAACGAACTCAAAGTCCGTTCAGAACGGACTTGCTAAATATCAAAACTTTAAAACTTGATTAGAACCAAACGTGTCACAGGGATGTGTGCGTTCGAACGAACAATCATGTCCGTTCAAACGGATAATTAGAATCCGTTCACCCACCTTCTGAGTGCGTTGAACGGACAATCCTTCCTGTGAACGGAAAATGTCACAGGGATGTATGCGTTCGAACGAACACACATGTGCGTTCGAACGGACAACCTGGAATCCGTTCACCCACTTTTCAGTGCGTTGAACGGACTCTTGTTCCTGTGAACGCAAAATGCTATGTATAATTGAGTCCGTTACGAACGGACATTGTTCGTTCGAACGGACCCAAGATGTACTTGCACGTTATTTTGAAACGGCTAGTGCAAACTTCAAGTGCGTTCTGAACGGACTGTATGCGTTCGAACGCACTACAAGTTTTCTGAAGGATTTCTATAGAGAGTATAAATAGAATCCTTCATGGGTCTCTCTCTCTCACTTCCTCAATTTCAAACTTTCAAACCTAAAAAGAGAGAAACCCTAAGCTGTGATTTTCTATATCCATTGATAGCTTGAGAAACCTCTTTAGATCGTTGATCTACTTTCAATATTCTCCACTAATCGTATCCCACTCACGTGACCGATCACGTTGTAGCTCGATTAGTGAAAAAGTGTAATAGGCTAGTGCAACAAATTGTAAAGAGCCTAAGCTATAGATCGATAGAAGCGTTGTAAATCGATCTAGGCAAATCCTTGTAATCGAGTTGAGTTGGAATTCAATCGAAAGCCAAAAAGAGGCACAAGGCATTCCCGGAGACGTAGGTACTCGCAAATAATTGAGTCGGTCAATTAAGCGAGTAAAGGGTGAGTTAAAGCTACAAAGCAACCACCTACCGAACTTCGTAAACAAACATCTTGTGTCAAAGTGTTTGTACGGTATCATCTTTATCATCTAAATTATTATTTATTCCGCACCGTAAATTAGGTTTAAATCTAAACTTAGTGTAAGTTAGATTGCCAAATTTATCCCCCTCTAGGTTAGAATTAACCAACAAAGGTTGCGTACCGAATTATTCTTCGACCTTCCCCGATCCAAAATCGATAACTGAAGTAATTCAATCCATAACCAATGAACCCACATCTTTTGGGCCTTCGCGTCTAGTTTGTCCATTTTCTCTGCGTCGATATGGACATACGAGATGCTCCAAAAAATTCGCAAATGACCAAGAAAAATCTTCTTTCCTCTCCATTTCGCTTCAGGTTGCTCGAGGTTGAGGGATTTCATCGGAGTACGGTTGATAAGGTATGCAGCCGTGCTAACCGCATCCGCCCAGAACATCTTCGGCAATCCCGCATGTAATCGCATCGCCCTTGCCCGTTCATTCAGAGTTCGATTCATGCGTTCTGCCACCCCGTTCTGCTGAGGTCGATTTGGAACCGTCCGAATTTGCTTGATTCCTTGTTCCACGCAAAATCCCCTGAACTCTGCACTGTCGTACTCCCCTCCATTATCCGACTTTAAGCATTTCAGCTTCAAGCCGGTCTCGATCTCGACTTCTGCTTTCCACCTTTTGAACACATTAAACACGTCAGATTTGTGTTTAATAAAATAGATCCATACCTTCCTGGTTGAATCGTCGATAAAGGTGACATAGTATCGTGACCCCCCGATAGACTGGACCGGAGCTGGACCGCACACGTCGGTATGCACCAGGTCTAACTTCCCCATATTGAGTTCTCGTCCGGCCTTCGAAAAACTAACCCGTCTTTGCTTGCTGAGTACGCAGTTCTCACAGAAACCGGTTTGTACCGATTTTACCTTCGGTAACAGACCCTTGAAAATCAACACTTGCATCGCTTCGTGACTCATGTGACCGAGACGATTGTGCCATAACATCGGATCAGTCGCTGCTCCCGAAAATGCCGAACAATCTCCTCTATTATCGGTAAGATAGAGGGTTCCCGTCTTCGTACCTCTCGCTATCACCATGGCCCCCCTTACAATCTTCCATGTGACCCGTTACCGAACGCCGTCTCGTAGCCTTCGCTATCCATCTGCCCGACGAATATCAAGTTCTTTTTCAGACCGGGAATGTACCGAACTCCTCGCAAGATCCATCTAAATTCGTTGCTCGATTTTATCTGGACATCACCTATGCCCGATATGCTTAGAGGTTTTCCATCTGCTAGGTGAACCTTTCCTAAATCTCCTGATTTGAAATTTAAGAACTTATCCTTTTGCGAGGTTGAGTGGAAGGATGCTCCTGAGTCCAAAACCCAGGACTCAACGGGGTTGTCGACACATAAGACGAGAGTGTCGTCTCTGTCCTGCTCGGTGACATCATTTGTAGAACTCGATTCCACCTTCCCCTTTCTCGGAGCTTTGCAGTCCAGCTTCTTGGGACCTTTCTTGCCACAACTCCAGCACTCCAATTCGCCACATGGTCTCGACTTGCTGCGTCCTCCCAACTTGGCTTGCCCGCGGTTGTTGCTCCTTTGACCTTCACGGCCCCGACTCTCTAAATTCAACGCCTAACCCATGGAACTCGAGACTTCGCTCCGCTCCTTTTGCCGAATGTCGTCATTCAAGATGTGGTCTCGCATTTCCTCAAAAGTTAGATCCTCCTTAAAGCCGATAACGTCTACCGTCGTCGTCCAGCTCTCCGGGAGAGATGACAGTAGCATGAGTGCCTTCATCTCATCACCAATGTTAAATTTTAAAGAGTCTAATTGGTTTGAAATAACCTGAAAAGTATTTAGATGCTATGCAACAGATCTGCCCTTCGTCATTCGCAGATTGAAAAGACGGCGCACCAGGTACAGCTTGTTTAGCGAAGATGGTGTCTCGTACATGTTGGACAACACCTTCATGACCCCGAAAGCCGTCGTTTCCTTCGCTACGTTGAACGCTACGTTCTTGGCCAGCGATAATTGGATATAGCTTAGCGCCTTGCGGTTCATCTTCTTCCACTTGCCTTCGTCCGTGATACTTTCCGGCCTTGTCTCGAATAGCGCCTCTTCTAGGTCCTTCTAGCATATCAACGCTTCTACTTGCATCTTCCAGTAACCGAAGTCTCGCCCATTGAACCGGCATACCGAAACCTTGTTCTCGTCCATCTCTCGTCTGCTCGAACCTTAACCTTTGCCCTGATACCACTTGTTAGGATCGCCGTTGCAAACAAATACGCAAGAACAACACACGAACACAAATATTTTTACGTGAAAACCCCGAAGGGAAAGAACCACGGCCGCCAGCACTCAAACTATTTTATTATACTGGAGAAAGAGAAAATATAATTATTGGTATTTGTAGGAATGAATAGAACTCTGGCCTAGCCCTCTATTTATAGCTAAACTCCTACCCAATACAAGGAAATAATACAAGAAAATAAGCATTGTCTTAATAACCATTCAATCATGACAAAAAGAATATATGGAGAATTTCCTATCTCCTCAAGGTTTTCTTTTTTTAATTTCCTAATCTTCGGATTTCCAAAAGTCTCTGATAAGAGGAAAATAAAGCACCTTTTTGATAGCTAATTTGGGGATTTTAGCCCTTTTGAATCACAACTTTATATATACAATTGTTCATATTTGAGATAACAAGAATATTTCTTCACTAAGTGTGTTTTATTGCTTAATTACAGGTTTTAGGTGGGAATTCTCGGCAATCCAAGAGTGTAGTTGCCTTCGTCTCCTCGCGCCATTAAAATCGATATATCATACCGACCAATTCGGTACACATGTGAAGGAGAAGGCAAATAATCATCAACATAAGACATTACACCAAACTCTACTCGAAAACCACTCACACAATTGCCACTCTACAGCCCCACCTACCTCACCTACCATCCCCAACTACCCTCAATCCTCTCACCCATCTCTCGGCCAATGGGAAATCCCCAAGGACACTATAAATAAGACCCCAAGGCCCTTGGGCAGAGATTGCTTCTTCTTCCCTCCCCCCTTTCTCTCTCTCTATCTCTAAGCACTTCCAAGAACTTTCAAGAACATCAAGAACCATTCAAGATCCTACTCGATTGTTCGGGAGATTCGACCGTGACTTGGACATCCTTCCTTTCGGCGAATCGACCTTTCTCGAGACTAACCGTGACTCGGGGATTTTCTCCTTTCGGGACTTGTGGAGTTGTGTTGAGACCGTGACTGGGTTGTTTCCTCTTTCGGAGCTTAGTGAAGGTGTCAACCATGACTCGGAGCCTCTCCTTTTGGTGACCTTTCATCTAGTGAGTCCGTGACTTGAGGATTCTTTCCTTTCGGTGACCAACGAAGCAAGCTTGCCGTGACTCGGAGCATTCTCCTTTCGGTGGTCAATTGAGCGACAACACTAGCGAGGAAAAGGACGCTCTTCTTGACGCGTTGAAGCTTTTCTTTACTCAATCTAGGTGTATTCTTTTCTATCTTGAATTTCTTGTATGTTGAATGATTGTTTTGAAGTTGTGTAAAGAAACCCTTGTTTGAATCTAGTTCTTGCTTAAATCTTGTTTCTTGCAATCGATCTTTTGCTCTCTTTGTGTGATAATTTGCTCTCTTTGTGTGATATTTTTGTTCTCTTTTTGTTCTGTGTAGATCTCGATTTCTAGTTTCGGGAACTTTTTGAATCGTAGAATTTCATGAAATATTCGAATTGATATGAATTTTTGAATACTGTCACTTAAACTGAAAACCTGCTGTTTCGAGGGGACTTTTTTCAGATCATATAAATTCATATCAATTCGAATATTTCATGAAATTCTACGATTCAAAAAGTTCCCGAAACTAGAAATCGAGATCTACACAGAACAAAAAGAGAACAAAAATATCACACAAAGAGAGCAAATTATCACACAAAGAGAGCAAAAGATCGATTGCAAGAAACAAGATTTAAGCAAGAACTAGATTCAAACAAGGGTTTCTTTACACAACTTCAAAACAATCATTCAACATACAAGAAATTCAAGATAGAAAAGAATACACCTAGATTGAGTAAAGAAAAGCTTCAACGCGTCAAGAAGAGCGTCCTTTTCCTCGCTAGTGTTGTCGCTCAATTGACCACCGAAAGGAGAATGCTCCGAGTCACGGCAAGCTTGCTTCGTTGGTCACCGAAAGGAAAGAATCCTCAAGTCACGGACTCACTAGATGAAAGGTCACCAAAAGGAGAGGCTCCGAGTCATGGTTGACACCTTCACTAAGCTCCGAAAGAGGAAACAACCCAGTCACGGTCTCAACACAACTCCACAAGTCCCGAAAGGAGAAAATCCCCGAGTCACGGTTAGTCTCGAGAAAGGTCGATTCGCCGAAAGGAAGGATGTCCAAGTCACGGTCGAATCTCCCGAACAATCGAGTAGGATCTTGAATGGTTCTTGATGTTCTTGAAAGTTCTTGGAAGTGCTTAGAGATAGAGAGAGAGAAAGGGGGGAGGGAAGAAGAAGCAATCTCTGCCCAAGGGCCTTGGGGTCTTATTTATAGTGTCCTTGGGGATTTCCCATTGGCCGAGAGATGGGTGAGAGGATTGAGGGTAGTTGGGGATGGTAGGTGAGGTAGGTGGGGCTGTAGAGTGGCAATTGTGTGAGTGGTTTTCGAGTAGAGTTTGGTGTAATGTCTTATGTTGATGATTATTTGCCTTCTCCTTCACATGTGTACCGAATTGGTCGGTATGATATATCGATTTTAATGGCGCGAGGAGACGAAGGCAACTACACTCTTGGATTGCCGAGAATTCCCACCTAAAACCTGTAATTAAGCAATAAAACACACTTAGTGAAGAAATATTCTTGTTATCTCAAATATGAACAATTGTATATATAAAGTTGTGATTCAAAAGGGCTAAAATCCCCAAATTAGCTATCAAAAAGGTGCTTTATTTTCCTCTTATCAAATACCCCCACACTTAAACCCTTGATCGTCCTCGATCAATTGGAGAATTATATCACAAAACAAAGAATCGCAGTAGATTTTGTTGAAGTTGTATTCGTTATTTAAAAACTCATTTCATGAATCAAATGGTTCACTCTCATTTCATCAAGTTCACTAGTATTTAGAATGATATTGGTCTTTTCATTATTAGATCTCAAAATTAACTCGAAATTTCATAAGAGTTTTTCATGACACTCGATCTCAAGCGGTAAGAGCGACTTAAACGTTTTTACTTCGAATTTCTTCACTCCACAATCTCAAAAGAACTCAATTCGAAAGCTATTATCGGGCCAAAATTTCCCGTTTTGCAAGATGATCTTAAATGCAAGTTATTCATTTTAAAACACGTTTGGTACACTGGTACAAGGTTCATACCCATTTTCGATCAATTTCCCTGCTCATTTTTTTTTTTCTTGGAAGTCTTTAACCGAAAGCCCCACTACACCGAAATGCAATGAGGTTACTCTCGGTGTTGTCTTTTGACCTTCCTCTTTTCTCACTTTTTTTTTTCTCTTGGAAGTCTTTAACCGAAAGCCCCACTACACCGAAATGCAATGAGGTTACTCTCGGTGTTGTCTTTTCACCTTCCTCTTTTCTCACTTATATATTTTTTTTTTCTTCTTTTTTTTTTTTTTTTTTTTTTTTTTCGAACGAGCGGGTATATTTGATCTACTAACGGGTCCCCACAAACGGTTATTTCATAGTGCAATTGGTCATGTTTTAAATCTAGCAAAACGTACTTTAACGGCCACGCTAAGAACTTTACTCATAAGTCCCATATCAATTACGGGTTCGAAAATCGAGTTAAAACGTATCGCATGAACCGCGCATCGATCAAGTGTCTCAAACTCGTGAAATTTGAAACAATAGGGCTGGAATCCCCGAATAGATCTCTTCAAAATCATAACCAAATCCTTTAAAATATTTTGCAAACTTTCAATTTTTAGAGCGAAATTCAGAGTTGAATGAAATTTTGTTTTAAAAACAACGATTTAGTTCAATTCAGTGGAGAAAAATCTTTTATTGCAATTCAGAGTTGTTTTGTGATTAGCAATGCTCCCAGATTTAAATGGATACTTTTATGAAATTTTTTTTTTTATTTTTTTTTATTTTTTTATATTTTGAATGTTTTTAAATTTTCAAATTTCCCATGTTTTTTTTTGAAGTTTAATTTGGGCTCATACAGTTCAAAGGTTGTGTTACCCCCCCACACTTAGAGATTACTTGTCCTCAAGTATAAAAGATCAAAAATTTCAAAAAGAGGGATAATAGAGAAATACAACCTTTGATGCGTGAGGCGTGCCTCCTCCGCTAGCGCTCTTGTTTAATGTCTTGAGCTCGACCCATCTGAGCTCATCTTCATTGACGCTCGATCAAACCGAGCTTTTGCACGTCCATCCACCCTTTGTCGAAACCGGAGTAGAAATGCTTTAGCCGGTGCCCATTCACCTTGAACTCTTCCTTCGTGTCGTTGCTCTGGATTTCGATTACTCCAAATGGATTTACATTCGTCACTGTGAAGGGCCCAATCCAGCGAGATTTCAACTTCCCGGGAAACAGTTTGAGACGGGAGTTGAATAGAAGCACACTATCTCCCACATTAAATTCTTTCTTTCTGATCAATTTGTCGTGAAACGCCTTTGCCTTTTCCTTGCATAAATTCGAATTGTCATAGGCGTTTTGTCGAAATTCTTCTAGCTCGACTAAATGGAGTTTTCGGGCCATTGCATCGTTCGGATAGTCGAGGTTGAGTTGTTTAATGGCCCATATGGCCTTATGCTCGATTTCTACGGGTAAGTGGCATGCTTTGCCGTACACCATCTTGAAAGGGGACATCCCGATTGGAGTTTTGAACGCTGTACGATATGCCCACAAGGCGTCGCCTAATCGGACGCTCCAATCCTTTCTTGAGGGGTTCACCACCTTTTCCAGAATAGACTTGATTTCTCGGTTCGAGACTTCGGCTTGCCCGTTTGATTGAGGGTGGTACGCTGTGGAGGTTCGGTGGCTAACGTGGTATTTTTCTAGCACGGATTGTAAGCTCTTATTGCAGAAGTGACTCCCTCGGTCGCTGATTAGCACTCGTGGCACGCCGAAACGTTGAAAGATATTCTTCTTGAGAAATTCGCACACTGATTTCGAATCTGCTTGCTTCGTTGGAATTGCTTCGATCCACTTTGTCACATAATCTACACAAAGAAGAATGTAAGTATATCCAAAGGACGGTGGAAATGGTCCCATAAAATCAATGCCCCATACATCGAATGGTTCACATGGTACAATTTTGTTCAGGGGCATTTGATCTCTTTGACTCACATTTCCTGTCCTTTGGCATTTTTCGCAACCCTTTACAAAGCTTGAAGCATCTTTGTAAAGAGTTGGCCAGTAAAAACCGCATTCTAATACTTTGCGGGCTGTACGTGTCACTCCAAAATGTCCCCCACAGTGCAAATTATGACAAAATGACAAAATAGATTTAACCTCGTTTTGATGAGCACACTTCCTTATCACTTGATCTGCACATACGCGATACAGGAATGGTTCGTCCCAAATGTAGAATCGTGAGTTGCTTTTTAATTTGTCGCGTTGAGATCTGGTGAAACTCGGCGGAATTTGCTTGGCAACCATATAATTTACCAAGTCGGCGTACCAAGGCGTATCGATTTGAACCGCGAGGATATGCTCTTCCGGAAACTCCTCTCGAATCGGTACATCATCGTCTTCTATGAACGGGAGTCGGCTTAGGTGATCCGCCACGAGATTCTCACAGCCCTTCTTATCCTTGATCTCCAAATCGAATTCTTGCAACAAAAGGATCCATCGCAGCAATCTAGGCTTGCACTCCTTTTTTCTCATTAAATGCTTCAAAGCGCCGTGATCAGAGAACACTATCACCTTCGCACCTACAAGGTAAGAACGAAATTTTTCTAAAGCAAACACAATCGCAAGAAGTTCTTTTTCAGTAGTTGTGTAGTTTCTTTGTGCGCTAACGAGGGTCTTCGAGGCATAGGCAATCACGTGAGGATCTTTGCCAATTCTTTGGCCAAGCACTGCCCCCACACTCGTATCACTTGCGTCGCACATGATTTCGAATGGAAGCCCCCAATTCGGTGGTTTGATAATCGGTGCAGAGCAAAGCTTGTCCTTCAAATTGTCGAATGATTCCTTGCACCGTGAGTCGAATTCGAACTTTACGTCTTTCTGGAGAAGTTGGCACATGGGCTGCGAGATCTTTGAAAAATCCTTTATGAACCGTCGATAGAAACCAGCGTGGCCTAAGAAAGATCTCACGTCCTTCACCGTCTTTGGATAGGGCAGCGTCTTTATTACGTCGATTTTTGCCTTGTCGACTTCGAGCCCCTTTTCTGAAATTGAATGACCTAAAACAATTCCATTGCTCACCATGAAGTGGCACTTTTCAAAGTTTAAAACGAGATTAGATTCGATGCATTTTTCCAGTATTTGGGACAAATGGTCTAAACAGGAATCAAATGAGTCTCCAAACACCGAAAAATCATCCATAAAAACTTCAATAAATTTTGAAATGTAATCACTAAAAATAGAGAGCATACACCTTTGGAAAGTGCCCGGTGCGTTGCAGAGCCCAAACGTCATGCGTCGGTACGCGAAGGTACCAAACGGGCATGTAAACGTCGTTTTTGCTTGGTCCTCGGGTGCAATCGGAATTTGGAAGTATCCCGAGAATCCGTCGAGGAAACAGTAGAAAGGGTTCCCTGCGAGTCTCTCCAGCATTTGATCGATAAAAGGAAGTGGGAAATGGTCCTTTTTGGTGGCCTTGTTAAGCTTGCGGTAGTCAATGCACACTCGCCATCCATTTTGCACTCGAGTTGGCACTTGATCGCCTTCTTCATTCTCGACAATAGTGATCCCCGTTTTCTTTGGTACCACGTGAATAGGCGAGACCCATTTGGAATCAGCGATGGGGTAAATTATACCCGCATCCAACAGTTTTATCACCTCCTTTTTAACAACCTCCATCATGGGCGGATTGAGCCGCCTCTGTGGTTCGCGAGATGGTTTGGCTTCGTTTTCGAGTTGTATTCGGTGTGTGCACAATGATGGACTAATTCCTGGAATGTCGGCAAGTGACCACCCAAAAGCCTTCTTATTCTTTTTCAGCATGGTGATGAGCTTCTCTTCTTGCTCCGTCGTTAGATTTGAGGCGATGATGACTGGAAGCGTCTGTGCTTCATCTAAGAAAACATACTTTAGCTCAGATGGTAATTGTTTTAATTCTACCTTTGGAGCTTTCTCAGTTGAAGGTGGGCTTCTTTCCAACGGAATTTCGATTTCCCTTGAAAACATCACTTCAGCTGCATTCGAAACTGCTTGTGTTTCTGGCTCAGTTTCGAATAGAGGATTGTTGAATTCTTCAAAATCTTGATAAGTAGGATTCTTGTAAGCCTTGAATTCCTCGAAAGTTTGATTCGCGACTTCATGCACACATTCATCGATTATGTCCATAGCGCTCAAATTATGTGTACCTGCAATGGGTTCTTTTAGTTTATCAAAAATATTGAATTTTATTACCTCGTCGTCGAACTCCATCGTAAGCTCTCCTGCATGAACGTCAATCTTCGTTCGAGCTGTCTTCAAGAATGGGCGGCCAAGGAGAATCGGGGTCGACTCGTTATCTCCATCATTCATGTCGATTACATAAAAGTCGGCAGGGAAATAGAGTCCGTTTACCATAACAATCACATCCTCGATTAATCCCACAGGTTTTGTCGTAGATCGATCAGCCAAACTAATCATCGCTTGTGTATCTTCGAGAGGGCCGAGATCTAGAGTCTTAAATACCGATAAAGGCATTACATTTATGGATGCGCCCAAATCGAGCATGCATTTGGGCAATTCGTGTTGCCCGATTTTGCATGGAATTGCAAACATCCCTGGATCTTTGTGTTTTTGGGGAAGTCTCAAAATTGCTGAAACATTCTCCCCCACACTTATCATTTCGTCCTTTTTATCCTTTCTTTTATTCGTGCTCAATAGTGCCTTGAGGTATTTTGCCAAGCGAGGCACTTCCTTGATAGCTTCGACTAGAGGAATGTTAACCTCTACTTTCTTTAAAATGGCCAGCACGTCGTCATTCGATTCGGTAGACTTTGGGAGGCGACTAGGAAAAGGTGGCTGGACTTGAGTCGATTCAGGTGCCTTTGCTTGAGTTGGTAAAATCTGGACTTGAGATTGTTTCTCCTTAGGCACATGTAGCTCGATTTCTTTTTCTTCTTCCACCTCTTTTGCTTTTCTTGAGCTTTCACCAATTTCAGTACCGCTTCGGAGCGATATTGCATTGACGTGCCTTTGCTCGGGAGGTGCTAAAGATTGAGATTGGAGTCGAGATGTACCTTGAGATTCGATTATGTTCACGCGAGTGGCGATTTGAGCGATTTGAGTTTCTAAGCTCCCAACGTGGCGATTCGTGTTCGCAATCTCGCTTTTTAATTCTTGCCTCACAGAATCCACATTTTTATTAACCCCACCGATTTCTTGTTTCATCAAGCTCATCATGCCCTCCATCATCGTTTTAAGATCTTGCTCCTGAGTTTGAGCCGGTTTTGCTTGAGAGGCATTCGGGTGTTGGTAAGTAGCTGGTTTTGTAACTGGTTGGCGATACGGATCTGGTTGAGCATTGTTGGGATTCGACCAAGAGAAATTCGGGTGGTTTCGAAGATTAGGATTGTACGAGTTCGAGGCTTCAAATTTTCTGTAAACGGCATTTGCTTCTTCAACCACACTAGGGCATTCGTCCGTGTGGTGGGTGGTTGCGCTACAAACCCCACATTTCTTTGTTTCTTCCTTGCCCAGCGCTTTCATTATTATTTCGAGTTTGTTATTTAACATGTCGACATTGAGGTCGGTACATGCGTTCACTCGGTACTCCACGTTGCGTCTTGCTTGCGAATTTGACGCCATCATCTCTAACAGTTTCTGAATCTCCACGATTTCTTTATTCGCAATGTTTCCTCCCGCACAAGCATTGAGGAATTGGTAATCGGAGTAGCATAGTCCGTTTATGAACTGTTCGTAAAGGTAATGCAGCTCGACATTGTGGCTGGGGCATTCTTCCATCAATCGCATTCTTGAAATTGTAGCTCGAGAATCTCTTGATTTGTCATGGAGTCCGGATATCCTTTTGCGGCTCTATCGCGACGTATGAACTCCCGAAGCGATTTTGGTTTTTCTTGATGATCCATCTTGCTCCACTTCGTGTACCTTGCAAGAATAGAAAATTTTCGAAATTAATGAAATATCAAGTTCAAATGTATCAAATCTATTAAAAATATCACTCGAGCTTGCAAGTTTGATTCAAAATTAGACTTAAACATTACTCCCCGGCAGCGGCGCCATTTGATGAACAGGTTTTCAATCACTTTTAATTTGAAATATCGTTGTATGTGAAAACCAATTCAATCAACAAGTTTGGAAATATATGTGTATAGTGGAAATATGAAAGTTCGTTCCGCGAGGAGTATATGCGTCGAATAATGAATCAAAACAAGCAAAAATGAAAAGGGCAGAAACTTTTCCACAGAGAGCTATTGCGTCAAAATATGATTAAGATTCAGATCATTAAAATAAATATTTCGAAGTTTCCAAAATTAATGAAAATTAGTCTACAGAGAGGTCTGAATGTTATCAAATTTAATCTAAAATTTCAAACAATTTGGACAACGGAATAAAAAGTTATTAACGAATTACAATCAGGTCTCTGAAAAAAGTCCCCTGGAAACAGCAGGTTTTCAGTTTAAGTGACAGTATTCAAAAATTCATATCAATTCGAATATTTCATGAAATTCTACGATTCAAAAAGTTCCCGAAACTAGAAATCGAGATCTACACATAACAAAAAGAGAACAATAATATCACACAAAGAGAGCAAATTATCACACAAAGAGAGCAAAAGATCGATTGCAAGAAACAAGATTTAAGCAAGAACTAGATTCAAACAAGGGTTTCTTTACACAACTTCAAAACAATCATTCAACATACAAGAAATTCAAGATAGAAAAGAATACACCTAGATTGAGTAAAGAAAAGCTTCAACGCGTCAAGAAGAGCGTCCTTTTCCTCGCTAGTGTTGTCGCTCAATTGACCACCGAAAGGAGAATGCTCCGAGTCACGGCAAGCTTGCTTCGTTGGTCACCGAAAGGAAAGAATCCTCAAGTCACGGACTCACTAGATGAAAGGTCACCAAAAGGAGAGGCTCCGAGTCATGGTTGACACCTTCACTAAGCTCCGAAAGAGGAAACCACCCAGTCACGGTCTCAACACAACTCCACAAGTCCCGAAAGGAGAAAATCCCCGAGTCACGGTTAGTCTCGAGAAAGGTCGATTCGCCGAAAGGAAGGATGTCCAAGTCACGGTCGAATCTCCCGAACAATCGAGTAGGATCTTGAATGGTTCTTGATGTTCTTGAAAGTTCTTGGAAGTGCTTAGAGAGAGAGAGAGAGAAATGGGGGAGGGAAGAAGAAGCAATCTCTGCCCAAGGGCCTTGGGGTCTTATTTATAGTGTCCTTGGGGATTTCCCATTGGCCGAGAGATGGGTGAGAGGATTGAGGGTAGTTGGGGATGGTAGGTGAGGTAGGTGGGGCTGTAGAGTGGCAATTGTGTGAGTGGTTTTCGAGTAGAGTTTGGTGTAATGTCTTATGTTGATGATTATTTGCCTTCTCCTTCACATGTGTACCGAATTGGTCGGTATGATATATCGATTTTAATGGCGCGAGGAGACGAAGGCAACTACACTCTTGGATTGCCGAGAATTCCCACCTAAAACCTGTAATTAAGCAATAAAACACACTTAGTGAAGAAATATTCTTGTTATCTCAAATATGAACAATTGTATATATAAAGTTGTGATTCAAAAGGGCTAAAATCCCCAAATTAGCTATCAAAAAGGTGCTTTATTTTCCTCTTATCAGTCTCCATACCATAACAATGTATACTATAGGAACATGCTCCGATACAACTTGAGGTAATGTCTGTTGTTGAGAGTTAGGAAATTCCTTGACCAAATCCCGATTAATAAGAATTTTATCCAATCTAGCTTGAACTAAACTATTTTTCCATGTAAATTGTCTACCAAATAAAGGTAGATCAATTATCTCCATATCATCTACAGAGTTCCTGAATAGCCTAGTATTTCTTTCATCATTATCAGCCCCCCTTCTTTCCTCATGAGAAATTACCATATTAAAATCTCCCAGAATAGCCCAAGGCATACCAATATTAATACCTATAATTTCATGTTATGTTAATATTAATTTTTTTGTATTAAGTATTTGATACCTGTAATTTCATGTTATACTAATATTGATTTTTTTTTTTGTATTAAGTATTCGATACACTAGTAGTGTTATTTTAATAGTTTTTTTTGTCTGACCCTGCCGAACAATATCGTCAAGATCTGCAATTAGAATACTTTTTTCAGGATACTTCGGACTATAATATTTTTATACAAAAGAATATCGGTTATTTCTATGATATTTTCAAGATATTTCTAAAATTAACTTAATTTTTAGAATAACTCTATGATACTTGTATTGTCATGTTTAAAAATATTATTAATAAAATATTTAATTAATTTGTATTTATTGTTTTTATATGATATAAACAATAAATATGGTACAAATATAAATATATAGTTGTATCAGTATTCTAGATTTTTTTTGAAAATTATTGTATCGTATCCGTATCTTAGCAACATAGTTTTTCACACATGTATGATTCACATGCGAACCGAGTAACTGGATTCTAATTTTTTTTTTTTTTAGAGTTTAGTAGCCCGTAGGCACCCACGCCTATTACATATATCTACCCTGATTTTTCCCCAGTCCCCTCCCAGGTTCGAATCCTGGTTGTGTGCACGACATAATTGGTACCATCCAAGACGCTACACAGCTGGTGGTAACTGAATTCTAATTAGGTTACGGGATTGTGGTGTGTATTTTCTAAATCTAAACTGCAATTTTCCAAACAAAGAAAGAGAATAAAAATATTGGACACGCTTTAGTACCTAGTGAAAAAGGATGAAGCTGTGAGGGAATTAAACTATATGCCCAAATCACCGAATTCAATTTCTAGTTTTCTATTCCATATGTGAAACATATAAAGGTATTATCTCAGGCAAATACCTAATTTTCTCTTGATTAATTTCCTTGTTCCTCGTAAAGAATCCCATTTTGGATTACAGATTGGTAAAATCATCACCACATTTCTCATGGTGTGAAAAATATGCAATCATGATTGGAGGCCAAAATAACTCAGCTGTGATTGTCGACATAGATATCTTAGAGAATTATCTGAAAAGGGGCGGCGGTTATTATGGATCTGGAGCGAACATTGGCAATAAAAAGAACCCTAATTCCATATGCAAAGTGCAAAAGTATAATGGCGAGAAGGATTACGATCCTGTAGTTGTATCCATTGGACCATATCACCATGGAAAAAAGAACTTACAACCCATGCAAGAAGAGAAATGGAAGTGGATGAACTACATCTTGAAAATTAACAAGAGAATTAATCTTCAAGACTATATCAAAGAACTCAAGAAAGTAGAATGCATAGCGAGAAGTTATTACGCAGAAGAAATAAGAACGGAAAGCAGTGAATTTGTAATCATGCTCTTGCTTGATGGATTCTTCATTCTTTCTTTCCTTTATTCGGAAGAGTGGACTTACAACTCTGAGGGTGATATGTCAGTGCAACAAGAGTCCAATTACCAAAGGGACCTATTAGAGAGTTGTTTAATTATAAATGATCTTTTTCTTATAGAAAATCAAGTTCCATTTTTTGTTCTGGAGATTCTCTATGGAATGTTTACCGGCGAAGAAAACATTACCGCTTCCCTTTTAGATAGGATTACTCAGTTAATACAGAATGTACTGCCAAACAATACGAAAGCAATTGAAGGAGCAAGAGATTGTCATCATATATTGCACCTGTGTTGTATGTCCTTAAGGCCTAGCCAAAGTGAAGTATCGTATTCGATACAATTCGACCAAGATAGCAAAACGACATGTTGTTGGCGTAGCGGCTTGCAGTATCATACTGCCGGAGTTCAGTTCAGGAAAAGAGAGTCCCATTCTGGCCTCTTGGATGTGAGATTTACCGACAACGTTTTGGAAATTCCATATTTTACCATAAATGAGAACACTCACTTGCTTTTTAAGAACATCATTGCTTTAGAACAAACAAAGCCTGAGTTTGGAAATGATACTACTGCATACATCATTTTTATGTCTAATCTTGTTATGGACACTAAAGATGTAGCACTATTGGTTAGTAAAGGAATTATTGAGCATGATTTACGATGCGAAGAAGAGGTTGTAGATCTATTCACAAGACTTAGAGAAGGCGTCGACTTTGACTTCACGAGAAATTGTTATTTGAAGAGTATTTGTCATGATTTGGAAACGTATTATAAAAAACGTATGAAGCAGTGGAGTGTGTGGTTTCGACGAACTGCTTTGGCAAAGGTGCATGCTTGGCTTTGACAGTATTAGTTTTTTTTCGATAATATTGCCGAAGGCAGCATTAGATATGTTATAATGGGTCATCAAATCAAGATAATCCATTGATTATCTGGGATTACATATGTTTTGTACATATTATGTTGCCAATGGCCCTTATCAATTAGATATTTGTGTTGAATTTGATTGATAAATAATATATTTATTGATGTTGTTTTCTATTTATCCATGGAAATACTTAATTTTGGTTCTCAAGAACTGTCCGGTGTTGATCCAATGACTAACCTCTTGAGCAATCTTCATCGGATGGATTTGATCCTGAAGGTTTGTATTGGGTTGAATCCTTGTGTAGGCTCATATGAGATGGATATTCATCAACCATCAACATCTTTATTATCAAGTACAATTTTATTTTGAAGGAATATTATCAAATACAATTATCAAATACAATTACCAAATACATTATGGACATGTTTGATTTGAGAGATTTTGAGGGATATGTATTTTCAAATATATGGATAGTGCAAAATTGATTGTTTGATTTTTAAATGTAATGTACTTGGTCCTCCAAATTCATGAATAGTGAAATACAAAAGATAAATTAGTATTTCAAAATACAAAGAGTATGTATTAGTAAAGACATAATAATATTATAAAATAATATAATTATATGTATTCTATGAATGTAATATAATATAATATTATATAATATAAAAAGATATGATAGAATACACTATGACATGATACAACATGATATGATATAATAATAATAATGTGATACAATATAGTATGATGTAATAATAATAACAATAAAATACAATAAAAATATAATATAGTTAATATAACATAAAATAATATAATAATAATTTAACATTATACATTATACAATATACAATATAATAATCATAATGATAATGATAATAATAATAATAATAATATAATATAATAATAAGTATGACACATTATAACATGTTACAATATAATATGATATAATATAACTTAATATAATATAATATAACATAAAACAATATAATATAATATAAACAATTTAATATAAAATAAAATAAAATAATAGAATATAAAACAATCTAATCTAATATAACCAATCTAATCTAATATAAATCTAATCTAATATAATATAATATAAAATAATATAATATAATATGATATGACATTAAATATTAAAATTATGGGTGTTGCATCAAGAATCAAACAAAAAATTTCGTATCCAAATGTTAAATACAACTAATCAAATAACTTAGATGAATTCATATACACGGATGATCAAATACACGTATACAAGCAACTTAGCATATCCACTTATCTCAAAAATGGAAATCAAGCATACCCAACAATAATGTAGTTTGAATGAAATATCTAGTAGATGCTAGTAGATACAATATCTTAGTAACGAGATTTAATCACGTAACCCATCCTTGCTTAATATATTAACACCAATGCTTTTCAAATTTGCAAATAATAAAATGTCCAGAATATTGTGGCCTTTGCTTGTTGTCAGTCTTCTCCTTCTGGCCGTGGCATGCCATGTCCAGTCAATAGAGGAAACAAGCCTCGCCAAACACAAAGGTTAGTATTAGTAGCATAAATGAATAATTTTGCAACTTTTTCAGTCCTAATTATATTTGATTTGCCTAAAACCAAACATTTGGGCCTCAGATGTTATGAAATCACCACACGAAAAACAGCGCATTGTAAATGGGAACGAAGAAAAAATATACTATATTCTACTTCCTCCTATATTGCGATGACGACTTTAAACGAGCTTCCACCCTAGGTCAACTGTCTAACAGATGGACGTGAGGAAGGTATATCTCAAAGAGGCCATTTACTGTGCCCCCCAAACCCACTTTTCCGTTGATGATGCCATCAACATTAATGGGGGGCTCATATACATCTCCCATTTGTACCCACTCAATTATATTAACTGTTAATTGAAAATGTTAATTATGTTAATAACTAATACAATTATATTAACTGTTAATTACATCATAATGAACTGTTAATTCAAAACTCAATTAATAGTTAATTGAAAATGTAGGTACAAATTGGAGGGGACAATCAAAATCACACCCCACTATGACATCATAGTGATGGCATCATGAATATTGGGGTGAGTTTGGGGGACAAGATATAATTTCCCTATCTCAAAGGGATACGAGCTATTAAAGAAAACAACTTTCTTTTTCAAGCAATTGGACCCAACCCCGCCATTGAGGCATTTCGTCCAGCTCGACCAGCTAATCAAGCGACCCCCTCCTCCAATCCAGAAATCAGCATCGGAGTACTCTCCACCTTCCTTCGAGAAGGGAAGCCCACATCGACTGAGGACATGCGAAACAATGGGGTCATCAAAATTAAGAATTTTGGAGGAGAGCATGATGCACACGAACCAGAACGATACTCTCATCAAGCTTTGGAAGCTTGCTCTGCCATCGAAAGAAAAAGACGATCTCTCTCACCTAGTTTTTGGGGATGCCCACAAAGACGCACCGGGATCGTCGGCGAAAAAACAGAGGGTGCAAAATGACCCTGCAGGCCACCACAAACCGGTCCACGACCTTTCCGTACACCAACAGCAGATAGTGGTGCACCAAAACCCGGCTCACCACAATGAAGAACCTAGGCTGGGGATATCCAATAAGAACCGTACTGCCCCCATTAATGTGCACGCCCAGACACGCCTCCTACACAATATGGCCACCAGGGTTGTCAGGGGACAATCAGACGACCCACCTAAGCCACCAGGGTTCGAGCTAGTCACAATTGACGAAAGGACGATACGGGAAGACCAACACAACAACTTGGCGATGACCGAGGAGAATAATCATGCGCCTGATAAGGGAATTTTTCATCACTCTTTACATACACAAAATATAGAATTTAAATACTTAAATATGATTAAAGTATACCAAATATTCATAATTCCAAATTATTGAGATAAAATACTTTAAGATGTGTTTTTGTGTTAATTCAGGTGAAAAGTGCAGAATATCGCAAAACCAAGACTGTAGCTGGATCCGTCTCGTCTCCCCGATCGATTTGATATATCATACGATGATATTTGATGAAAGGATGATAGAGAAACCAAGCGTTTACTTCAAATGGGTCAGAACCGACTCGTTTCACCAAGAGCAACAAATAACCAGGCGTGGATTAACCTCCGTGATCCTCTGTGGCAGCCAGAGGATTATGGACCTAGAAACGAGTCATCATCTCTTCATTCTCCGACCCAGCACACATATAGTCACACAGGCTTCCACTCACCAGAGCCCAGAACCAAATCGCAATATCATGGTGTCCTTGCATCCACGTGAACCAAGCAGCAACCCGTTCTCCTCTCTCTTATATGACCCACCACATGAAGGAGCACATAGAACCATGCGCAGCAAATCCTAACCTCTGACCAGTCAAAGTTTGATGCTAGAGATCTGTTGCAACTCCCGATCTCGTGTATACCGTGCAGCAACTCATTCCACTCTATAGACAGCTTCGCTATACAAAGACCACACGGAAAATACCACATCAAATCTGAAGCGTGACCAGTCAACACTTGGCCGTTCGTTGATCTTCTGTGGTAAGCGGATCTTGTGGTCTACGCTACACGCTCCTGCCCCTCTCTATTTCCGATGTGTTACACGATCGGTTACACAAGGGTGAACGCTGAAAATCCTCTCGAGTTGTTTGAACTGAATTTTTGGAGCCAAGCAACTAGAATTCCTCTCCATTACACTCACACCCGTCTTCTCCATTTTCTGGCCCAAAAGAAGGATTAAAGAGCAACATCTGGCCCATATTTCTCCATTAGTTTTCGAAATGGAGATGAACAGAATTTTATGCTGAATTTCGGATGATTTAGAGATGAATTATTCTGAATCTTTGGAGAATATCCCCAAGGGTATTTTCGAGTTTTCTCCCTCATCCCTTAACCGATTTTGATGATTTTTAGACCGTTGGATTCATCACAAGTGGCTCTATCTACTCATGCAAGTGGAATGCTCAGATCTGGAATTTTCAAATTGTTTCCCCCTCTTTTCTCCTATAAAAGACACTCAAAACTCCTCTCTCAACTCACCCTTGGACCTCTTGGGTCAACCATTCCATTCTTGGGGAAGATAAGGTTTTAGCCTCTTCCCCACTCCATTGTTAGAGCATCTCGAGCTCCCTTGCTCATCTTTGAGCCCTTTTGCCAAGAAATCGTGTTTTGCACGGTTTTCGAGGCCGTTCCGAGGAGCTATTCCTCTCTCCAATCTCTCCCAAAGCTGAAGAAAGTTGTTCTCCTCGTCCTCTCATCTCCTCTCAAGGCGTGAAGGCTCGAGGACTTCGCCAAGATCCGTTCTTGGACTCGAATTCCCTTTTTTCGGTATTTCTTTCTCTAGATTTAGTGTTTTAATTAGGAATTGTTAGATCTGATCGAAATCTCTTTGTGAACTTGTTCTATATTGATAGATATAATTTGTAGAATTTTTGTGGAATTTTTCTTGCATTTTTCCTATTTTTCCTTTGTGAAATACTAAAATTCTGGTGCTGATTTGTTTGATCTGTTTGAGGAACTTTAAATCTGATAATATTCATTGTTTGTCATCACTGTTTAGATCTGAATCTCTAGTTTAAAACATATTTTGAATCAATCAATTCTCTGCAATTTCCTATTTGATATGAATTTTTGAAATCTGTTACTCAACCTCGAAATTGTCTGGACTATTCTGTAATTTGCCAGGGACCTGTTTGTAATTCGATCATTACTTTTTACTGAAATATAAAACCTGTGAAATTCTTCTTCTCTCTCTCTTAGTGTTAAATAGTGAATCTTTGTGACAAATTTGAGATCTTGTTTTGCGATCTATATTTTTCTGGAATTTGATTAGTGCCTAAAATACCCTTGTGATCTATAAATTTCTTAAATTTGAACATTGTGTGTGTGAAAGTGAAATTTTGACCAGAGCTTTATAAAGTTTAGATCTTGATTGTGACAAAATATTATAGTCTCTGGATCAATAGAAATAATTCTTGAATTGCAATTTCGATTATACGCAAAATTTCCTTGGAACGAACCTCTACTTAGCCTATTCTAGTAGTTGTTTATAAATTGTTTTGATTAACTCGTGAGATTGAATTTACACTTTTAAACGACCTATTTTACGTGTTATCGGCGCCGCTGGGCTCGATAGGGAGCAACATCAACCGACGTCTTACTGAAGGAAATAATGACCTAGGCTGAATGAAATAATGTCCTGGGCTGAACTAAATAATACCCTAGGCTGAACTGTTCAGTTTGTATGTAAACGAATGATCATTATTATTTATGTTTGTTGATCTAATATTTTAATATTGAATTAAAGTTTCATTTAATATGTGTACTGGTTATTTAACATATTTAGGAATATGTGAATAAGCCTTGAATTGTATCACTAGTTTATACATCATCATAATATGTGATTATGATAGTAAAACTGTATCAATGAACGTAATACGATTCTAAATGTCCCTGGTCATATATATGATGTATATAGAGATATACATGTCTAAGGAAATAGAATATATATGTACACCAGTATATTCGCATATGAGATGATTATGTTTTACTGATCATGGACATGGAATACATAGAGATGTAGTGATGTCAAATATGGAATATAGATATGTGTTAGAGACTACATATTGGACTGACAAACTTATGAGAATATACATGGTTATTGTCATTATATATATTCTCATAAACAAATAGAATTTTAGTTCTTTGACCTGAGGTTATCATTAGATTTCTCACCTGTAAATTGTGATACTTAGATATGTTTCTTTGTTATCTTTAACCGGGTAATCAAGATCATCATTGGGTATTACATGAAGCATGTTGGAGGATGTGAATTACCAAGATGGAAGTTGTTCCTTTCATGATTGAAAGAGATATCTCTCAGGGCCCCCTGATGAATTAGGATTGAAGGAAATGCGTGGCCACGCTCAATAAGATTAACATGTGTTGTTAATGCTAATTGAACATTCAATATAATTCTATATCGGGAAAGAGTTAAGTTGATTTAGAAAGGGACATTTGATCATGTCTTTGATCAACGGATATCGTATGAACAAGAGAGATAGTAATTCGTCTATTTGATAAATAGGTTATGATCACAAATCATTTATTTAATTTGGGTAGTCATAATGCCTTGCTAGAGGCCAATTATGATTTGCATATTTAAATATAGATTTAATATGCTGCCAACATTAAATAAAACTATAGGATCACACACAAAGACAAGTTCGGACTGGACACAGAAAATCAAGTACATATATATTATTCAGTTTGAACGAGGATATTATTCTGTTCGAACGTGGATATTATTCTGTTCGAACGAGGATATTATTCTGTTCGAACAGAAGGTGTAAAGCATTAATTGAATGCTACATGCATGTATGGGTGCATGATATTAATACCCAGGATATCATTTATTTGATGAAGATATTTTTGTGTGCATTGGATGCCACAAAAGTGGTTGGAAGTCTAAGAGTTTTCCACTTCATTATTACACGTCAAACCTCTTTATGAAAGAGAGAGAAATTCACTCTATCTTGAAGTGCAGAATTTTGACTGAAAGAATTTCGAATTTGGAGAGTAAGAAAACTTATAGAAAATAGTTTTCTTAGAGAGAACAAAAAGAGTGAAGCTTGGCTGAATTTCTTTGTGAAAGAAAAGAGAAGCCAAGCAGATTTTCTGAAGGGATGAAGGATCCGACTAGCATCGGAGGTCTTCACATCCAGTCTAGACGAGTCGCGTGTTGATACCGATAGAGGATGGTGCCGGTTCAAGCACACCAACGTGATCTCTGCAAGCTTCCTTCAACCAGATTTGAACTAAATCTGAGGTGAAATTTTTGAAACTCTTCCTTCGTATCTAATTAGCGATACACAGATTCATGACTTAAGGGGTTCGGATAAGTTCCGCTGTGCAATATGCATGCCCGAATTTCTAACACTTACTTGGGAAGAGAAGGGAAAAAGCCTCACATCAGAGCCTCCTGCAACAAGTTAGCTGTTTTCCACTCAATCATCCTCTCTTTCATCATTTAATGCAAAAAGTACGGACACACATAGGAATATAATAAATTCAGGACGTAGGGTATCCAAAATATTTAATACGACTCTAAGCAAATTGAGAAAGAAATTAAAAGTCAAGGCCAAGAAAAAACAAAAAGAAAAAGAAAAGAAAAAAGTTTTGAAAAATGATAGGAGGCTTTCGATAAGAGAAAACAAAACCTAGACACAAGGCCAAAAAATAGAACTAATAGAGAATAGTAATCCCATTTGTATAAGTCCAGGTGTAAATCCAGTAAGGGACAAGATCATTAAACTATTAGAGTTGGAATTATAGTGTCCCGCTCCACTAAATGAAATAAAGATAAATCAAATCAGAAACTTATGTGGATTACAAAACACTATAAGTGAGGCAGCGGAAATGAATGTCCAAAATAACAACAATATTTTTGTTGCAGAAAAAGAAAACAAGATGTGAAATGGCATAGAAGATGCGGATGATGAGACCTCACAACAAGTGGACTACAGGCGGGAGGACGAGGTCTATCCATAGGAGGGTATAAGAAGTGATATGTGCAATATTTTGGAGCATGATAAAAGCTCATATTTGGACGTTTGTATCTTTTAATTATGTTAATTTATAATTATCATTCTATTTTGTGTTGGAACGTTAGGGGGCTAGGAAACTCCGAAAAATGTAATGTCGTTAAAAATGTAATTCGAGACGCAAAATGTAACATCGTATGTTCACAAGAAACGAAATGGGAGGACCCCACCTTCTTTAACATGAGAAAAACAGCACCCTCAAACATTAAAAACGTTGCATTTAAAAATGCTATAGGCTCAAGAGGCGGCTTAATGACAGCATGGTCTAGCGTCTTTACAATGATCAACACACAAATCCTAACTTTCTCTTTAAATACTACCTTTGCACTCCCTAACGGATTTACATTTATAGTATCAAACATATATGGACCCACCCTAGAAGATCAAAAGGAAAATTTGCTTGGAGAGCTAAGAACCATAAACACAACAAATATGTCATGGAAATGTCGGAATTTGAAATGGGTCGAAAAAGATAAGGGTCGAAAAAAGTAACTCTTAATGATCATGTGATTAATCGGAAACTAATTAAAAATCAAGCAGAATACGTCGTTATCCAAGTCTTTAAAAAATTTCATATATAATAATATATTTATCAACAAATAACTAACACATTGCTTATTAAAAATTAATGTCACTAAAATATACATAGTATAACTTAATTAAAAATCGAAATTATCATAATCGAAATTCCATAAAAACTTAAACATCACAAGTCAAAATAATATCCACAAAAAATAACAATACATACTAAAATTCAAATAAAACGTACATATCCAAACACATAACAAAGACGTGGATAAAAAGGACAAATAATTTTAGTTCGAAATTTAATCTGTACGAGACGATATTCGACACGTGGAGATCAAACCGGGTCAAACATGACGTGGATAAAAGAACGTGGCAAATATGGAAACAACAAAATGCTAAAATCTTCGGAATGGACATCAAGAGTCCAATTCACATTGTCAACAAAGCAATGACGGAAGCACAAGCTTGGAGGAAAGGCACGAAGCATCAAAAGGGAATAGTGCTCAACCAAACCGAAAAATCAGGCTCATGCGTTTCGGGTCTCACTCGGTCACAAATATAGGAGTCACCATAGTTTTTCTTTCTTCTTTTGTGCTTCCTTTTTACGTTCACAACAATCATGTTCTGCGCAAAACAACGAACGATGTAAATACAACTCAGCCCATAATACAACTCATCCCTTTACTCTTCAATATCTCTTCTTCTTCTCCTCCACTCCTCATGATTCATACACAACACTTCATCCATTTCTTCTTTTCACCTCACTTCTCCTTCTACGACTTCCATCCAGAGCTTCCATCTCCTCTTGGGCTATCTTCCGATTCCTTTCAGCCTTCAACACCAACTTTCTCTTGGTAAGATTTTCACTCTCTAGTTCATCTCTCTCTTTTGTTCTTCTTAATATTTTTATTAATTTCGTCTCTTTTCCCCTTTTTAACCATTTATCTCTTTGATTCATCATTAATCTCCACTGGATTCTCCTCACCATCGGGCTCCTTATCTTCTGGGTTCTTCTGAAATCTCCCACGATTGCCAAATATCTTCGATCACACACTGGTACGGTCTCTATTCCCCATTGAAGACTCTGCGGCATCGTTCCCTCCAGACCCCATGTACGAAGAACACGGTAATTTGTCTATTAATTTCCTTCACTTTTTTATCTAACAAATTTAAAAATTTAACCATTGAATAAACTAATTAAAAATATATTCAATAACATTTGTGTATAAAACTCAGAAGAAAACATCATTATAAACATAATATCATTTAAAACCAACACTGACATTAAAAAAAAATCCTTTCACAACACAACACTACCATTGAAAGAAAAGAAAAACACCATTTTGCTGAAAAATCCGGAATGGAATATTCAAAAGTTTAAATGATATGAATTAATGTTAGTGCAAATTAAAATTTAGAAAATCCAAATTTAATTTAATTTGACATTAACTATAGAAAGACTATTAAAATAACCTTCCAATCGGGTCTTTGAAAGCAACTAAGAAGTTAAATAAAACTTCAAACTGAGACCAAGAAAATACGGAAAAACATACTAATGTGTTATGATGAGTATTTACTGGTATTAATTGCAAATTTTAACTCAATTGAATTTTTTTTGAAATATTCCAGGTTTTTCATATGCAACAATTCTGTTCTAAAAAGAGACAGTAATTAACTCAATTGAATTTCTTTTTAAATACAAATTAAACAGATATTTATTGAAATAAAAATACACATAAAAGTTTCTACAATACAAATATCAAATCTGCATCCTTAACAGTAATTAACCAAGTAAATCCTAAATTTGCACATGAATAGAAGCAAAAAATTCCTAAGAGAACTTATATTAAGCTGTCAATTAAAGATTGATTAATCAAATCTTAAAATATAAAATGGAGTAGTAATTGACTAATACCTGGAGCAAAAAACTGAATTAATAAAAAATCGAATTGAGTAATTAACTAAACAAAAGCTTCATCGAACAACCAAATATTCAAAGAAACTGAATTTCACATAAATCAAATATCTACAGATCCAAAGATAAATTACATTGGAAAAAAGAGAGAATCGTGAGTAGATAAGAGAATAAGCTTGCTATCTTTCTAGAAATTCAAATGAAAAAAAAGAAAAAAAATAACTTGTCAATAATATCATATTCAGCATATCTGGAAAAAAACCAAATAGTTAGTAGTATTCTTTTTGAAAACTTTAATTGGAAAGAAACCAAAATATCATTACAAATATTACTAGGATAAAAAACGTACCAAAAAGACAACAAAATATCTCCAAAACTGTGTGAAAGAAGAAGGAAAATTGCTACCATTATTGATGCGGATTTAACAGAAAAAATATTAAATATATAACCTAAATCAATAAAAATATTCAATAAATAAACATGTATATATAGAGCCTTATAAATTTCGGGACTCTCAACCATAACCGACATAACTTATATGGTTGGACCGGTCCTGTATCGATACTCATAAACTTAATATCAGCACATACAATATGTCATGTTCTCCTGCAAACTAATGAAATCAAATTTATCATCCTTCGTCTTGTTCACCTCGTATTGTTATTATTAAAATGTGAGTATTAATGGATGTTGAGTATCAAATCGGGCCAAAATAATCCGAAGTCAGAAAAATATCGGTCAAATATTAGACAAACCCGATTTGACTGACTTGAGTAATGGATTAAATATTATGGGGCCGATGAACTGTTGACTTGAATCTAACCGATGACTAATTGAGTTTTTTTTTAAAACTTATATGTGTTTACGAAGCGACATGTGCTAATGATCATTAAGTCCGATAATGAATGAATAACAACCCGATTTGAACGATATCTAAGATAGTAAAATAAAAGAAAAATCTACTAGATACTAGGAGATACCATGTTTTGATAGATGCCTAACAATACGGCCCAGTTTTGTGCACCAATATTTTTTAATACATATATAAATAAAAGCACGTAGAAGAGGTACTCTAAACACCAAAAGAAATGTCTCAACTTGTGCCGCGATTTCTTGCTGTGACTTTTCTCCTACTCCTTGCTGTGACATGGCAAGTCCAGTCAACCAAACAGAGAGATGAAACAAGTCTAATTAACAACGAAGGTAATCATTTCCGCTAATTACGGATTAGCTACGATTTTGTGTATCTTTGTCATGTCATTGTTTATTGTTTTATTTCAACTTAAGACTTTGTTCAATCAAGTGGAGAAAAAGAAACAGCTCAAATTGGGAAGGAAGACAAATTATACAATATGGTGCCATGGCGTTTCCCCAAACCTCCAAGGATTCCCCCTGACCAAGCAAAACAAAGCCTGGATTAGAATTATAAATCTGCATTATGCTTCTATTATAGTTTCAACACAACTACAATCACTAAATACTCCATTAATCAATGCACTATTTTTGTTATTAAATTATTGGGTCACATAATGATTTGTGTATTTTATCGGGCCAAAATTTCCCGTTTTGCAAGATGATCTTAAATGCAAGTTATTCATTTTAAAACACGTTTGGTACACTGGTACAAGGTTCATACCCATTTTCGATCAATTTCCCTGCTCATTTTTTTTTTTCTTGGAAGTCTTTAACCGAAAGCCCCACTACACTGAAATGCAATGAGGTTACTCTCGGTGTTGTCTTTTGACCTTCCTCTTTTCTCACTTTTTTTTTTCTCTTGGAAGTCTTTAACCGAAAGCCCCACTACACCGAAATGCAATGAGGTTACTCTCGGTGTTGTCTTTTCACCTTCCTCTTTTCTCACTTATATATTTTTTTTTTCTTCTTTTTTTTTTTTTTTTTTTTTTTTTCGAACGAGCGGGTATATTTGATCTACTAACGGGTCCCCACAAACGGTTATTTCATAGTGCAATTGGTCATGTTTTAAATCTAGCAAAACGTACTTTAACGGCCACGCTAAGAACTTTACTCATAAGTCCCATATCAATTACGGGTTCGAAAATCGAGTTAAAACGTATCGCATGAACCGCGCATCGATCAAGTGTCTCAAACTCGTGAAATTTGAAACAATAGGGCTGGAATCCCCGAATAGATCTCTTCAAAATCATAACCAAATCCTTTAAAATATTTTGCAAACTTTCAATTTTTAGAGCGAAATTCAGAGTTGAATGAAATTTTGTTTTAAAAACAACGATTTAGTTCAATTCAGTGGAGAAAAATCTTTTATTGCAATTCAGAGTTGTTTTGTGATTAGCAATGCTCCCAGATTTAAGTGGATACTTTTATGAAATTTTTTTTTTTATTTTTTTTTATTTTTTTATATTTTGAATGTTTTTAAATTTTCAAATTTCCCATGTTTTTTTTTGAAGTTTAATTTGGGCTCATACAGTTCAAAGGTTGTGTTCCCCCCCCACACTTAGAGATTACTTGTCCTCAAGTATAAAAGATCAAAAATTTCAAAAAGAGGGATAATAGAGAAATACAACCTTTGATGCGTGAGGCGTGCCTCCTCCGCTAGCGCTCTTGTTTAATGTCTTGAGCTCGACCCATCTGAGCTCATCTTCATTGACGCTCGATCAAACCGAGCTTTTGCACGTCCATCCACCCTTTGTCGAAACCGGAGTAGAAATGCTTTAGCCGGTGCCCATTCACCTTGAACTCTTCCTTCGTGTCGTTGCTCTGGATTTCGATTACTCCAAATGGATTTACATTCGTCACTGTGAAGGGCCCAATCCAGCGAGATTTCAACTTCCCGGGAAACAGTTTGAGACGGGAGTTGAATAGAAGCACACTATCTCCCACATTAAATTCTTTCTTTCTGATCAATTTGTCGTGAAACGCCTTTGCCTTTTCCTTGCATAAATTCGAATTGTCATAGGCGTTTTGTCGAAATTCTTCTAGCTCGACTAAATGGAGTTTTCGGGCCATTGCATCGTTCGGATAGTCGAGGTTGAGTTGTTTAATGGCCCATATGGCCTTATGCTCGATTTCTACGGGTAAGTGGCATGCTTTGCCGTACACCATCTTGAAAGGGGACATCCCGATTGGAGTTTTGAACGCTGTACGATATGCCCACAAGGCGTCGCCTAATCGGACGCTCCAATCCTTTCTTGAGGGGTTCACCACCTTTTCCAGAATAGACTTGATTTCTCGGTTCGAGACTTCGGCTTGCCCGTTTGATTGAGGGTGGTACGCTGTGGAGGTTCGGTGGCTAACGTGGTATTTTTCTAGCACGGATTGTAAGCTCTTATTGCAGAAGTGACTCCCTCGGTCGCTGATTAGCACTCGTGGCACGCCGAAACGTTGAAAGATATTCTTCTTGAGAAATTCGCACACTGATTTCGAATCTGCTTGCTTCGTTGGAATTGCTTCGATCCACTTTGTCACATAATCTACACAAAGAAGAATGTAAGTATATCCAAAGGACGGTGGAAATGGTCCCATAAAATCAATGCCCCATACATCGAATGGTTCACATGGTACAATTTTGTTCAGGGGCATTTGATCTCTTTGACTCACATTTCCTGTCCTTTGGCATTTTTCACAACCCTTTACAAAGCTTGAAGCATCTTTGTAAAGAGTTGGCCAGTAAAAACCGCATTCTAATACTTTGCGGGCTGTACGTGTCACTCCAAAATGTCCCCCACAGTGCAAATTATGACAAAATGACAAAATAGATTTAACCTCGTTTTGATGAGCACACTTCCTTATCACTTGATCTGCACATACGCGATACAGGAATGGTTCGTCCCAAATGTAGAATCGTGAGTTGCTTTTTAATTTGTCGCGTTGAGATCTGGTGAAACTCGGCGGAATTTGCTTGGCAACCATATAATTTACCAAGTCGGCGTACCAAGGCGTATCGATTTGAACCGCGAGGATATGCTCTTCCGGAAACTCCTCTCGAATCGGTACATCATCGTCTTCTATGAACGGGAGTCGGCTTAGGTGATCCGCCACGAGATTCTCACAGCCCTTCTTATCCTTGATCTCCAAATCGAATTCTTGCAACAAAAGGATCCATCGCAGCAATCTAGGCTTGCACTCCTTTTTTCTCATTAAATGCTTCAAAGCGCCGTGATCAGAGAACACTATCACCTTCGCACCTACAAGGTAAGAACGAAATTTTTCTAAAGCAAACACAATCGCAAGAAGTTCTTTTTCAGTAGTTGTGTAGTTTCTTTGTGCGCTAACGAGGGTCTTCGAGGCATAGGCAATCACGTGAGGATCTTTGCCAATTCTTTGGCCAAGCACTGCCCCCACACTCGTATCACTTGCGTCGCACATGATTTCGAATGGAAGCCCCCAATTCGGTGGTTTGATAATCGGTGCAGAGCAAAGCTTGTCCTTCAAATTGTCGAATGATTCCTTGCACCGTGAGTCGAATTCGAACTTTACGTCTTTCTGGAGAAGTTGGCACATGGGCTGCGAGATCTTTGAAAAATCCTTTATGAACCGTCGATAGAAACCAGCGTGGCCTAAGAAAGATCTCACGTCCTTCACCGTCTTTGGATAGGGCAGCGTCTTTATTACGTCGATTTTTGCCTTGTCGACTTCGAGCCCCTTTTCTGAAATTGAATGACCTAAAACAATTCCATTGCTCACCATGAAGTGGCACTTTTCAAAGTTTAAAACGAGATTAGATTCGATGCATTTTTCCAGTATTTGGGACAAATGGTCTAAACAGGAATCAAATGAGTCTCCAAACACCGAAAAATCATCCATAAAAACTTCAATAAATTTTGAAATGTAATCACTAAAAATAGAGAGCATACACCTTTGGAAAGTGCCCGGTGCGTTGCAGAGCCCAAACGGCATGCGTCGGTACGCGAAGGTACCAAACGGGCATGTAAACGTCGTTTTTGCTTGGTCCTCGGGTGCAATCGGAATTTGGAAGTATCCCGAGAATCCGTCGAGGAAACAGTAGAAAGGGTTCCCTGCGAGTCTCTCCAGCATTTGATCGATAAAAGGAAGTGGGAAATGGTCCTTTTTGGTGGCCTTGTTAAGCTTGCGGTAGTCAATGCACACTCGCCATCCATTTTGCACTCGAGTTGGCACTTGATCGCCTTCTTCATTCTCGACAATAGTGATCCCCGTTTTCTTTGGTACCACGTGAATAGGCGAGCACTACAACAGATGGGCTTATCAGCGACGGGGGTCTTTCTTCAGCGACTGCCCGTCGCTAATAAGTAGGACCTTTTGCGTTGGCCCGTCGCAGAAAATTATCACCGACGGTATAATTTCCGTCGGCCCGTCGGAGATACCCCATGTTTCCCGTCGGCCCGTCGAAGACCTATAAAACCGTCGGAACAATCCCCCGTCGGCCCGTCGGTACTTACTCGGCCCGTCGCAAAAGAATTCCATCGGCCCGTCGTAGTTACTCGGCCCGTCGGTGCAGCCCGCCGTCGGCCCGTCGGTGTTACTCGGCCCGTCGGTGAAGTCCGCCGTCGGCCCGTCGGTGAAACGCTCACCGTCGCAGATGCATTCAAAAACCGCGCTCTCAGCTGGCCCATCAATAACCCGTCGCAAATAGTTCTCGCGGCCCGTCGGTGAAGCCCGCCGTCGGCCCGTCGGTGAAAATATAACCGTCGCAGAAGTATTCAAAAACCGCGCCCTCCGCGGGCCCATCCAAAACCCGTCGCAAATATTCTCGCGGCCCGTCGCAGATAACGAATACCGTCGGTAATACATACCGACGGCCCGTCGGGGATATGATTAGCACCCATATATATAACCCCGCCCAGCATTCGTCCCCCTTTTCGCTTATCCATTCTCACAGCCACCAAACCCCCGACCCCCTCCCCCCCTCTCCTTCTCTCCCCTTCCCCCTTCGCCCGCACAGCCCCCCTCCCCTCTCGGTCGCCCTCACAGCCCCCCTCCCCTCTCAGTCGCCCTCACAAATCCCGTCCCCTCTCAGTCGCCCTCACAGCCCCCTCCCTCTCAACGCTGTCAACGCTCTCACAGCCCCCCTCCCTCAGTCGCCCTCACAGCCCCCCTCCCTCTCCGTCTCCGAAGGTTTGCTCGTTTTTTTTGATGGTTGAAGGTAGTTTGTTCGTTTCAATGGTTGAATTTTTCTTTAGCCGCTTAATTATGTTAATTTTGAATTTTTAGGCTTGATTAGGTTTAGAATATGTTGAATTTTTTTTTGGATTGTTTCGTTTTTATTTTTAGGCTTAATTATCTCGGTTTTTTTAAACTTTTTTTTTTGAGCAAATCTGTTCTTCCTTTATTTTCGAATTGATTTTTTTAAATCTGTTTTTGTTAGGTCTATGTTTTGGTTGTTTTATTTGAATATGTTATTGTAAATCTGTTTTAAAGCAGTTTTAAATCTGAATAATTAGGTCTGTGATTATTTTTTAAATAGGTTTTAAAATTATTTTTGTATCTGCTTTAATTTATATCTGAATTTTTTTATTTAAATCTTTTTTAAATATATTTTTGGAATATTTGTAGGTTTAAACTGTTCTGAATTTGTTTTTTTAGGTTGAAGAGTAAAATCTCGGCTGCTGTTTCGTCTCTCGGGTTTGGTGTGGTGAAATCCGAGGAACTCTCCTGCTCTCTCTTGGTAGAAGGTATGCTCCTCTCTCTCGGTTTAGTTAGCATTTAGATTTAAATTTAGGTTTGATTAGGATTAAAAAATTTTGAATTTGGATTTTACATATGGATTTAAAATCTGGATTTTTAGGCTTAAATAACTAATTTTTTTAGGAATTTTGAATCTGTGTTGAATTTGTTTTAGGTTTGATTAGGTTTGATTAGGGTTTGTAGGCTAAAATCTGTTTTAAATAAAGGTTTAATTGGGTTTAAAAAATTATGAATCTGGATTTTACATATGGATTTTAAATCTGGATTTTTGGGCTTAAATAACTATTTTTTTTTAGGAATTTTGAATTTGTTCTAAATTTGTTTTTTTAAACTTGTTTTTTTTATTTTTGTTTAAATTTGTTTTTTTATAGGTGAAACTTATATATCTCGGCTGCTCTCTCGACACTCGGGTCTGGTGTAGTGGAAAGTCTCTTGTTATCTATTTGTTTGAAGGTATGTTTATCTTTCTCGGTTTGGTTAGGTTAGATTTAAATTTAGGTTTAATTAGGTGTAAAAAATTTTGAATCTGGATTCATAAGCATTTTAAATCTGGTTTTGTAGGATTAAATAATTATTTTATTTAGGATTTTTGAATCTGTTCTGATTTTGTTTTAGGTATTGTAATTATGAATTTTTAGAGTTTGTAGGCTTATTAAATATGGAATTTTAATTTGTTTTAAGTATATTTTATGTTTGTTTGAAATTTGTTAAATTAATTAGTTCTTATTATTTTAGGAAATTTGGATTTTGGACTTTTTGGCGAATTAATTAATCAACTCCGGACCAAGGTTAATAATAGTTCAATTTTTATAATTTATTGTATGATATTGTATGTGTGAAAAATGCGTAGTTTATATCTAAGTTTGGATTTAGGATTTTAGAGTTATTTGGATGTAGTAGAAAAATATTAGGTTTAGATTAGGTTTTAATTGTTGTTTGGATGTAGTACTTTATTTGTTGCGAGTATAATTTATGGTTATATATTGTTGAGTTATGAAATTTTTAATATGTTTTTGATTACCAAAATAATAAAAATAATAGGTATTAAATTATATTTAATATATCTCTAATATGTTTATGAATTTCTAACATATGTTTAAAAATATTTCTAATATGGTTATTTCAAAATTTAATTAATTTTATGTAACAAAAAAATATACTTAATTTAAAATTATGAATTAAAAAATAATATAATTAGATCTTATATCTTAGTAAATTAACAAATTTGGTCACGTATGATATTAAAACAAAAATATGTATTATTGGATGTTATAGAAACAAAATTATGACAGTTTTTTGAAATATATTATGATATTATTTTGTATTACAAATTTGTATTACATCCAAACAAATCTTCGGAGACCTCCTTATTTCAACTTCTTAATAGTGTTCTAAAGAAATTCTCGGTAGTGTTGTTCCAATTTTGTTCTCCAATTATTTCACTTAATACCAATCTTTCCGTTACGGTTGAGTTTTGGAATGAAATAGTTTTATGTCGGATTAACTAATTTCTAACGAATTCTTCGAGACATTGTTATTTCGACATTTCTATAGTATTTCAAACTTTCTAAAGAAATCTTTGGCAGTGTTGTTATTCTAAATTCTTTTCCCCAATTCATTTTCTTAATAACAATTATTTTCATTGTTAGAATATCTCTCAATGGAGACTGATCGTTCCTGGATGTATAATAATTCTCTCACGATTGAGTTTTGGAATGGAATGGTTGATTTTCTTAATTTCGCATTCGCACATCCCGAGAAATTGCCAATAAATAGCCAAGGAAAAAAATGTACTTGGTGTCCATGTAAGAATTGCCAAAATTCTTTTCTTCGTATCCATGATGAGATAGCAACCCATTTAAGTAGTGTCGGTTTTATGCCGGACTATCTAATTTGGTCAAAACACGGAGAGGGAGATTTAAATTTCGAAATTGGTGGGTCGTCGTCGTTCAGTCCCAATCGGATGGAACAAATGGTTCGTGATGTTGCCGGACCTTCGTTTGATTGGCAAGAAGAAGTAGAGGAGGATGAGGAACCAAATTCTGAAGCTGCTCGTTTTTTTGAGATGCTTCGAGCATCTGATGAGAGTTTATGGGAAGGACCAGGATTTTCAGAACATTCTTTAATGTCTGTTGTAACCATGTTGTTGAATGTCAAATCCGATTGTGAAGTTACGAAGATAGCTTTCGATAGGTTCTTGTATGTAATCAAAAACTTCATTATCCCTCGGAAAAATAAAAATAATTTTCCTGAAAATTTCAATGAATCTAAGAAATTTATCAAAGGATTAGGTATGCAGTATGAGAAAATTGATGTATGTCCGGATAACTGCATGCTTTTTTATGGGAATGATAGTCTCAAAAATAAATGTGATAAATGTAATAAATCTCGTTTCTTACCTATGGAAGAAGGTAAGAAAGGAAAACCTATTCCTTGTAAAGTGTTACGATATCTTCCAATAACTCCTCGGTTACAGAGATTATTCATGGCCAAACAAACTTCTCAACACATGACCTGGCATCAAGGCCCTCGAGAAAATCCCAATGTTATGATTCATCCATCGGATGGACAAATGTGGAAAGAATTTGATTCCACTTATCCCCAGTTTGCAATGGAACCTCGAAACGTTCGTCTAGGGTTGTCCACTGACGGTTTTTGTCCTTATACTCTCTCGAGCGGGAAACCTTATTCGTGTTGGCCTGTTTTCATTGTGCCGTATAATCTACCGCCGGGAATGAGTCTTAGAGATCAAAATATATTCTTATCTCTCGTCATTCCAGGACCCGATCATCCGGGCGATAAAATTGATGTTTTATTGAAGCCCCTAGTTGATGAGTTAAAAATGCTGTGGGAAAATGGTGTTGTTACGTACGATGCATATCGTCGTAATAATTTTACAATGAAAGCGTCTCTTTTATGGACGATTAACGATTTTCCAGCATACGGTATGGTGTCAGGCTGGTCAACGCACGGTAGATTATCGTGCCCAATTTGTATGGAGAATACCAAATCATTCTCTTTGACAAATGGTAGAAAACAAACCTGGTTTGATTGCCATCGTCAATTTTTACCGCACAACCATCCGTTTCGTAGTCAGAGAAACTCATTTCTTAAGAGTAGAACGGATCGAAATCCACCTCCTCCGCGTCGATCAGGTGATCAGATTCGAAATATCGTGGATCGGGTCAATAAATTACCAAGAGTTAGAGTTCGTAGAAATGGTATTGATAAGTTACAAATTCCTGGATTTGGAGTCACCCATAATTGGACGAAGAGAAGTGTTTTTTGGGACTTGCCTTATTGGTCGACCAACAAAATTCGTCATAATTTAGATGTAATGCACATAGAGGCGAATGTATTTGGTAATGTTTTTAACACGGTTTTTGACGTGGAAAATAAGACCAAAGATAATGCTAAATCCCGACTCGATCTTTCTTTGTTGTGTAGTCGACCGGAATTGGAACTTGTAACATTGGCAAATGGTCGTTTGGGTAAACCGAAATCATTGTATTCCGTTGATAAAAATAAGAAATCATTGATTTACGAATGGTTGAAAGAATTGCGGTTTCCTGATGGTTATGCGGCTAACTGGACACGATCCGTGAATATGCATACCATGAAAGTTTCCGGTTTGAAAAGTCATGATTGTCATATTTTTATGCAACGACTTCTTCCGGTTGCGTTAAGGGATATGATACCTGATAGTATTTGGGAACCGTTGGTCGAGCTTAGTAATTTTTTTCGTGATATTTGTGCCACTGAGTTAGACCCATCGCACTTGCAAGAAATGGAGAAGAGTATAGTAGTTACTCTATGTAAGTTGGAAAAAATTTTTCCACCTAGTTTTTTCGACTCTATGGAACATCTTGTTATTCATTTGGCGTACGAGGCTAGAATGGGTGGGCCTGTTTCGTACCGTTGGATGTATCCATTTGAGAGATGTTTGCGCAAGTTGAAAAGAAAAGTTAGAAACAAAGCGCGGGTCGAAGGTTCTATTGTCGAAACTTATCTCATAGAAGAGGTTTCAAATTTTTGTGCGCTGTATTTCGATCAGAAAATTCCAACGCGTGCAAGACGAGTAGATCGGCATTTTGATGTTGCCGAGGGATCGAATAACGATGAATACACGATATTCGATTATCCGGGCCGTTCCTGGAATTCTGGATTTGCGGATTTGGACGAGAAGGATAAAACTGCGGCGCACATGTATGTCATCTTGAATTGTCCAGAATTAAAAGATCTTGTCGAGTAAGTTTTGATTCACAATTTCATTCAATACATTTTCTTTTCATTATTTTTTCGAGTAATTATTTTCTAATATGTAGAGAGTTTGATGAGAGTCTTGTTCGTCGAAATGTACCGGAAAGAAATCGGTTTAGAAAACGAGAACAAGAAATGCCCCATTGGTTGAAAACCAAGGTTTTTGCCGATGATGTCGAGTTTCCTGAAATAGTGCGTAATATCGTTGCTGGGCCAAACAGACGCGTAACTACGTACAAAGGATATGATTGTAACGGGTATCGATTTCATACACGATCTCACGGTCAATTCTTACGTACGACAAATAGTGGAGTGTCTGTCAATGCGGATTGTCCGGGTACCGATGTAACCGCTTTTTATGGTGAAATCAATGAAATTATTGAGCTGACATTTCCTTTTGTCATGCACAATTCAGTTGTATTATTTCACTGTCATTGGTTCGATCCCGTGAAGGGGGTAAGGGTTGATAAAAAACATGGTTTCGTGGAAGTAAATCATAGTTCAACCATCAAGTATTACGAGCCGTTCATATTCGCGCACCAAGCCAAACAAGTGTATTACATGAATTATCCGTCCAAGACACATGACCGTCGAGATTGGTCTGTTGTTACAACCACGAAGCCTCGATTGGTCGTACCTGAATTAGAAATTCCATCAACCGAGTATTTCCAAGAAGTAGAACAAGTGAGAATCGAGCCAGATCATTCGATTGTAGATGTGAATGGACCGTTACATGTACCGGGCGTTGTTGATCTTGTAGACGACAATGAAATTAATCTTGTCGAAGAAGAAGAAGAAGAAGACGACGATGATATTGCACTCCACGAGGACGATTTATGGTTGGATTAGGATTATTTTGATTAGTTTAGGGTTTAGGGTTTAGTTTTTTAGATTTATGTTTGTGTTCAAGTTTAGTTTTTTCGATTAGTGTTATGTTTGTCGTGAAGTTTAGTTTTTTCGATTAGTGTTGTTTTGTATGATGTCGTTATTGAGTTTAGCTGCGGATTTTGGAATTTGATCTTGTTGATTTTGGAAGATTTAGTATGCTTTTGTTATTTATTATTTTGTTCATTTTATTAAATTTGATAGGTCATGGTTTTCACTCGAGGACGTGCTCATCATGCACTTCGGTCCGAGGAGGATGAGGTCGATGAGAATGAGGTCGAGGAAGCTGCGGATGAGGTTGTACCGCCGGAGGTCGAGGAAGCTGAGGATGAGCTCGAGGGTGATGTGGATGGGGCCGAGGGTGGTGGGGATGGGGTCGAGGGTGATGTGGATGGTGTGGTCGGTGATGTACCGCCTCGTAAGAAAGGTCGTGGCCCTAATGCCATGACTCGGATTACCGGCTCCACCTTACCTATTATACAGTCCGGTACGACATTCATGATTGACCTGCCAGGTATTTATTTGTATATTTGTATTTTTAATAAAATTTAATTAATTCAATGAATTTAATTTATTTAATGCATGTTTTAGGTAACTTTGGGGCGGATTTGCCTCGTGATCTTAATCGTATCATGAAGGGATACAACGAAGTTGGTTATACGAATTGGGGCACGGATTGGAATGAGAAATTAAAAAAGGCGGTTTATGCAGATTTCTTGGTATTTTTGTGAATTTCATGCTATTTAAAATATATTTATAATTATTTTATGCGGAATTCTTAATATTTTTTTTGTTACAGAAACGTTATCACTTTGCTGAGGGTCAGAACATTGCAGATTGTGAAAAACGCTTGAAATCATGGTGTGGCAAGCTTTGGCGGGATATTACGAGGGAGGCCCGTAAGGCGGCCACACTAAAATTCGGGGATGACATGCGAACTTGGATCGAACCTCCGTCAAATGCTGTCCTGAGTACTCCACCAGATTTCTCTACTGCTGCTTGGACGAACATGGTGCGGAAATGGATGAATAATCCAGAGTGGATGGAGGCATCTGCTCGAAACAAGGCGAACCGCAATGCTGGAGACGTGCGTGGTCATAGCACTTCTGGATCGATTTCACTCGCAGCCCACAAAAAAAAAATGGTACATTACTATTTAATATTAATTAATTATTTATTAATATTATATAATTATTTATTAATAATATTATAACTATTTAAAATTATTTATTAATATAAATAATATAAATTTATATTATTTATTAATATTATAATTATTAAAATATTATTTAATTATTTATTAATATTAATATTATTAAAATATTATTAATATAAATTTAATATTATTTAATTATTTATTTATATTATAATTATTGAAATATTATTAATATATATTTATATTATTTAATTATTTATTAATATTAATATTACTTAAGTATTAAAATAAATTTATTATTATTTAATTATTTATTTATATTATTATTTATTAATTAATATACGATATTACAAATTGTTGTTCTAAATTTTGAAGGAGGAGCGCAATCCAGACGTTCCCGTCCGATTCTTGGATTTGTTGAAGGTGTCGAAGGTTCGTAAGGGTGGCACTGCTTATATCGATCAGAAGTCCGTCGCAGTAAAGGTATATTTAAATTTTCAATTTGCAATCATATTTGTTATAATCGAACGTGTTGTATTTATGTCACGAAGGAGAATTACGAAGCCGCGATGAAGGAGAAGTACGGTGAAGATTGGGCGTCTCACGGCGATGATGCTGCTACGTATGTTCAGGTGTCAGGAGGGAGATCGCACGGACGTTTCTATACGATAGATTCTGTGATTGATCCGGCTTTGGCGTCTACTCCGGTCTCATCGACATGGTCTTCTCCCTCGTGTCAGAACGCGACTTCAGCATGTCGCGATTCGGAAGAAAATGATAGATTCGAGATGTTTAGGCGGCAAATGGAGGAGGAAAGTCGCAGGCGAGAAGAGGAAATGAAAAAAAGGATGGAGGAGGAGCTCAAACGCAATACAGAAGAGACTAGACGTGCGATGATGGAGACCATGTACTCCACGTTTTCGCAGTTCGCACAGCAGCAGAACATGTTTTGTCCGCGTCCTTTTCTCCAGCAGGTAAGTAGGTATTTCAATTAATAATGTTTTTTAAATTTCGGAAGAAAATGATATATATTTATTTCATTCACAAGGGACAGGGTTCGGGATCCGGATCGACGGGATCGGGAGGATTAGGAGGTTTGGACGGATCTCAGCAGAATATGTTCTTTCCTCGTCAATTTTGGCCACAGGTAAAAAATTATGTGTACAATAAGAAAAAATATAATTTATTTTCATGTATCTTACTTTTTATGTACAAATGTTTGGAAAAGGGCTCGGGGTTCGGCATGGGATCAGGAGGTCAAGGAGGTTACGATGGTTTTCAGAATCCCGGCGTGTTCTCGTCTCCTCCCCTCCAGAATTCAGGTTCGGATTTTCAGAATGTACTGCGGTCTCCTTTCCCACAGATGTTCATGGCGAATATGTCGCAGCAGAATCAGGACACATCGACCCGACCATCGAATGTATGTATATGTTAAATAAAAAATATATAATTATTATAGTAGTATAGTTTCATATAACAATTCATTAAATTCAGGAGACATCGACCCGACCGGCGAATTTTGGTCCGGCAAATGATTTTCTTGGAGGTTTCGATGGTGATAATTTGAATCAGAATTAGAGAGAGTTTATTTGACTGTTGTATTTGGATTGTTGTATTTGTGGATTGTCGTATCGGATTGTTGTATTTGTGGATTGTGGTTGGATTGTCGTATTCGGATTGTTGTATTTGAATTGTCGTGGTTTTATTTTCTGGATTGTTGTATTTGTGGTTTGTCGTTGCTTATTTGGATTGTTTGTATTTGTTTAATTGTCGTGGCTTTATTATTTATTATTTATTTAATATTATTTAATTATTTATTAATATTATAATTATTTCATTATAATTATTTATATTATTATTTATTATTTATAAATAAATTTAATATAATAATTATTTCATTATTTATTTATATTATTATTTAATTTTAATATAAATTTAATATTATTTAATTATTTATTTATATTATTAATATAAATTTAATATTTATTTATTAATATTATAAATATTAAAATATTAATAATACAAATTTAATATTATTTAATTATTTATTAATATTAATAATACAAATTTATTATTATTTAATTATATATTATTTAATTATTTATTTATATTATTAATATAAATTTAATAGAAATAGTGACATCAGAGTTCTGCGACGGCCCGCCGGAGAAGAGTTCTGCGACGGCCCGCCGGAGAAGACTTCTGCGACGGCCCGCCGGAGAAGACTTCTGCGACGGCCCGCCGGAGAACTCTTCTGCGACGGCCCGCCGGAGAAGACTTCGGCGACGGCCCGCCGGGGAAGACAAACCGTCGGAAATAGTGACATTAGCGACGGCCCGTCGGAAATAGTGACATTAGCGACGCCCCTTTCAGCGACGGGAGATCAGCGACGGGTTGCCGTCGGTAAAACTTTCAGCGACGGTTTTTGGGAGTATCAGCGACGGTTTTTACCGTCGCTGATACGCAGATCTGTTGTAGTGGAGACCCATTTGGAATCAGCGATGGGGTAAATTATACCCGCATCCAACAGTTTTATCACCTCCTTTTTAACAACCTCCATCATGGGCGGATTGAGCCGCCTCTGTGGTTCGCGAGATGGTTTGGCTTCGTTTTCGAGTTGTATTCGGTGTGTGCACAATGATGGACTAATTCCTGGAATGTCGGCAAGTGACCACCCAAAAGCCTTCTTATTCTTTTTCAGCATGGTGATGAGCTTCTCTTCTTGCTCCGTCGTTAGATTTGAGGCGATGATGACTGGAAGCGTCTGTGCTTCATCTAAGAAAACATACTTTAGCTCAGATGGTAATTGTTTTAATTCTACCTTTGGAGCTTTCTCAGTTGAAGGTGGGCTTCTTTCCAACGGAATTTCGATTTCCCTTGAAAACATCACTTCAGCTGCATTCGAAACTGCTTGTGTTTCTGGCTCAGTTTCGAATAGAGGATTGTTGAATTCTTCAAAATCTTGATAAGTAGGATTCTTGTAAGCCTTGAATTCCTCGAAAGTTTGATTCGCGACTTCATGCACACATTCATCGATTATGTCCATAGCGCTCAAATTATGTGTACCTGCAATGGGTTCTTTTAGTTTATCAAAAATATTGAATTTTATTACCTCGTCGTCGAACTCCATCGTAAGCTCTCCTGCATGAACGTCAATCTTCGTTCGAGCTGTCTTCAAGAATGGGCGGCCAAGGAGAATCGGGGTCGACTCGTTATCTCCATCATTCATGTCGATTACATAAAAGTCGGCAGGGAAATAGAGTCCGTTTACCATAACAATCACATCCTCGATTAATCCCACAGGTTTTGTCGTAGATCGATCAGCCAAACTAATCATCGCTTGTGTATCTTCGAGAGGGCCGAGATCTAGAGTCTTAAATACCGATAAAGGCATTACATTTATGGATGCGCCCAAATCGAGCATGCATTTGGGCAATTCGTGTTGCCCGATTTTGCATGGAATTGCAAACATCCCTGGATCTTTGTGTTTTTGGGGAAGTCTCAAAATTGCTGAAACATTCTCCCCCACACTTATCATTTCGTCCTTTTTACCCTTTCTTTTATTCGTGCTCAATAGTGCCTTGATGTATTTTGCCAAGCGAGGCACTTCCTTGATAGCTTCGACTAGAGGAATGTTAACCTCTACTTTCTTTAAAATGGCCAGCACGTCGTCATTCGATTCGGTAGACTTTGGGAGGCGACTAGGAAAAGGTGGCTGGACTTGAGTCGATTCATGTGCCTTTGCTTGAGTTGGTAAAATCTGGACTTGAGATTGTTTCTCCTTAGGCACATGTAGCTCGATTTCTTTTTCTTCTTCCACCTCTTTTGCTTTTCTTGAGCTTTCACCAATTTCAGTACCGCTTCGGAGCGATATTGCATTGACGTGCCTTTGCTCGGGAGGTGCTAAAGATTGAGATTGGAGTCGAGATGTACCTTGAGATTCGATTATGTTCACGCGAGTGGCGATTTGAGCGATTTGAGTTTCTAAGCTCCCAACGTGGCGATTCGTGTTCGCAATCTCGCTTTTTAATTCTTGCCTCACAGAATCCACATTTTTATTAACCCCACCGATTTCTTGTTTCATCAAGCTCATCATGCCCTCCATCATCGTTTTAAGATCTTGCTCCTGAGTTTGAGCCGGTTTTGCTTGAGAGGCATTCGGGTGTTGGTAAGTGGCTGGTTTTGTAACTGGTTGGCGATACGGATCTGGTTGAGCATTGTTGGGATTCGACCAAGAGAAATTCGGGTGGTTTCGAAGATTAGGATTGTACGAGTTCGAGGCTTCAAATTTTCTGTAAACGGCATTTGCTTCTTCAACCACACTAGGGCATTCGTCCGTGTGGTGGGTGGTTGCACTACAAACCCCACATTTCTTTGTTTCTTCCTTGCCCAGCGCTTTCATTATTATTTCGAGTTTGTTATTTAACATGTCGACATTGAGGTCGGTACATGCGTTCACTCGGTACTCCACGTTGCGTCTTGCTTGCGAATTTGACGCCATCATCTCTAACAGTTTCTGAATCTCCACGATTTCTTTATTCGCAATGTTTCCTCCCGCACAAGCATTGAGGAATTGGTAATCGGAGTAGCATAGTCCGTTTATGAACTGTTCGTAAAGGTAATGCAGCTCGACATTGTGGCTGGGGCATTCTTCCATCAATCGCATTCTTGAAATTGTAGCTCGAGAATCTCTTGATTTGTCATGGAGTCCGGATATCCTTTTGCGGCTCTATCGCGACGTATGAACTCCCGAAGCGATTTTGGTTTTTCTTGATGATCCATCTTGCTCCACTTCGTGTACCTTGCAAGAATAGAAAATTTTCGAAATTAATGAAATATCAAGTTCAAATGTATCAAATCTATTAAAAATATCACTCGAGCTTGCAAGTTTGATTCAAAATTAGACTTAAACATTACTCCCCGGCAGCGGCGCCATTTGATGAACAGGTTTTCAATCACTTTTAATTTGAAATATCGTTGTATGTGAAAACCAATTCAATCAACAAGTTTGGAAATATATGTGTATAGTGGAAATATGAAAGTTCGTTCCGCGAGGAGTATATGCGTCGAATAATGAATCAAAACAAGCAAAAATGAAAAGGGCAGAAACTTTTCCACAGAGAGCTATTGCGTCAAAATATGATTAAGATTCAGATCATTAAAATAAATATTTCGAAGTTTCCAAAATTAATGAAAATTAGTCTACAGAGAGGTCTGAATGTTATCAAATTTAATCTAAAATTTCAAACAATTTGGACAACGGAATAAAAAGTTATTAACGAATTACAATCAGGTCTCTGAAAAAAGTCCCCTGGAAACAGCAGGTTTTCAGTTTAAGTGACAGTATTCAAAAATTCATATCAATTCGAATATTTCATGAAATTCTACGATTCAAAAAGTTCCCGAAACTAGAAATCGAGATCTACACATAACAAAAAGAGAACAAAAATATCACACAAAGAGAGCAAATTATCACACAAAGAGAGCAAAAGATCGATTGCAAGAAACAAGATTTAAGCAAGAACTAGATTCAAACAAGGGTTTCTTTACACAACTTCAAAACAATCATTCAACATACAAGAAATTCAAGATAGAAAAGAATACACCTAGATTGAGTAAAGAAAAGCTTCAACGCGTCAAGAAGAGCGTCCTTTTCCTCGCTAGTGTTGTCGCTCAATTGACCACCGAAAGGAGAATGCTCCGAGTCACGGCAAGCTTGCTTCGTTGGTCACCGAAAGGAAAGAATCCTCAAGTCACGGACTCACTAGATGAAAGGTCACCAAAAGGAGAGGCTCCGAGTCATGGTTGACACCTTCACTAAGCTCCGAAAGAGGAAACCACCCAGTCACGGTCTCAACACAACTCCACAAGTCCCGAAAGGAGAAAATCCCCGAGTCACGGTTAGTCTCGAGAAAGGTCGATTCGCCGAAAGGAAGGATGTCCAAGTCACGGTCGAATCTCCCGAACAATCGAGTAGGATCTTGAATGGTTCTTGATGTTCTTGAAAGTTCTTGGAAGTGCTTAGAGAGAGAGAGAGAGAAAGGGGGGAGGGAAGAAGAAGCAATCTCTGCCCAAGGGCCTTGGGGTCTTATTTATAGTGTCCTTGGGGATTTCCCATTGGCCGAGAGATGGGTGAGAGGATTGAGGGTAGTTGGGGATGGTAGGTGAGGTAGGTGGGGCTGTAGAGTGGCAATTGTGTGAGTGGTTTTCGAGTAGAGTTTGGTGTAATGTCTTATGTTGATGATTATTTGCCTTCTCCTTCACATGTGTACCGAATTGGTCGGTATGATATATCGATTTTAATGGCGCGAGGAGACGAAGGCAACTACACTCTTGGATTGCCGAGAATTCCCACCTAAAACCTGTAATTAAGCAATAAAACACACTTAGTGAAGAAATATTCTTGTTATCTCAAATATGAACAATTGTATATATAAAGTTGTGATTCAAAAAGGCTAAAATCCCCAAATTAGCTATCAAAAAGGTGCTTTATTTTCCTCTTATCAGTCTCCATACCATAACAATGTATACTATAGGAACATGCTCCGATACAACTTGAGGTAATGTCTGTTGTTGAGAGTTAGGAAATTCCTTGACCAAATCCCGATTAATAAGAATTTTATCCAATCTAGCTTGAACTAAACTATTTTTCCATGTAAATTGTCTACCAAATAAAGGTAGATCAATTATCTCCATATCATCTACAGAGTTCCTGAATAGCCTAGTATTTCTTTCATCATTATCAGCCCCCCTTCTTTCCTCATGAGAAATTACCATATTAAAATCTCCCAGAATAGCCCAAGGCATACCAATATTAATACCTATAATTTCATGTTATGTTAATATTAATTTTTTTGTATTAAGTATTTGATACCTGTAATTTCATGTTATACTAATATTGATTTTTTTTTTTGTATTAAGTATTCGATACACTAGTAGTGTTATTTTAATAGTTTTTTTTGTCTGACCCTGCCGAACAATATCGTCAAGATCTGCAATTAGAATACTTTTTTCAGGATACTTCGGACTATAATATTTTTATACAAAAGAATATCGGTTATTTCTATGATATTTTCAAGATATTTCTAAAATTAACTTAATTTTTAGAATAACTCTATGATACTTGTATTGTCATGTTTAAAAATATTATTAATAAAATATTTAATTAATTTGTATTTATTGTTTTTATATGATATAAACAATAAATATGGTACAAATATAAATATATAGTTGTATCAGTATTCTAGATTTTTTTTGAAAATTATTGTATCGTATCCGTATCTTAGCAACATAGTTTTTCACACATGTATGATTCACATGCGAACCGAGTAACTGGATTCTAATTTTTTTTTTTTTTAGAGTTTAGTAGCCCGTAGGCACCCACGCCTATTACATATATCTACCCTGATTTTTCCCCAGTCCCCTCCCAGGTTCGAATCCTGGTTGTGTGCACGACATAATTGGTACCATCCAAGACGCTACACAGCTGGTGGTAACTGAATTCTAATTAGGTTACGGGATTGTGGTGTGTATTTTCTAAATCTAAACTGCAATTTTCCAAACAAAGAAAGAGAATAAAAATATTGGACACGCTTTAGTACCTAGTGAAAAAGGATGAAGCTGTGAGGGAATTAAACTATATGCCCAAATCACCGAATTCAATTTCTAGTTTTCTATTCCATATGTGAAACATATAAAGGTATTATCTCAGGCAAATACCTAATTTTCTCTTGATTAATTTCCTTGTTCCTCGTAAAGAATCCCATTTTGGATTACAGATTGGTAAAATCATCACCACATTTCTCATGGTGTGAAAAATATGCAATCATGATTGGAGGCCAAAATAACTCAGCTGTGATTGTCGACATAGATATCTTAGAGAATTATCTGAAAAGGGGCGGCGGTTATTATGGATCTGGAGCGAACATTGGCAATAAAAAGAACCCTAATTCCATATGCAAAGTGCAAAAGTATAATGGCGAGAAGGATTACGATCCTGTAGTTGTATCCATTGGACCATATCACCATGGAAAAAAGAACTTACAACCCATGCAAGAAGAGAAATGGAAGTGGATGAACTACATCTTGAAAATTAACAAGAGAATTAATCTTCAAGACTATATCAAAGAACTCAAGAAAGTAGAATGCATAGCGAGAAGTTATTACGCAGAAGAAATAAGAACGGAAAGCAGTGAATTTGTAATCATGCTCTTGCTTGATGGATTCTTCATTCTTTCTTTCCTTTATTCGGAAGAGTGGACTTACAACTCTGAGGGTGATATGTCAGTGCAACAAGAGTCCAATTACCAAAGGGACCTATTAGAGAGTTGTTTAATTATAAATGATCTTTTTCTTATAGAAAATCAAGTTCCATTTTTTGTTCTGGAGATTCTCTATGGAATGTTTACCGGCGAAGAAAACATTACCGCTTCCCTTTTAGATAGGATTACTCAGTTAATACAGAATGTACTGCCAAACAATACGAAAGCAATTGAAGGAGCAAGAGATTGTCATCATATATTGCACCTGTGTTGTATGTCCTTAAGGCCTAGCCAAAGTGAAGTATCGTATTCGATACAATTCGACCAAGATAGCAAAACGACATGTTGTTGGCGTAGCGGCTTGCAGTATCATACTGCCGGAGTTCAGTTCAGGAAAAGAGAGTCCCATTCTGGCCTCTTGGATGTGAGATTTACCGACAACGTTTTGGAAATTCCATATTTTACCATAAATGAGAACACTCACTTGCTTTTTAAGAACATCATTGCTTTAGAACAAACAAAGCCTGAGTTTGGAAATGATACTACTGCATACATCATTTTTATGTCTAATCTTGTTATGGACACTAAAGATGTAGCACTATTGGTTAGTAAAGGAATTATTGAGCATGATTTACGATGCGAAGAAGAGGTTGTAGATCTATTCACAAGACTTAGAGAAGGCGTCGACTTTGACTTCACGAGAAATTGTTATTTGAAGAGTATTTGTCATGATTTGGAAACGTATTATAAAAAACGTATGAAGCAGTGGAGTGTGTGGTTTCGACGAACTGCTTTGGCAAAGGTGCATGCTTGGCTTTGACAGTATTAGGTTTTTTTCGATAATATTGCCGAAGGCAGCATTAGATATGTTATAATGGGTCATCAAATCAAGATAATCCATTGATTATCTGGGATTACATATGTTTTGTACATATTATGTTGCCAATGGCCCTTATCAATTAGATATTTGTGTTGAATTTGATTGATAAATAATATATTTATTGATGTTGTTTTCTATTTATCCATGGAAATACTTAATTTTGGTTCTCAAGAACTGTCCGGTGTTGATCCAATGACTAACCTCTTGAGCAATCTTCATCGGATGGATTTGATCCTGAAGGTTTGTATTGGGTTGAATCCTTGTGTAGGCTCATATGAGATGGATATTCATCAACCATCAACATCTTTATTATCAAGTACAATTTTATTTTGAAGGAATATTATCAAATACAATTACCAAATACATTATGGACATGTTTGATTTGAGAGATTTTGAGGGATATGTATTTTCAAATATATGGATAGTGCAAAATTGATTGTTTGATTTTTAAATGTAATGTACTTGGTCCTCCAAATTCATGAATAGTGAAATACAAAAGATAAATTAGTATTTCAAAATACAAAGAGTATGTATTAGTAAAGACATAATAATATTATAAAATAATATAATTATATGTATTCTATGAATGTAATATAATATAATATTATATAATATAAAAAGATATGATAGAATACACTATGACATGATACAACATGATATGATATAATAATAATAATGTGATACAATATAGTATGATGTAATAATAATAACAATAAAATACAATAAAAATATAATATAGTTAATATAACATAAAATAATATAATAATAATTTAACATTATACATTATACAATATACAATATAATAATCATAATGATAATGATAATAATAATAATAATAATATAATATAATAATAAGTATGACACATTATAACATGTTACAATATAATATGATATAATATAACTTAATATAATATAATATAACATAAAACAATATAATATAATATAAACAATTTAATATAAAATAAAATAAAATAATAGAATATAAAACAATCTAATCTAATATAACCAATCTAATCTAATATAATATAATATAAAATAATATAATATAATATGATATGACATTAAATATTAAAATTATGGGTGTTGCATCAAGAATCAAACAAAAAATTTCGTATCCAAATGTTAAATACAACTAATCAAATAACTTAGATGAATTCATATACACGGATGATCAAATACACGTATACAAGCAACTTAGCATATCCACTTATCTCAAAAATGGAAATCAAGCATACCCAACAATAATGTAGTTTGAATGAAATATCTAGTAGATGCTAGTAGATACAATATCTTAGTAACGAGATTTAATCACGTAACCCATCCTTGCTTAATATATTAACACCAATGCTTTTCAAATTTGCAAATAATAAAATGTCCAGAATATTGTGGCCTTTGCTTGTTGTCAGTCTTCTCCTTCTGGCCGTGGCATGCCATGTCCAGTCAATAGAGGAAACAAGCCTCGCCAAACACAAAGGTTAGTATTAGTAGCATAAATGAATAATTTTGCAACTTTTTCAGTCCTAATTATATTTGATTTGCCTAAAACCAAACATTTGGGCCTCAGATGTTATGAAATCACCACACGAAAAACAGCGCATTGTAAATGGGAACGAAGAAAAAATATACTATATTCTACTTCCTCCTATATTGCGATGACGACTTTAAACGAGCTTCCACCCTAGGTCAACTGTCTAACAGATGGACGTGAGGAAGGTATATCTCAAAGAGGCCATTTACTGTGCCCCCCAAACCCACTTTTCCGTTGATGATGCCATCAACATTAATGGGGGGCTCATATACATCTCCCATTTGTACCCACTCAATTATATTAACTGTTAATTGAAAATGTTAATTATGTTAATAACTAATACAATTATATTAACTGTTAATTACATCATAATGAACTGTTAATTCAAAACTCAATTAATAGTTAATTGAAAATGTAGGTACAAATTGGAGGGGACAATCAAAATCACACCCCACTATGACATCATAGTGATGGCATCATGAATATTGGGGTGAGTTTGGGGGACAAGATATAATTTCCCTATCTCAAAGGGATACGAGCTATTAAAGAAAACAACTTTCTTTTTCAAGCAATTGGACCCAACCCCGCCATTGAGGCATTTCGTCCAGCTCGACCAGCTAATCAAGCGACCCCCTCCTCCAATCCAGAAATCAGCATCGGAGTACTCTCCACCTTCCTTCGAGAAGGGAAGCCCACATCGACTGAGGACATGCGAAACAATGGGGTCATCAAAATTAAGAATTTTGGAGGAGAGCATGATGCACACGAACCAGAACGATACTCTCATCAAGCTTTGGAAGCTTGCTCTGCCATCGAAAGAAAAAGACGATCTCTCTCACCTAGTTTTTGGGGATGCCCACAAAGACGCACCGGGATCGTCGGCGAAAAAACAGAGGGTGCAAAATGACCCTGCAGGCCACCACAAACCGGTCCACGACCTTTCCGTACACCAGCAGCAGATAGTGGTGCACCAAAACCCGGCTCACCACAATGAAGAACCTAGGCTGGGGATATCCAATAAGAACCGTACTGCCCCCATTAATGTGCACGCCCAGACACGCCTCCTACACAATATGGCCACCAGGGTTGTCAGGGGACAATCAGACGACCCACCTAAGCCACCAGGGTTCGAGCTAGTCACAATTGACGAAAGGACGATACGGGAAGACCAACACAACAACTTGGCGATGACCGAGGAGAATAATCATGCGCCTGATAAGGGAATTTTTCATCACTCTTTACATACACAAAATATAGAATTTAAATACTTAAATATGATTAAAGTATACCAAATATTCATAATTCCAAATTATTGAGATAAAATACTTTAAGATGTGTTTTTGTGTTAATTCAGGTGAAAAGTGCAGAATATCGCAAAACCAAGACTGTAGCTGGATCCGTCTCGTCTCCCCGATCGATTTGATATATCATACGATGATATTTGATGAAAGGATGATAGAGAAACCAAGCGTTTACTTCAAATGGGTCAGAACCGACTCGTTTCACCAAGAGCAACAAATAACCAGGCGTGGATTAACCTCCGTGATCCTCTGTGGCAGCCAGAGGATTATGGACCTAGAAACGAGTCATCATCTCTTCATTCTCCGACCCAGCACACATATAGTCACACAGGCTTCCACTCACCAGAGCCCAGAACCAAATCGCAATATCATGGTGTCCTTGCATCCACGTGAACCAAGCAGCAACCCGTTCTCCTCTCTCTTATATGACCCACCACATGAAGGAGCACATAGAACCATGCGCAGCAAATCCTAACCTCTGACCAGTCAAAGTTTGATGCTAGAGATCTGTTGCAACTCCCGATCTCGTGTATACCGTGCAGCAACTCATTCCACTCTATAGACAGCTTCGCTATACAAAGACCACACGGAAAATACCACATCAAATCTGAAGCGTGACCAGTCAACACTTGGCCGTTCGTTGATCTTCTGTGGTAAGCGGATCTTGTGGTCTACGCTACACGCTCCTGCCCCTCTCTATTTCCGATGTGTTACACGATCGGTTACACAAGGGTGAACGCTGAAAATCCTCTCGAGTTGTTTGAACTGAATTTTTGGAGCCAAGCAACTAGAATTCCTCTCCATTACACTCACACCCGTCTTCTCCATTTTCTGGCCCAAAAGAAGGATTAAAGAGCAACATCTGGCCCATATTTCTCCATTAGTTTTCGAAATGGAGATGAACAGAATTTTATGCTGAATTTCGGATGATTTAGAGATGAATTATTCTGAATCTTTGGAGAATATCCCCAAGGGTATTTTCGAGTTTTCTCCCTCATCCCTTAACCGATTTTGATGATTTTTAGACCGTTGGATTCATCACAAGTGGCTCTATCTACTCATGCAAGTGGAATGCTCAGATCTGGAATTTTCAAATTGTTTCCCCCTCTTTTCTCCTATAAAAGACACTCAAAACTCCTCTCTCAACTCACCCTTGGACCTCTTGGGTCAACCATTCCATTCTTGGGGAAGATAAGGTTTTAGCCTCTTCCCCACTCCATTGTTAGAGCATCTCGAGCTCCCTTGCTCATCTTTGAGCCCTTTTGCCAAGAAATCGTGTTTTGCACGGTTTTCGAGGCCGTTCCGAGGAGCTATTCCTCTCTCCAATCTCTCCCAAAGCTGAAGAAAGTTGTTCTCCTCGTCCTCTCATCTCCTCTCAAGGCGTGAAGGCTCGAGGACTTCGCCAAGATCCGTTCTTGGACTCGAATTCCCTTTTTTCGGTATTTCTTTCTCTAGATTTAGTGTTTTAATTAGGAATTGTTAGATCTGATCGAAATCTCTTTGTGAACTTGTTCTATATTGATAGATATAATTTGTAGAATTTTTGTGGAATTTTTCTTGCATTTTTCCTATTTTTCCTTTGTGAAATACTAAAATTCTGGTGCTGATTTGTTTGATCTGTTTGAGGAACTTTAAATCTGATAATATTCATTGTTTGTCATCACTGTTTAGATCTGAATCTCTAGTTTAAAACATATTTTGAATCAATCAATTCTCTGCAATTTCCTATTTGATATGAATTTTTGAAATCTGTTACTCAACCTCGAAATTGTCTGGACTATTCTGTAATTTGCCAGGGACCTGTTTGTAATTCGATCATTACTTTTTACTGAAATATAAAACCTGTGAAATTCTTCTTCTCTCTCTCTTAGTGTTAAATAGTGAATCTTTGTGACAAATTTGAGATCTTGTTTTGCGATCTATATTTTTCTGGAATTTGATTAGTGCCTAAAATACCCTTGTGATCTATAAATTTCTTAAATTTGAACATTGTGTGTGTGAAAGTGAAATTTTGACCAGAGCTTTATAAAGTTTAGATCTTGATTGTGACAAAATATTATAGTCTCTGGATCAATAGAAATAATTCTTGAATTGCAATTTCGATTATACGCAAAATTTCCTTGGAACGAACCTCTACTTAGCCTATTCTAGTAGTTGTTTATAAATTGTTTTGATTAACTCGTGAGATTGAATTTACACTTTTAAACGACCTATTTTACGTGTTATCGGCGCCGCTGGGCTCGATAGGGAGCAACATCAACCGACGTCTTACTGAAGGAAATAATGACCTAGGCTGAATGAAATAATGTCCTGGGCTGAACTAAATAATACCCTAGGCTGAACTGTTCAGTTTGTATGTAAACGAATGATCATTATTATTTATGTTTGTTGATCTAATATTTTAATATTGAATTAAAGTTTCATTTAATATGTGTACTGGTTATTTAACATATTTAGGAATATGTGAATAAGCCTTGAATTGTATCACTAGTTTATACATCATCATAATATGTGATTATGATAGTAAAACTGTATCAATGAACGTAATACGATTCTAAATGTCCCTGGTCATATATATGATGTATATAGAGATATACATGTCTAAGGAAATAGAATATATATGTACACCAGTATATTCGCATATGAGATGATTATGTTTTACTGATCATGGACATGGAATACATAGAGATGTAGTGATGTCAAATATGGAATATAGATATGTGTTAGAGACTACATATTGGACTGACAAACTTATGAGAATATACATGGTTATTGTCATTATATATATTCTCATAAACAAATAGAATTTTAGTTCTTTGACCTGAGGTTATCATTAGATTTCTCACCTGTAAATTGTGATACTTAGATATGTTTCTTTGTTATCTTTAACCGGGTAATCAAGATCATCATTGGGTATTACATGAAGCATGTTGGAGGATGTGAATTACCAAGATGGAAGTTGTTCCTTTCATGATTGAAAGAGATATCTCTCAGGGCCCCCTGATGAATTAGGATTGAAGGAAATGCGTGGCCACGCTCAATAAGATTAACATGTGTTGTTAATGCTAATTGAACATTCAATATAATTCTATATCGGGAAAGAGTTAAGTTGATTTAGAAAGGGACATTTGATCATGTCTTTGATCAACGGATATCGTATGAACAAGAGAGATAGTAATTCGTCTATTTGATAAATAGGTTATGATCACAAATCATTTATTTAATTTGGGTAGTCATAATGCCTTGCTAGAGGCCAATTATGATTTGCATATTTAAATATAGATTTAATATGCTGCCAACATTAAATAAAACTATAGGATCACACACAAAGACAAGTTCGGACTGGACACAGAAAATCAAGTACATATATATTATTCAGTTTGAACGAGGATATTATTCTGTTCGAACGTGGATATTATTCTGTTCGAACGAGGATATTATTCTGTTCGAACAGAAGGTGTAAAGCATTAATTGAATGCTACATGCATGTATGGGTGCATGATATTAATACCCAGGATATCATTTATTTGATGAAGATATTTTTGTGTGCATTGGATGCCACAAAAGTGGTTGGAAGTCTAAGAGTTTTCCACTTCATTATTACACGTCAAACCTCTTTATGAAAGAGAGAGAAATTCACTCTATCTTGAAGTGCAGAATTTTGACTGAAAGAATTTCGAATTTGGAGAGTAAGAAAACTTATAGAAAATAGTTTTCTTAGAGAGAACAAAAAGAGTGAAGCTTGGCTGAATTTCTTTGTGAAAGAAAAGAGAAGCCAAGCAGATTTTCTGAAGGGATGAAGGATCCGACTAGCATCGGAGGTCTTCACATCCAGTCTAGACGAGTCGCGTGTTGATACCGATAGAGGATGGTGCCGGTTCAAGCACACCAACGTGATCTCTGCAAGCTTCCTTCAACCAGATTTGAACTAAATCTGAGGTGAAATTTTTGAAACTCTTCCTTCGTATCTAATTAGCGATACACAGATCCATGACTTAAGGGGTTCGGATAAGTTCCGCTGTGCAATATGCATGCCCGAATTTCTAACACTTACTTGGGAAGAGAAGGGAAAAAGCCTCACATCAGAGCCTCCTGCAACAAGTTAGCTGTTTTCCACTCAATCATCCTCTCTTTCATCATTTAATGCAAAAAGTACGGACACACATAGGAATATAATAAATTCAGGACGTAGGGTATCCAAAATATTTAATACGACTCTAAGCAAATTGAGAAAGAAATTAAAAGTCAAGGCCAAGAAAAAACAAAAAGAAAAAGAAAAGAAAAAAGTTTTGAAAAATGATAGGAGGCTTTCGATAAGAGAAAACAAAACCTAGACACAAGGCCAAAAAATAGAACTAATAGAGAATAGTAATCCCATTTGTATAAGTCCAGGTGTAAATCCAGTAAGGGACAAGATCATTAAACTATTAGAGTTGGAATTATAGTGTCCCGCTCCACTAAATGAAATAAAGATAAATCAAATCAGAAACTTATGTGGATTACAAAACACTATAAGTGAGGCAGCGGAAATGAATGTCCAAAATAACAACAATATTTTTGTTGCAGAAAAAGAAAACAAGATGTGAAATGGCATAGAAGATGCGGATGATGAGACCTCACAACAAGTGGACTACAGGCGGGAGGACGAGGTCTATCCATAGGAGGGTATAAGAAGTGATATGTGCAATATTTTGGAGCATGATAAAAGCTCATATTTGGACGTTTGTATCTTTTAATTATGTTAATTTATAATTATCATTCTATTTTGTGTTGGAACGTTAGGGGGCTAGGAAACTCCGAAAAATGTAATGTCGTTAAAAATGTAATTCGAGACGCAAAATGTAACATCGTATGTTCACAAGAAACGAAATGGGAGGACCCCACCTTCTTTAACATGAGAAAAACAGCACCCTCAAACATTAAAAACGTTGCGTTTAAAAATGCTATAGGCTCAAGAGGCGGCTTAATGACAGCATGGTCTAGCGTCTTTACAATGATCAACACACAAATCCTAACTTTCTCTTTAAATACTACCTTTGCACTCCCTAACGGATTTACATTTATAGTATCAAACATATATGGACCCACCCTAGAAGATCAAAAGGAAAATTTGCTTGGAGAGCTAAGAACCATAAACACAACAAATATGTCATGGAAATGTCGGAATTTGAAATGGGTCGAAAAAGATAAGGGTCGAAAAAAGTAACTCTTAATGATCATGTGATTAATCGGAAACTAATTAAAAATCAAGCAGAATACGTCGTTATCCAAGTCTTTAAAAAATTTCATATATAATAATATATTTATCAACAAATAACTAACACATTGCTTATTAAAAATTAATGTCACTAAAATATACATAGTATAACTTAATTAAAAATCGAAATTATCATAATCCAAATTCCATAAAAACTTAAACATCACAAGTCAAAATAATATCCACAAAAAATAACAATACATACTAAAATTCAAATAAAACGTACATATCCAAACACATAACAAAGACGTGGATAAAAAGGACAAATAATTTTAGTTCGAAATTTAATCTGTACGAGACGATATTCGACACGTGGAGATCAAACCGGGTCAAACATGACGTGGATAAAAGAACGTGGCAAATATGGAAACAACAAAATGCTAAAATCTTCGGAATGGACATCAAGAGTCCAATTCACATTGTCAACAAAGCAATGACGGAAGCACAAGCTTGGAGGAAAGGCACGAAGCATCAAAAGGGAATAGTGCTCAACCAAACCGAAAAATCAGGCTCATGCGTTTCGGGTCTCACTCGGTCACAAATATAGGAGTCACCATAGTTTTTCTTTCTTCTTTTGTGCTTCCTTTTTACGTTCACAACAATCATGTTCTGCGCAAAACAACGAACGATGTAAATACAACTCAGCCCATAATACAACTCATCCCTTTACTCTTCAATATCTCTTCTTCTTCTCCTCCACTCCTCATGATTCATACACAACACTTCATCCATTTCTTCTTTTCACCTCACTTCTCCTTCTACGACTTCCATCCAGAGCTTCCATCTCCTCTTGGGCTATCTTCCGATTCCTTTCAGCCTTCAACACCAACTTTCTCTTGGTAAGATTTTCACTCTCTAGTTCATCTCTCTCTTTTGTTCTTCTTAATATTTTTATTAATTTCGTCTCTTTTCCCCTTTTTAACCATTTATCTCTTTGATTCATCATTAATCTCCACTGGATTCTCCTCACCATCGGGCTCCTTATCTTCTGGGTTCTTCTGAAATCTCCCACGATTGCCAAATATCTTCGATCACACACTGGTACGGTCTCTATTCCCCATTGAAGACTCTGCGGCATCGTTCCCTCCAGACCCCATGTACGAAGAACACGGTAATTTGTCTATTAATTTCCTTCACTTTTTTATCTAACAAATTTAAAAATTTAACCATTGAATAAACTAATTAAAAATATATTCAATAACATTTGTGTATAAAACTCAGAAGAAAACATCATTATAAACATAATATCATTTAAAACCAACACTGACATTAAAAAAAAATCCTTTCACAACACAACACTACCATTGAAAGAAAAGAAAAACACCATTTTGCTGAAAAATCCGGAATGGAATATTCAAAAGTTTAAATGATATGAATTAATGTTAGTGCAAATTAAAATTTAGAAAATCCAAATTTAATTTAATTTGACATTAACTATAGAAAGACTATTAAAATAACCTTCCAATCGGGTCTTTGAAAGCAACTAAGAAGTTAAATAAAACTTCAAACTGAGACCAAGAAAATACGGAAAAACATACTAATGTGTTATGATGAGTATTTACTGGTATTAATTGCAAATTTTAACTCAATTGAATTTTTTTTGAAATATTCCAGGTTTTTCATATGCAACAATTCTGTTCTAAAAAGAGACAGTAATTAACTCAATTGAATTTCTTTTTAAATACAAATTAAACAGATATTTATTGAAATAAAAATACACATAAAAGTTTCTACAATACAAATATCAAATCTGCATCCTTAACAGTAATTAACCAAGTAAATCCTAAATTTGCACATGAATAGAAGCAAAAAATTCCTAAGAGAACTTATATTAAGCTGTCAATTAAAGATTGATTAATCAAATCTTAAAATATAAAATGGAGTAGTAATTGACTAATACCTGGAGCAAAAAACTGAATTAATAAAAAATCGAATTGAGTAATTAACTAAACAAAAGCTTCATCGAACAACCAAATATTCAAAGAAACTGAATTTCACATAAATCAAATATCTACAGATCCAAAGATAAATTACATTGGAAAAAAGAGAGAATCGTGAGTAGATAAGAGAATAAGCTTGCTATCTTTCTAGAAATTCAAATGAAAAAAAAGAAAAAAAATAACTTGTCAATAATATCATATTCAGCATATCTGGAAAAAAACCAAATAGTTAGTAGTATTCTTTTTGAAAACTTTAATTGGAAAGAAACCAAAATATCATTACAAATATTACTAGGATAAAAAACGTACCAAAAAGACAACAAAATATCTCCAAAACTGTGTGAAAGAAGAAGGAAAATTGCTACCATTATTGATGCGGATTTAACAGAAAAAATATTAAATATATAACCTAAATCAATAAAAATATTCAATAAATAAACATGTATATATAGAGCCTTATAAATTTCGGGACTCTCAACCATAACCGACATAACTTATATGGTTGGACCGGTCCTGTATCGATACTCATAAACTTAATATCAGCACATACAATATGTCATGTTCTCCTGCAAACTAATGAAATCAAATTTATCATCCTTCGTCTTGTTCACCTCGTATTGTTATTATTAAAATGTGAGTATTAATGGATGTTGAGTATCAAATCGGGCCAAAATAATCCGAAGTCAGAAAAATATCGGTCAAATATTAGACAAACCCGATTTGACTGACTTGAGTAATGGATTAAATATTATGGGGCCGATGAACTGTTGACTTGAATCTAACCGATGACTAATTGAGTTTTTTTTTAAAACTTATATGTGTTTACGAAGCGACATGTGCTAATGATCATTAAGTCCGATAATGAATGAATAACAACCCGATTTGAACGATATCTAAGATAGTAAAATAAAAGAAAAATCTACTAGATACTAGGAGATACCATGTTTTGATAGATGCCTAACAATACGGCCCAGTTTTGTGCACCAATATTTTTTAATACATATATAAATAAAAGCACGTAGAAGAGGTACTCTAAACACCAAAAGAAATGTCTCAACTTGTACCGCGATTTCTTGCTGTGACTTTTCTCCTACTCCTTGCTGTGACATGGCAAGTCCAGTCAACCAAACAGAGAGATGAAACAAGTCTAATTAACAACGAAGGTAATCATTTCCGCTAATTACGGATTAGCTACGATTTTGTGTATCTTTGTCATGTCATTGTTTATTGTTTTATTTCAACTTAAGACTTTGTTCAATCAAGTGGAGAAAAAGAAACAGCTCAAATTGGGAAGGAAGACAAATTATACAATATGGTGCCATGGCGTTTCCCCAAACCTCCAAGGATTCCCCCTGACCAAGCAAAACAAAGCCTGGATTAGAATTATAAATCTGCATTATGCTTCTATTATAGTTTCAACACAACTACAATCACTAAATACTCCATTAATCAATGCACTATTTTTGTTATTAAATTATTGGGTCACATAATGATTTGTGTATTTTATGAGTTTTAACAAGCATTAATGAATTGAATAATGAAATAATATCGGAGCCGGATGTATTGTAATTTTTATTGTTTTCTTATATGTTATATAAATGTTGTGTATGTGTGTGTGTGATTGTCACCAGGTCCAGTCCTTTAAGTTTGAAGACACGTGACATGATATCACGATGCTTCAGAATTAAGAAATTCTATCATCTCATAATATAATATAATTTTTTAATTAAAACTAAATAAATATTAATATAAATAAGTTCAAAATATCACAAAACATAACATATAACTAGCATATTTACTTGAACATCACTTTTCTAGTATTTTTAGAATCAAAACATCAATTAAATTTGCATAATATAAATTTTCCGCGAAATCATTTTTAATTGATAATATACCTAATACAATTAACATCTCTTGTGACTTTGTTGATCGAAAATAATTTTTGTACCAATTCCAACTTCAAACAATTTCTTTCGTCCGATGCAACTGTGATCGGAATGATCAAAAGTACTTGATACACAATCCACAAATTTGAATAACAATTTTTCATAGGATTCAAATTGAGTATTTCAATTGATTTCTCGATTTCACTTGGCAATCCATTCTTCAAAAAAAAAAAAAAAAAAAAAAAAAAAAAAATATATATATATATATATATATATATATATATATATATATATATATATATATATATATATATATATATATATATAAATCAATGTCTCAATATCCGATATTTCTTTGCTCCTTTGCGGCTTAAAATAATTTCACGCAACATATTTTCATTGTCGGGGTAATCTTTCAAATTAAATCGAAAACCAAATATATTCATATATATTTTGAATTGTTCGAATTTAATTCGAAAGGACGAAAAAACCACATCAATAATGTTGAAGAAATAATCAATCCCAAATATTTTTTGGTCCAATAGACTTATTTCTTCACTAACGACCTCATCAAAATGTATGTTTCCCTTTCTATTTACTTGGAATGAGGCGCTATCTTGGATCTAATGGTGTAAAAAGTGGCAACTAGGACTCAAAAGAATATTGTACACCTCTCAAGGCGAGTTCCGTGAACCATAGAGCGTAAAAGGTTGAATACTTGAATGAATTCATACGAAATTTAGTTAGATATAGAGTTATTTTTTGTCCATTATTAATTAATAATATAATATGTATAAAGTTACAAGAATTAGAGGCACAACATAACTCCACGTCATCAGCTCATTTGTGACCATTAGATGAACATTAATCAAGAAATTTAAATGAATTGGATCTACAAGGACCTACATATGGTTTTTTTTTACATGAATCATGTGAACCATGTATAGGTAAATTATATTAGAAACAAGAGATTTAAATAGGCCGTGTTTACATGGACCAACCTAAGATTTTATTGCATGAATCATATGAGCTGTGTCTAGGTAAATTATATTAGAAAATTATAAAGTAGTTGATTCTTTATTTGAATATGGTCTTATATAAACTAACAAATGTACAAATTACATGAATCTTGGTTCATTATATATCAAGTTTCTTCATATTTTTTGCATCAATTAAATATGGAATTTTTTTATAAAAAACCTAAATTTTTAGATATTGTAAATAATAATATGCCATATTTATATAATTGTAATATTTTATACTTTATATATATTTGACATTTATATTTATAACAAAATATACTTTTTGTTTGTTTGTTTGTTATGACCTCCCGGCTCTCCGTCATCAATTCACCTCATTTTTAACTTGAACATCAAAATATTAAGTTTCGTGTCATTTTTTTAAAGGGGAAATTTTGTCTATGGACAAATAAAATTTGATCTTACACGAAATAGACAAAAAACTTTGGTAATTAGAAAAATAACATTCTCGGTATTTCAAAAATCGAGAGTTCCTCAAAATTAATTTTTGTTGATACTTTGCCTCATATCGCATCAATATATGTATCAAACATTTATATTATTAATAAAAAATCAAAATAAATAACTATATTTCATTATTAAATTCTATAAAATCATAGTTTCTTTCCCTAGGTTTCTCTCCCCCCCCCCCCATTCCTCCCCTCTTTCAATCTACAAAAAAACCCAATTCTCTCCCTCCCTTGCATTTCACCATCATGAGAATTGAAGATTAATTTTTGGGTTTGAGATTTGATTTTTTGATTTGGTTTTTGAATATTGTGGATTGATTTGTAGGTTATCCGCCGGAAGGATACGCAAAGGACGGATATCCACCTCCTGGTTATCCACAACAGGGTTACCCACAACAGGGTTATCCGCCTCAAGCTTATCCTGCTCAGGGCTATCCTCCTCCTTATGCCCAGCCGCCACCTCAGCAAAGCTCCGGCCCTTCATTCATGGAAGGATGGTATACTCTCTCTCTCTCTCTCTCTCTCTCTCTCTCTCTCTGAACAGACATGCATATGTCGTCGTGCATGATACAATTTTGATTATTAGCCATTTTATTCCGATCCTAAGATAGTTTCTATTGAATAATTGATTTATTCTTATTACTGTAAAAATGGGTACAAACTAAAAATTTTGTTCTTGGTTGTTAATCTTGAAAATGGTCTCAAATTGCCAATTCCCTTGGACATTTGGGGGTTAAATTGAGCCTTAATTTGTTGATTGCATAATTAATTGCCTTGATTAAAATTGAGTGTTTGTACTAATTACTCCGTGAATTTGTTATCTTCTCTAGCCTGGCTGCGCTTTGCTGCTGTTGCTTATTGGAGGCTTGTTTTTAGAAGGAATCGATCATTTGCCTTTCATTGATTTGACTATCATGAATTGAATTATAATGTTGTTTAGTTAATTTAGTTACCGTGATGTTATATGTAATCAAATTGGATTGTGTCATTCGATGCGTGTGGCAACATGTCTTGTTGAATCCTAGATTGTGTTGGATTTTCGTGTTTTTTCCCCTCTTGTGTTATGTGCATTGCGAACAAATGTTTTTCGGTAGAGATATATTTCTGCAAATTAAATGTATTGACAATTGAGTTTACTAACTGACTGTAGGTTCATTGAGATGTATAGTTAGATAGTATACGCCTTACTATAATCTTATTGAGTTAATTAACTTATATTTAAAATTCATTACTAATTAATTGATGGGATTCTATCTATAATTATTGGATTAGGCAGAGTGATATTGTTTGACCTAATTCACCCCAACCTTTGTATTGTTTAATTCATCTTATTGGAGCATTTTCATTATCATATATTGTCCACCACTCATCAGATGAGAAAAATATGCTTAGTTTTTAAAAATTGTGTTTACATATTGATCGGAATAGATTCGGAATCACTAGCATTACCCCGCGCAATTGCGCGGGGCTGTTCGGGTTTATAAGTAATGTAGTTGAAAAAAATTGTTTTTCGTTTTGTGTATGTGACTTTCTTTTTGTAATCATTATTATATGTGTAATTTAGTGTGTTGTGTGCGAGTGAAATTTTGTAGCAAAAATCGTTTGAAAATTTTAAGAGCCGGATTTCTTGAATAATTCAAACGGTTATTGCTAAAAAAATTATCTATATTTTATACTTCATAAGTAAAATAAGGAAAAAGAATGAATGAGTCGTCATGAAATTTATTAAGAACATAATAGTTCAGAAAACATTGCTGAAAAAAAGAGTGTTTTTAATTTCACAAATGTTTAATTTCGCTACATATTTAGTACAAATATTTTTCGTCCTTTGTGTGGTCAGCCAACAACAAAGTTTGACGATGTCATCGCTAACCGTTTCGTTCGAATCTTTAATTTAAATTATGTCATGATTATTCGCACATCCATGATTTGGTATATTTTTAACCCCCTAATTTTTTTTGGATATTATAAAAAATTCTCTATCTTTTCGTAAACTCCCAAAAAAAAAAACTCTTTACCAAACTTTTATTTTAAAATACTCCTTATGGATGATATTAATTTTTTTTTTTCCAAAATACCCTCCAAATCTCATATGTAATAATTAAAACTTATTTTTGTTATTTTTTATTAATTTTAAGAAAATTCATAAACACTTCTTAACACGTAGTGATTTAAAAAAAAATTTAATTATTACATATTTTGTTTATATAATTTTAATATTACATTCTTTATTCATAAAAAAACTAACATTAAATGATAATAAATAAACACCTTGCAAATATATTCATAGAAAATATCTATTTAAACATCTATTTTTTATTTTAGTTTTCTTTTTATGTATTTTTTAATAGTTTTGTGATATTTTATTTTTAAATATTTGCAAGATGTTCTTTTATTAATATTGTTCAACTTATTATAATTTTATTTTAGTTTTTCAAGAAAAATAATAAAGGACCAAAATGTAAATTTTAAAACTTCGGAGGACAAAAATGCAAATATAAAGGACCAAAATGTGAAAAAAGGAAAAAAATATAATTTTTTTTAAAAAATATGACCAATTTGAGGCTCCTGGACTAAAATGTAAATTTCTAAACTTCGAAGGGCCAAAATGCAAATATAAAGGACCAAAATGAGAAAAAAAGGACCAAAATGTAAATTATTTTCGAAAAAAGGACCAATTTGTAAATTAAAAAGGACCAAAATGTAATTTTTTTTCGAAAAAAGGACCAAAATGTAAAAAAATATTTTTTTTTTACAAATAGGCCCCTGGTGACGTGGCTGCTCCAGGCAAGAAAATAATAAAGGACCAAAATGTAAATTTTAAAACTTCGAAGGACCAAAATGCAAATATAAAGGACCGAAATGTGATAAAAAAGGACCAAAATGTAATTTGTTTTAAAAAACAGGACCAATTTGAGGCCCCTGGACCAAAATGTGAATATTAAAATTTCGAAGGACCAAATTCAAATATAGAGGACCAAAATGTAAAAAAGAAGGACCAAAATGTAATTTTTTTGTTAAAAAAAGGACCAATTTGTAAATCAAAAAGGACCAAAATGTAATTTTTTTTTTTTTTACAAATAGACCCCTGGTGACGTGGCTGCCTGGACTAAAATGTAAATTTCAAAACTTCGAAGGGCCAAAATGCAAATATAAAGGACCAAAATGTAAAAAAAAGGACCAAAATGTAATTTTTTTTAGAAAAAAGGACCAAAATGCAAATATAAAGGACCGAAATGTGATAAAGAAGGACCAAAATGTAATTTTGTTTAAAAAACAGGACCAATTTGAGGCCCCTGGACCAAAATGTGAATATTAAAACTTCGAAGGACCAAAATGCAAATATAAAGGACCAAAATGTAAAACAAAAGGACCAAAATGTAATTTTTTTTTTAAAAAAAGACCAATTTGTAAATCAAAAAGGACCAAAATATAAAAAAAAAAAAAATTACGAATAGGCCCCTGGTGACGTGGCTGCACCAGGAGGCAGCAAATCCCCTTGCATTAGTATATAGATAGATGTCAGTTTTTATCATTCGTACTTCTTTTTATTGAATTGGAAAGATCTTTTTTATTCAACTTTCAATATTTGCTAATTAATGAAGTGAATCAATGATTTATGATTTATTGTGATATGGATACACTCAACCATTTATCCTATGAAGTTATGAACCATGCATTGGCAAAATAAAAATAAAATGAGATCTCGCAATTTTTTTTTTAATGATTTAGCGCATCACCTTTCTTCCACTACTAAACAAAATTCAAGAAAGACTAGTGTCTTGGAAAGGAAAACTCTTATCCCAAGGAGGTAGACTTACTCTATCCAAAGCCGTGATTAATGCATTACCACTTCACTACATGCAAGCAATGTAACTCCCCGTACGGGTAACGAACAACACAGATAAATCAACTAGAAGTTTCTTATGGAAAGAGAATAATTGGGAAAATGTCACACTCCCAAAGAATAACGGAGAATTAGGACTTGTTTATCTACCTACACAAAATAACGCTCTATTACTAAAGTGGCTTTGGAATTGGACTCAAAACGGTGCTTTCTCAGTAAAACCGGCATGCACAATTTGCCGCAACTCGGGTATCATAATACAATGGAACAAAAGGTTATGGAAGATCAAACGTCCTCTAAAAATAACGTTTTTCGCTTGGCTTACTTTTCACCAACGAATTCTAACTGTGGATAACCTCATTATACGTGGATGGCCTAACCAAACATAGCGTGTCAATTGCCCATTTGCCAAAAGGATATGGCATAAAGCCTCATCACGACTAGGATTCGCCATTTCGCACAAACAGGATATCATCCATTTCTGGTCGGCTAATAGGTTAAAAAGAAATTAATTTAATTGACACATTTTCAAAATAATTACTAATCTTCAAAATATCCTTTTGAAAATGTCCAATCATAAAATCACCCTAGGTTAAAAGGCACAAATAACAACAGGAAAAAATGGAACCTCATATTCGTCGCCTGCATTTGGCATATATGGAAATGAAGAAATCAAGCCATCTTTTCAAACAAACGACTATCGGACCGTGCGAACTTCATCATGACTACTAAGGAAGCTGCCTCCTGGCCATGGGGCAGATCATGTTAATTAATAACTAATAGGACTTCAGATTTTTGATCTACTTAGCCTAACAACCTCCTAACTCTCTGTTTTTAATAAAACCCGAGCAAAGCGTAATACTTTGCTCATTCAAAAAAATTATCTCGCAAAAAAAAAAACTGAATTAAATTATTTATACATGAGTGTTGTGCATAACATATTTGAATTAAAAAAATCTGCCACGAATTGCTGAAGTGGTTCGCCGAAACCACACAACCCACCATTTGGTACGACTTCGATAATACAACTCTAGATCGTGACATATATTCTTCAAATAGAAGCTACCACTAAAATCAAAGACCACACCTTCATTGAGCTTGATAAACATATCCACCACCTCTTCTTCGCTTCGTAAGTCATGTCGAATAATTCCTTTACTTACTAACAGAGCTACATCTTTGGCTTCCTTAACAAGCTGAGACATGAAGAAGATATATGCAGTAATATCATTTCCAAAATCCAAGTTCTTTTGTTCTAATTCAATGAGGCTCTTAAATAAACAGGAAGTGTTCTCATCTATAGTTAGAAATGGAATTTGTAGTACATTGTCGATGAATCTCACATCCAAGAGCGAATGGGGATAATTTTCATCAAATTCTCTCTTGATAAGGTTTACTCCTACCATATTATATTGCGCTACTTGGTGCCAGCAATTTGCCAGTTGGTTATCTCGAGTGAATTGCGTGAAATCGAAGTACTCGCCGTTTTGACTAGGTCTTAAGTATATATGACATAGGTGTAATAAGTGGTGAAAATCTCTTGGTCTACTGCTTTCCTTAATTGATTTTGGATAGCAATGTAATATTTGCTCGACGAAATGGGCATATTTTTCTGAGAGCGACGGCACGGCGTTCTGTTCTCCTATAAAGAGGTCATATAGTATCCTCATGACAAAAAATGGAATCTGATTTTCAACAAGAAGAAGGTCGTGCGCGATGAAATAGTAATCCAACATTTCCAGTTTGTTGTGAGAATATTCCTTTTCATCAAAATCGATTTCGGTATGGTAATGAACCAAGTCTATAGCGTAAAGAGAGACGAGAACAAAGAATCCATCAAGCAAGAGCATTTCTACGAACTTACTGCTTTCCATTTTTATTTCTTTGGCGTAATAGGTCCTCGCAATGTGTTCTATTTTTGTGAGTTCCTTGATATAACCCTCCAGATTTGTTTTTCGGCTAATTTTCAATATATAATTCATCCAATTCCATTTCTTGTTCTCCATTGCTTGCAGGGTCCTTCTTTTGTGGTGGTATGGCCCAATGGATACAACGACTGGTTCGTAAACATTCTCGCCGATGGATGCTTTAACTTTGCAAATGGTACTCTTGTTCATATTACCAATATTTCCCATGATTTTATTGGTTTTCAAATAGTTCTCTAAAGTTTCGACATCGATGATCACCGATGGATTGCTTTCCTCTCCCACCATGATTGATCGATGTGTATAGCACAAAGTAGTCTTCATATGCAAATAAAAGGCACAAACCAGAAAAATCGATATCAGAATTAATGATCGAACATACGAACAATTCTAATTTGTAAAAGAAAATTTGTTTTATCTTTCGATAAATAAGAAAATTAGCTTTTGTAACTTTTTTGAAAATGTACCTAGTATTTCTTACAATGAAGAGATGCTCCCATCTAATATGAACAATGCTTCCACCAAATTAAATTCGCTTATAACTTCATCTTCTTAACAATTTCAATGACCCCCATTCAAAACCCTTTTTGAGGTATCATCCGTTACAGGCAGTCATTCGTTTTTTGGCTATATTAAGAAAAATGCAGTTTAATTGGAAAATTTGTTGGGATTAGGGTTTGTTTTTAAATTGATATGGATTGGACAAAATTAATGATGGAAAGAAGTGAACAGTACACACGTTTTTCGAATTAACTAAGAAAATAACAAGTTTTGAAACTATTTGCGACTCTAACATCTTCGGACTCTCAAATTTTGCATAACTATCGGACTTCGAGAACCCGAAAGTTTTACCCCCAATTTGCATTCTAACCACGGATTAGTTAGAGATAAAAAAATCGGACTCTTAGAGCCCGAAAATATGCAGTCCAATATTTTTTTTGGGAATTTATTGATAAACAAACATTGTATCAGAATTTTTGAAAAAGAAAATGTAAAGGCATCTAAATTGTATCCATATTATACACAATTAATATTTTTATAAAATTAATTATATATTAAAATAAATTTAATAAATAATAAGAATATCAATTATATTTTAATAAATTGTTGTTCGATTTTCAAGTCATCGGATTCTCGTATGTTCGGTTGGTTGTCGGGTCGTTGGTCTTGGTCTAGATGGTCGGGTAGAAAGGGTCATTTTTTTTTGTGTCGGTGAGAATGTTGTGAAAATGACACGATAAAAAAACCGAACAATAATTTATTTAAATATATAATTGATTTCCTAGTAAAAAACATTAAGGAGAATTCTTCAAAAATTCCCTAACTTTTCTGTAAATTATGAAAAACCTCATGCCTTTTTAGAAAATCTCCTATATTTTTTAGATTCCCGTAAAAATCCCCTATATTTGTTTCTTCTTTCAAACCCCTCTAACTAAAGTGCGGAATTCAATATTATCCATAAGATATCCGATCCAAGGGCTCACAAGATGTAGGCCAATGTCGGCCAAACAAGAGTGTTGGTCATTGATCCTATCTCAATATATATATGGGGCTTCTATCATACACATTTTTTTCTTATGATACATTCATTTTCAAGGATATTATGAATAATTATAATTATGGTAAGATCTCAAGTATATTTATCAATTAATGTTTGATTAATTTGGAATTCTTTGTTGTTCATTTAAAGAATTTTTTTTCACAAAAGACAAATTTTATGATGCATCATTTGACAAATATAATTAATTGTTAAAATATCCAAAATACCCTTATAAAAGATTGTATGATAGAAATCCCCATGAAAAATAACAACACATACTAAATTTCAAATAAAACATACATATCCAAACACATAACAAACACAAACACATAAATAGGATAAATATCCAAATTTAAAGGAAACGTATAGTATTTTTTTGAAATAATGTTTGATATGTGATACGATATATACTCATAAACTTAAATCAGCACATACAATGTGTCGTGTATGTTTCTCCTCCAAACTAACGGAATCAAATTTATCATCGTTCTTCCTCTTCACCTCGTATTGTTATTATTAAAATGTGAGCATTAATCGATGTTGAGTCAAATCGGTTCAAAATATCAGACGAAACCAATTTGACTGACTTGAGCAATTGATTAAATATTGTCAGATCGGTGAACTGTTGACTTGAATCTAACCGATGGTTAATTGATTTTTTTCAAACTTATATATGTTTACGAAGCGACATGTGCTGATGATAATCAAGTCCAATAATGAATGAAATAACAACCCTGATTCCCCTTTCAAAAGCTTCATTGCAAGTCTTGCTCTCTCAGGAAACTCGAGGCGATTCTGGGGTGGAGGCAAACCCTAGCCGCCGCCTCCACCCCCTCCTCTCTCAAGCCTTCTTCGACCCAGCTTCTGGAAGCCCTTTGCGAGGCGAACGGAGATCCGAGATCCGAGAGGAAAACGAGCACAGAAACACGGCGACGGAGATCTTCGACCCAGCTTCTTCGACCCAGCTTCTGGAAGCTTCTGGAAGCCCTTTGCGAGGCGAACGGGATCCGAGATCTGAGAGGAAAACGAGCACAGAAACACGGCGAACGAAGATCTTCGACCCAGTTTCTTCGACCCAGCTGGACCGCGGCGACGGAGGAAAACGACGCTAGAGAGCGACATCGCCTCGAAAGAACGGCACAGAAACACGAGCACCGCCAATCGATCTTCTCGAGCGGAGTTATCGCCTCGAAGAGTCGAAGACGAAACCTCCATGGATCGGCTCCCTCCTTTGCCGGTCTTCATCAAACTGGATCTGGAAGCCGATCGAGAAGGAAAGGGAGGAAAGGGCCGTTCTGGTCATCTTCTGTTGTTTCGACGGGAGGAAAGGGAGGAAAGGGACTGGCGACGTCTGGAAAAGGAGGAAAGGGCCACATCCACTGCCGACTGGCGACGGTAGGAAAGGGAGAAAAGGGGCCACCGCAACGGGAGCTTGGAACCCTAGCAAGGCGACGACGGACCGAGGCCACCGCGACGACGGCAAAGGAGACAGCGACAGCCCCCGGCGGAGATCCGAGGACGACTGCCCCGGCGACAACCCGAGGGCGACAGCCCCTGGTGGAGATCCGAGAGCGACGGGCACAGCCCCGGCGACAATCCGAGGGTGACAGCGACAGCGAGAGCGCGACAGGCTGCGACAGCGAGGGCGACGGTGCCGCGACAAGGAAAAGGGTGACAGCTCCGACGAGGTCGATAATGGAGACGAACCGATCGTCTAAGGATGGCCGAAAGTATCGTCTCGTATAATAGGTATACTCCTCGAAGAGCAAAAACTCGAAAGGAAAAAGCGGGAAGGGAAAAAGGGAAATCGAAAAATCGCGAGGCTGGTGCCGAGTCTGGGGCGAGTCTGGGACGAGTCTGGGCCGAGTCTGGGGCGAGGCCGAGAGCGACGGCCGAGTCTGGGGCGAGTCTGGGGGCGAGTCCGAGAGCGACGGGCCGCCACAGCGACGGTGACAGCTTCGATGACAATCCGAGCTCGCGTGGCAAACCAAGGACAGAGGGATGTTGCGTTCGTCTAAGGATGGCCGAAAGCATCATCTCTCGACATGTATCTTACTTTTGCAATTATAATTTATTTTTGCGAAACTACTTTTTTACATTTATCATGTAAAATCGCACCAATGTATTAAACTTTGCTTTAATATATTAAAAGAGGCTTCGCCTCTTTAGTTTTTCAAAAAAAAAACAACCCTGATTTGAACGATATCTAAGATAGTAAAATAAAAGAGAAAAATCTACTAGATACTAGGAGATACCATGTTTTGATAGATGCCTAACAATACGGCTCAGTTTTGTGCACCAATTTTTTTTTCATATATATATAAATAAAAGCACGTAGAAGATGTAACCAAAAGAAATGTCTCAACTTTTGCCGCGATTTCTTGCTGTGACTTTTCTCCTACTCCTTGCTGTGACATGGCAAGTCCAGTCAACCAAACAGAGAGATGAAACAAGTCTAATTAACAACGAAGGTAATCATTTCCGCTAATTACGGATTATATACGATTTTGCGTATCTTTGTCATGTTATTGTTTATTGTTTTATTTCAACTTAGACTTTGTTCAATCGAGTGGAGAAAAAGAAACAACTCAAATTGGGAAGGAAGAAAAGTTATACATTATGGTGCCATGGCGTTTCCCTGAACCCCCAAGGATTCCCCCAAAGCAAACAAAACAAAGCCTGGATTAGAATTATAAATCTGCATTACGCTTCTATTATAGTTTCAACACAACTACAACCACTAAATACTCCACTAATCAATGCACTATTTTTCTTATTAAACTATTGGGTCACATAATGATTTGTGTATTTATGAATTTTAATAGGCATTAATGAATTGATTAATGAAATAATATCGGAGCCGGATGTATTGTAATTTTTATTGTTTTCTTATATGTTATATAAATGTTTTGTATGTGTATGTGTGATTGTTACCAGGTCCTTTAAATTTGAAGACACGTGACATGATATCACGATGCTTCAGAATTAAGAAATTCTATCATTTCATAATATAATATAATTTTTTAATTAAAACTAAATAAATATTATTATAAATAAGTTCAAAATATCACAAAACATAACATATAACTAGCATATTTACGTGAACATCACTTTTCTAGTATTTTTAGAATCAAAACATCAATTAAACTTGCATAATATAAATTTTCCGCGAAATCATTTTTAATTGATAATATACCTAATACAATTAACATCTCTTATGACTTTGTTGATCGAAAATAAATTTTGTACCAATTCCAACTTCAAACAATTTCTTTCGTCCGATGCAACCATGATCGGAATGGTCAAAAGTATTCGATACACAATCTACAAATTTGAATAACAATTTTTCATAGGATTCAAATAATTGAGTATTTCAATTGATTTCTCGATTTCACTTGGCAATCCATTCTTCAAAAAAATTAACTATATATATATATATATATATATATATATATATATATATATATATATATATATATATATATATATATATATATATATATATATATATGAAAGAAATACAGTTTCGGATCAACCGTAAAAGTGTACACAAGGATAAACGAATGTAGTCGTACATTCGTGGCCATAACTTTCAGTGGGAAAATCCAATTAGAATGGTTCAAATTGGGTTAGATAGATAATGAGATTATCTACAACCTTCATATAGAAATATATTTCATATGAACGAAGTATAAGTGTCGTTTCTGTGAAATACCGAAAGGGTGCAACAGTATGACATACAGTTAGTAAAACAGTCATAACTTTTGCATACGAACTCCAATTGGGCTGGGCCAAATTGGGTTGAGTAGATAATAAGATTATCTACAACTTTCGTGTTGGTTGATTTTCTGTCAGAGAAATTTATCAATTTCGTCTGGACAGAATACTGAACAGGTTCATACAGTTTTCTGTGTGAAAGGGTGTATATTGGATATACATGTCTTTTGGCTAATCCTTATCCTATTAGGTATAAATAGGATTTTCTCTCTCATCTTCACTAAGGAATTCAAAAGGGAATTCAGAAGTAATTCAAAGCAATATTCTGCCCAAGACACAAGAAAAGAGCAAATTCAGATTTGATCTTTTGTGAGTGAAAAGGCACGAAGAGAGATTAATAGAGAATCGATCGAGATCAAGCAAGTGCACCGATACATCGTCTAGGCAGGTGTATCCGTGTCCGGCGTCTTCCGACTCAAGGTGGATACGTGTGGAGGAGCAACACTTGGGGCTCTCCGTTGTGATCGAACCGAAGGATCGAAGAACGGGAACGAACGGTGAAGGACGCACGGTATGGGACGCGCGTAAAGTCACCAACGTGACCGAAGGAATAGGAGGCAGCGATCAACCCTTCGTGTTCCATCAATTTGGAACTGGTATGGATCTAACCTTCTATTTGCATCGTACCCTCGAAGTCGTGGCGTGATCTCGGGAATCGGGGAATCGGACCGGGCCTACATACCCGCTGCGCGGGCCCGGGGCCGGGGATATTCCCCAACAGTGGTATCAGAGCAATCGCCATCGATTCGAGGGTCGAATCATAGTCGTATATTAGATATACGCACGGGTTATCAAAGTTCGTACCCGTTTGCATGATGTTACATATTTAGAATGTCAAATTCCATTAAAATCACAAGTGAAATTCACTAGAGATCGATCAATAGTTGATTGAGAGTATCTAGGAATAATCGTGAAAAGGTTTCATGATTGATCGTTTTGGAAACGAGCGAAAACAGCAGTTCAAAAATCGCATAGTCCGTTATAACGGACACTGTAGCAGATACAGGAAATTGAGAATTTTTCGAAAAAACACATATTCCGTTATAACGGACGTGGTGTCCGTTGTAACGGACCCTGTATGGGATGCGGGGGTGTGAGGAGGACCGTGAAAACTGCATATTCCGTTGTAACGGACTTGGAGTACGTTGTAACGGACCTTGTATCTGATACGAGGTTGCGGGGATGCCTAGGGTGTCTATTGGCGTCCGTTGTAACGGACTGGGTCCGTTGTAACGGAGCTCTACACAGTTGGTCCGTTGTAACGGACTGTATGTTGCGTTGTAACGGACTGGTCTCTGGAAATTTGGACGAAAGTTTGCAGAAAATAGCGTTGTAACGGACCTAGGTTGCGTTGTAACGGACATGTTTCTGGCAAAATTTGGCCAAACTCCGAAATAAATAGCGTTGTAACGGACTGGACTTCCGTTGTAACGGAGTGCCAAGTATACTGGAGGTCCGTTGTAACGGACTATGTTGCGTTACAACGGACTGGTTTCTGGTTGCTGATTTTGTTTTCGTAATAACTTTGGCTACACAACTTGGAATTTTGAGTTCTTTATATCGATTTGATCGGCATCAATCATACTAGCATATAATTAGATAATTATTTAGAATAATTAGACTCCCAAATAAATACATATGCATTTATGAAAATCTTGTGATAGTGATATAATTGGATTATGTCACGGATTTAGAAACGTGCAATGGCATGATCCCTCATAATATTTAAGTCATGGAAATGCCTTACATATTCACAACCACTATGATCGGTACTACGTCTCACATGGGTTAAGGCCAAAGCCGACATGGGTTATTGTAGTCATCGACGGGGTGGCAAGCGTTAAATAGGGACTGATAAGGGTTAAGGCCAAAGCCGACTTATTAGTAGTTTATTTGAACGATACGATGAGTATGGTTGTGACTTAACCGTTCTAGCCAGTAAGGGTTGAGGCCAAAGCCGACTTGATTGGAAGTTCGGGGCATAGATAGGATGCACACACGGAACTGGGATTGTATTGGATACGATCCATCACCGAAATCCTATAAAGGTTCAAGAGTCGCATTGGATGTGATTGGATATAATCCTACCTAAATAGCGAGATCCCATTCGTCTGCCAAAGCAACTTGTGGGAGGATCGTAAAATATGGGTCTTGAGTGTTATGGACTTGGAGTCCCGTATCGGTATGAGGGTTATCGATTCGATAAAATAACACTATCATATAATCATCATATAAGCCCTATAAGATAAGTACGCAACGTTAGTAATCAATCTTTTATTTCATTTGTAGAATATGTCTTCTAGTAACACCAACACCATGTCGATTAGATCGACTTTAGAAAAGGATAAGCTAGTGGGTCGGAACTACTTTGACTGGCACCGAAACCTGAGAATAGTTCTCAGGCAAGAGGGCAAGAGTCACGTATTGGATACGGAACTAGTGGAACCGGGCCCCGATGCTACGGCCGAAGAAAAGGCCGCGTTTGAGAAACTTAAGAAGGACTCAAATGATGTTACGTGCCTCATGTTGGCATGTATGGACGCTAGTCTTCAAAAGCAGTTTGAGGACTCGGATGCACACATCATAGACGTTGTGCTCAAGGAAATGTTCCAAGAGCAGGAGCGTATTGAACGGTTCAGTACGCTCAAAGAGTTGGTAAACTGCAAGATGCCTTCGGGGTCTTCGGTTAGCTCTCACGTTTTGAAGGTGCAAGCTCTCATAGACCGTCTTGAGAAGCTAGGAGAGAAATTGTCGAAGATTATGCAACAAGATTTGATCTTGTGTGCACTTCCTCCAATGTTTTCTCCGTTCGTGACTAACTATCACATGCATTCGATGGATAAGACGATCCCTGAGCTTCACGGAATGCTCAAGAATTTTGAATCGGAGACGTTAAAGTCGTCCGGAGAGAACAGGACAAGAGTTGCCGGAAATGTTCTCACAATTCAGAATAAGGATCGTAAGAGATCAAAGTCCAAGGGCGGTTCGGCTAAGAAACGTTCGAAGCCGAATAAAAGGGGAAAGGAGAAATCCAAGGATGAGACGTGCTTTCATTGTCACAAGGCTGGACATTGGAAGCGCGATTGCAAGTCTTACCTCGAGGAGGTGAAGAAGGGCAAGGCGGTTTCAGCGACCGGCCTCTCAGGTATTAACGTTATTGAAGTTAATATTTCAACTATGACTAATTGGGTATTGGATACCGGTTGTGGGACTCATATTTGTCGAAATATGCAGGTTCTTCAAAATAGTCGAAGGTTGGAAAAGGGTGAAGTCGATCTACGCGTCGGGAATGGAGCAAGAGTTGCTGCGTTTGCCGTAGGAGTAGTTAATTTGACTTTACCTAGTGGACTTATTTTAGTACTAAATAATTGTTATTATGTACCGACATTATGTAAGAACATAATAAGTGTGTCGAAACTGGCCAATGATGGCTATGAATTCGTTATTAGGAATAATGAGTTTTCGATATGTAAGGATTCTATTATCTATGGAAATGTTCTGTTAGAAAATGGTCTTTATGTGTTGGATTTCGATCACGGAAATAATAAGTCCATATATAACGTTAATGCAAAAAAGGATTAAACCTAAAGTTGATAATCGGACTTTCTTTTGGCATTGTCGTCTCGGTCATGTGAATGAGAAACGCATTGCTAGACTCCATAAAGATGGAATGCTAGACTCATTTGAATTGGATTCATTTGGGAATTGCGAATCTTGTTTGCTTGGCAAGATGACTAAGGCGCCGTTCTCCAAGGTCGGAGAGCGGTCCAACGATCTATTGGAACTCATACATTCCGATGTGTGTGGACCGATGAGCATCGAGGCAAGAGGAGGCTATCGATACTTTGTTACGTTTACGGACGATCATAGTAGATATGGATATATTTATTTGATGCGTACGAAAGCGGAGACCTTTGAAAAGTTCAAAGAGTTTCAAAACGAAGTTGAAAATCAGCTTGGCAAGAAAATTAAAGCCATTCGATCGGATCGAGGTGGCGAATATTTGAGCTATGAGTTTGAAGATCATCTAAAAGATTGTGGAATAGTTCCACAATGGACTCCGGCAGGAACGCCACAATGGAATGGCGTGTCCGAGAGGAGGAATCGAACCTTGTTGGACATGGTTCGATCCATGATGAGTCAAACTTCCCTTCCAAAATCGTTTTGGGGATATGCCCTAGAGACAGCGGCTTACTTATTAAACCGCATACCTTCTAAATCGGTACCTAAGACACCATATGAGATATGGACCGGAAAAGTTCCGAAATTGTCTTACGTTAAGATTTGGGGATGTGAAGCTTATGTCCGCAGATTAATCGCGGATAAACTCGATCCCAAATCTGAAAAATGTTTATTTGTAGGTTATCCCAAGGAAACAAAGGGATATTATTTCTATCATCCATACGAGAACAAAGTGTTTGTTGCTCGTGGAGGTACCTTCTTAGAGGAGGAATTTATATCTAAAAGAATGGATGGATATGAAATAGATCTCGAAGAAATTCGAGAACCGCAAACAAACGTTGAACCGATGAACGTTGATCCGGTTTCCTCAAATGTTGAGGATCCGGAGTCAAGTGCACAAGGCGCAATTCGTAGATCGGGTAGGATTCGTCAAGAGCCTATACGATATGGTTTTATCGTGGCAAATGACGATGAAGTCGAATTCATAGATGATGAACCGACATCTTATCGCGAGGCTATGAAAAGCGAGGATTCCGATAAGTGGCAAACTGCCATGAAATCCGAGATTCAATCCATGTACGATAATCAAGTTTGGAACTTGATTGATCCACCTCCCGGGGTTAAACCAGTGGGATGTAAGTGGGTTTTCAAGAAGAAGACCGACATGGATGGGAATGTGAACACTTATAAAGCACGGCTTGTGGCGAAAGGTTTCAAACAAATTCATGGTGTCGACTATGAAGAAACGTTTTCACCAGTAGCTATGCTTAAATCCATACGGATCTTACTTGCTATCTCTGCGTATTATGACTACGAGATTTGGCAAATGGATGTCAAAACCGCATTCCTTAACGGGAACTTAGAAGAGGATGTGTACATGACACAGCCCGAGGGTTTTGTCGATTCGAAGAGTCCGAATAAAGTGTGCAAATTGCAACGATCCATTTATGGATTGAAGCAAGCTTCTCGGAGTTGGAACATACGTTTCGATGAAGTTATACGAGAATATAATTTCGTGAAAAACGTAGAAGAACCTTGTGTTTACAAGAAGGTTAGTGGGAGCCGCGTAGTATTTCTTGTACTATATGTAGACGACATCTTGATCATAGGAAACGACATTCCGATGCTTACGGATGTTAAGAAGTATTTAAATACTCGTTTCGCTATGAAAGATTTGGGCGAGGCCGCCTATATATTAGGCGTGAGGATTTATAGAGATAGATCCAAGAAGTTACTCGGCTTGAGTCAAAGCACGTACATCGACAAAGTGTTGAAACGGTTTTCAATGCAAAATTCGAAGAAAGGACTTCTTCCAATGTCGAGTGGCATATCGTATTCTAAAGCTCAATGTCCGACATCGAGCGAAGATAAGAATGCGATGAGTATTGTTCCATACGCTTCGGCGGTTGGATCAATTATGTATGCCATGATTTGTACGCGCCCCGATGTGTCGTATGCATTGAGCGTCGTTTCGCGTTACCAATCTAATCCAGGGGATATGCATTGGATCGCGGTTAAGAACATCCTTAAGTACTTACGAAGAACTAAGGATCAATTTCTAATTTATGGTGGAAAGACATCCGGGTTGGTCATCAATGGATATACCGACGCCAGTTTCCAAACATGTGTCGATGACTTTCGATCACAAAGCGGATACGTGTTTTGTCTAAATGGTGGAGCGGTAGTTTGGAAAAGTTCCAAACAACCCACGATAGCAGACTCTACAACTGAATCGGAGTATATTGCGGCTTCCGAAGCGGCAAAGGAGGCGGTTTGGATCAAGAAGTTTGTGTCGGAGCTTGGTGTAGTCCCGAGCATCTCGGAACCTGTAGTTGTGTATTGCGACAATACGGGCGCAATAGCACAGTCCAAGGAACCGAGGGCACATCACCGCTCCAAGCACATACTCAGAAAATTTCACTTGATCCGTGAGATTTTGCAAAGGAAGGATGTGATCATTGAGAAGATTGATACTGACAGAAATGTTGCGGACCCGTTTACTAAGCCACTCTCGCAAGCTAAGCACGATTATCATGCGAAAGCTATAGGTTTGAGATACCTAGAGGAGGAAGAGAGTAGTTAGTTATCTAAAACGATAATTTCGTAGGACGAGATTAGTCTAATAGATTAGTAAACGTTGTATCACCCCAAACTTATCTTATAGTAATGCAATTTCAGAATTTTAAAATTTTTTCATTTTGCATCTATCTTATATGAAAACTGTGTGCTGGGTTGTGTAATATGATTGTTACATGAACCTTGATTTGAACTTGTGTGGACGTCGACATGGTTGAGGACCATGTGCAGCAAAACCGTCACACTTAAAGTGTCATTTCTAAACATCCCTAGTCGCGGATCAGCTTGCTTAAGAGAGAAGCATTTCTATTATTAGATAATAGACTGAACGCGTACACTAGTACGTTTGCCGAGGAGATGATTATGTTTTGCTAATCATGGGACAAAGGAGTTTGTCGAATCGGGAACGTAGATATATGTTAGGTTACATCTATTGGATATGACCGAAGCCGCGAGACCATGACATGGTTTAGTCATTATAGATGGACTTGCGACGGATGGGGTTTTAGATTCTTCATACTTGAGGGGATCATTGATTGCGTTACGTGCGTAACACAATGCTTTGATATGATCTTACGCTCACCGTAACAGGGAGTTAAAAGGGTCATCATTGGGTATTGTCCGAAACACGGAATTCAATGTGAGTCTCCAAGATAGGAATTGTTTATTCCGAAAGGAAGAGATATCTCTTAGGCGCCGCTCGATGAGTCGATTAACGAAAACTGTGGCCACAGTCAATGATATTAATGGTTAATATCGATTGAAATTTGTTAACTCAACTCGGAATCGGGGAATAAGTATAGTTAATCAAATTATAAGGATGACTATAACCGTGCCTTTTGATTAACGGATATCGTAAACAAGAGAACTAGTAACCGCTATTCGAGATAGGCACAATGATCACAATCATTTTTCGTTTAACATGGGTAGCTATGATGGAGTGACTAGATCCCGCTCATGAGCTTGTAGGCATTGGAAACAACCTACTGCCATCGTTAAGTCGAACCTACATGGTCACACAACGAGTCGTACTAAGTCGGGCTTGATCATAAAATCGGCACATTGGATGTGCATAGCTTGGTATTTGATACGCGAGCTATATTCTCTAAAATCATGCGTATTGGATATGCATGAGTACCTTTTAGGTAGATCTGAAATTGAGTGGGAGACTGAAAGAAATACAGTTTCGGATCAACCGTAAAAGTGTACACAAGGATAAACGAATGTAGTCGTACATTCGTGGCCATAACTTTCAGTGGGAAAATCCAATTAGAATGGTTCAAATTGGGTTAGATAGATAATGAGATTATCTACAACCTTCATACCGAAAGGGTGCAACAGTATGACATACAGTTAGTAAAACAGTCATAACTTTTGCATACGAACTCCAATTAGGCTGGGCCAAATTGGGTTGAGTAGATAATAAGATTATCTACAACTTTCGTGTTGGTTGAGTTTCTGTCAGAGAAAGTTATCAATTTCGTCTGGACAGAATACTGAACAGGTTCATACAGTTTTCTGTGTGAAAGGGTGTATATTGGATATACATGTCTTTTGGCTAATCCTTATCCTATTAGGTATAAATAGGATTTTCTCTCTCATCTTCACTAAGGAATTCAAAAGGGAATTCAGAAGTAATTCAAAGCAATATTCTGCCCAAGACACAAGAAAAGAGCAAATTCAGATTTGATCTTTTGTGAGTGAAAAGGCACGAAGAGAGATTAATAGAGAATCGATCGAGATCAAGCAAGTGCACCGATACATCGTCTAGGCAGGTGTATCCGTGTCCGGCGTCTTCCGACTCAAGGTGGATACGTGTGGAGGAGCAACACTTGGGGCTCTCCGTTGTGATCGAACCGAAGGATCGAAGAACGGGAACGAACGGTGAAGGACGCACGGTATGGGACGCGCGTAAAGTCACCAACGTGACCGAAGGAATAGGAGGCAGCGATCAACCCTTCGTGTTCCATCAATTTGGAACTGGTATGGATCTAACCTTCTATTTGCATCGTACCCTCGAAGTCGTGGCGTGATCTCGGGAATCGGGGAATCGGACCGGGCCTACATATCCGCTGCGCGGGCCCGGGGCCGGGGATATATATATATATATATATATATATATATATATCAATTTCTCAATATCCGATATTCCTTTGCTCCTTTGCGGCTTAGAATAATTTTCAAGATTCACGCAAGATATTCTCATTGTCGGGGTAATCTTTCAAATTAAATCGAAAACCAAATATATTCATATATATTTTGAATTGTTCGAATTTAATTCGGAAGGAAGAAAAAACCACATCAAGAATGTTCAATAAATAATCAATCCTAAATATTTTTTGGTCCAATAGAATTATTTCTTCACTGACGACCTCATTAAAATGTATGTTTCTCTTTCTATTTACTTGGAATGAGGCGCTATCTTGGATCTAATGGTGTTAAAAGTGGCAACTAGGACTTAGAAGATTGTACACCTCTCAAGACGAGTTCCGTGAACCATAGAGCGTAAAAGGTTGAATACTTGAATGAATTCATACGAAATTTAGTTAGATATAGAGTTATTTTTTTATCCATTATTAATTAATAATATGTATAAAGTTACAAGAATTAGAAGCACCACATAACTCTACGTCATCAGCTCATTTGTGACTATTAGATGAACATTGATCAAGATATTTAAATGAGTTGGATTTACAAGGACCAACATATGGTTTTTATTACATGAATCATGATAATGATGTATATGTAAATTATATTAGAAACAAGAGATTTAAATAGGCCGGGTTTACATGGACCAACCTAAGATTTTATTACATTTATCATATGAGCTGTGTCTAGGTAAATTATATTAGAAAATTATAAATTAGTTGATTCTTTATTTGAACTAGGAGATTACCCGCGCTTCGCGGCGGGTATGTTCTATTTAAGTTATCATAATTTATTGCTTAAATAAGTTTGATGAACACAAAATTCATTATACAATTATCAAATATAACATAATGCTAAAACTTTATTTAGTACTCTAATACAACATATTAAAAATTAAATGGTACTATAAAGAAACATGCATCAACATACATAAAAAAGTAAAATGTGACTATGAGATAACGAAACGACATCTAAATACACGATATCATCTACGGTTCTTACATCTGCATAACTGTGTGCACCTTTAGTCGAGTTCAAAAGCATACGGAGATAACATAATTCACCGGATGCTGGATGCACATACGTTATTCGACCTAATCTACGGCCTTGTTTTCTTCTAGACCATGACCTGTATTTGGATTCCCAAACCCATTTTGAAGGGAATTGTGCATATGTCAATGTGCGTGCTTCTTCGTACAAACAATTTATCTTGAACCATTATGTAAGCATTGTTTGATTGCAAGAGGGTTTTTTCAAAACTTCCTCCAATAGTTCTTGATCTGTATATATTACATTATTTTCAAACGGTAAATGCACCACTAATCGTTCAACTCCTGGTTCTGCAAGATGTATGTCGTACTTGAAAATTCTCCATGCAGCCTCATGTGCTGAAAGGTATCTGCAATCTAAATATGAAACAATTTCATCAAACTCAATATCATGATTATTTGGGTTGGTTCTTTGTGTATTATAGTTTCCAATTATTACCATCGACCTATCGGGTCCCTTAGTTACATATTTGAACAAGTATTTAATCATTTGAGCATCACCCGTGCTTTCGACATTAATATGTGCTTGATACTTTAAAAGCAATGTAATGTTATACGGCACAACAAATCTATTATCCAAGTGTATGCCTCTTTTCAGTACGGCACGACTGTTGTTTCTTCTCTTATACCTCACTTTGCCACCATCATCAATATGTGTTGAATCAACATAGCGTTGTGGGAAATTTTTGGTACATACATTATTAGCCATACAAGGGCAGCGAGGGTTAGACGCACCACAAGGACCGTGCATCATGAATGATTGGACGGCTTCATATTCCTCTGGTTCTTTAATTGGATCAGGAATTTCAGCACTTATTATTTCATTTACTTGGTCAATCTTTAACGTTTTATCAACATTGTCCAACCATACAATTATATGTACATGTGGCATTCCTCTTTTTTGGAACTCGATTGTGTAAACAACTGCAAAAAAAATATGCACATGTAAGTTTTAAAATTTGATAATAACGTGCTCGAATAAAAGAATTACCCGCAAGTATTGGTCCAAAGATTACGCCTTCTTTAATATCTGATATTATTTCATCAACTTTCATTTTGAAGACACGCGCAATAAGATCAGGTCTTTCATCTGCACTTTGGCCTTTTAGTAGGGCAACCTTAATTTCGGGCCATTTTCCATTACAAGTGAATGTGATAAAGAGGTGCGGAGGACCGAAGTGACCGCAAAGAGCAAGAGCGTCTTGATAATTTTGAAACATATATCGAGGTCCTCCTGTAAAGGATGGTGGCAATACAATTCGTTTTCCTACGGATCTTGTATCTCTATCACCACGAAGAATTGCATCTTGAATCCCTTTAACCATTTCAGTACGCAAAATTTCTTGATTATTTCTAATGAAACATAGTCGGGACTGCTCAACACAAGCAAAAGCATCAACAAGGTACTGATGAAACAACTTGCCCCCCCTGAGTAGGGTGTCGCCCTCTTCTTCACGTTGTTGCAATCTAAAGCTATAATACTCGGTCATGGTCATAAATTTCCGCCTGATTGATGTAGAGTCGTCAACGTTAGAGTATTTTAGACCTAGTGTAAACCCATTTTCACCATATGGAAACAATAACGGGTATTTTAAAGCCATATAACTTGGATGAAGCATATCGATTCGGTGGAGACGACCTGTTTTATGTTGAACAATAATTTCACGATTTGGTTCGCCACATCCAAGATCTCCAACAATTAGACCAGCAATTTCAGATACAATAGGTGCATCATATTGTAAACCATTCGATTGTCGACTGCTGACTAATTTTATGCCTAAATTAATACAATTTGTGTTTCTAAATCTATCACGTGCCATTCTAAAAATTTTAACCAATTCATTACTATCATCAAGCATTTGAACAAGCTCAGTGACTATTTGTTTTTCAATACGTGGATTAATTTTTTATTGTCCTAAAGCACTTATTCGGTTTTCAATTTCATTATCTGTATCATAGATATATAGTTGGGCAAATTGAGGATTTTGATCTTCAAGTGGCAACAAAGATCCCATGAGATGGTAATTTTCGCCATGAATGCGATAGACATATGGTCCCGCAGAATTTGTTATATGATGATCGACTTTTGCTCCGGACGATGTGAACGCAAACATAGAATTGAATCTCCTAATATTATTATGATATATTTTCGAATATCGGCCAGCAGATCCATTCAATAACGAAAGAAGATATTCAGGAGCATGAGGATGAATAGGAAGATTAATTCGACCGCCACGACAACACAAAGGGAAAGACGGTGTACTGCTACTTCTACTTCCTGTAAGTGCTTCTCTTATCTAAAAAAATGCTCCACAATGTAAACATCTATACTCTGGTGCACCAAAATTAAGTGGAGCAAGACAAGGCCCTGAAAGCGTGTAAACAAATAAAGTATATGCTAGTATAAATGCTGATACATATTCCTCACACAACAAATTTAAAACATTTTATGTTCTTTCACTTACGTTTGGAAGCACGCGAAGTTGAAGCTAAATTTCCAGCCGTTCGTTTGTGCCGGAAAGTTGAATTAGTATGTGTATGATTGTATTCTTCTTTCTCTTCTTCTCGTATACGCCGTCTTCGTGATAGGAATTTTTTTCTATTCATTATGTTAACCTTGCAAACATCTGGATGAAACATTGAAGGATATACTGTGTATTATTTGAAAAGTTAGATCACCGAATTATGTGAGAGAGGAGAACAAAGCTAGTTATGTGAGAGAGGGGAGCAGAATAATGTTACTTATGGAGATAATTGAGAGACAATGTTTGTGGTCATTTTTTTTAAATAAATGTAAGAATAATAAATTATTTTTTGAGAGAAAATGAAAAAACAACCTACATCATGCAATTTATATCATAAATAATTTAATGTTAGTAACATACATATGTATTTATTATTTGGATGTGAAAGAGATCATAGTAATTAATAGATTGTAAGTATTAATTAAAATTAGGATTTATTAAGAAAAAATATATACAAATGTTGAATAATAAATTATAGTCTTTGGACTAAATTGGTTTATTGTGAAATTTTTTTAGTTGAATAATATAAATGTTGCAAATTTTGGTAATGGTTTTTTTGGAAGTATTAATAATTTAGTAAACAAAATTGATTCTTTTAGTCTTTATTAGTATTTTTTTTTTTTTTGTCTATTAAGAAAGGCTGATGGCGTTGATAAAAAATAAATATGGCAAAGCCTTTAAGAGTAAAACTGTACAAGTCTACAAGTTAATACATATTAGAGATACCCAAAAAAATTAATGTTTCATAATAAAAAAGCATAAACATGCATTAATTAATTGGAAGTGAAAGTTATTATATGTAATAAATATTGAATAAAAAAGTAAAGATTTTTTGAAAAACAAAAATGTATAAATTTGGTGTGGCAAATTTTTTTTTAACAAAGCTCTTAATATTTTTTGTCATGTGGAGAGTTGATTAAATATTGAGTGTTCGATTTTAATCGTATGGTTTAGATTGAAAATATCAAAGATGACATGGCAATATTATAGATGACATGGCTCAAGAAGATTGTTTAAAAATTAGTGTAAAAATAATGACAAACAAATGACTATATCAAATATGTTTTCAAAAAATATTAAAAAAAATTAATGGATAAGATCAAACAACATAAAAAAATCTAATGGTTCAAATAAAACATACAAATGACAACACAAATTATAAATATTACAAAATCAAATATAAAATCAATGTGTATTTATTATTTGGAAGTGAAAGAGGTCATATGAATTAAGAGATTGTAAGTATTAATTAAAATTCATTAAGAAAAAATATATACGAATGATCAATAATAGAAATGTTTAATAATAAATTCTAGTCTTTCTAATAAATTGGTTTATTGTGAAACTTTCTGAGTTGAATAATACAAATGTTGCAAATTTAGTAAACAAAATTGGAAGTATTAATAATTTAGTAAACAAAATTGTCTCTTTTATTCTTTTATTAATAATTTTTTTTGTCTTTTAAGAAAGGCTGATGGCATTGATAAAAAATAAATATGGCAAAGTCATTAAAAATAAAACTGTAAAAATGTACAAGTTAATACATATTACAAATACCCAAATAAAATTTAATGTTTCATAATAAAAAATCATTAACATGCATTAATTAATTGGAAGTGAAAATTATTATATGTAATAATTATTGAATAAAAAAATAAAGATTTTTTGAAAAACAAAAATGTATATATTTGGTGTGTCAAATTTTTTTTTAACAAATCTCTTCATATTCTTTGCCATGTGGAAAGTAGATTAAATATTGACCGTTTGATTTTAATTGTATGGTTTAGATTAAAAATATCAAAGATGACATGGCAATATTATAGATGACATGGCTCAAGGAGATTGCTTAAAACTTAGTGCAAAATAATGACACACAAATTGCTATATGAAATATGATCTTCAAAAAATCGTAAAAAAAAATGAATGGATAAGATCAAACAACATTAAAAAATCTAATGGTTCAAAATAAGACAATATAAATGACCACACAAATTATAAATATTACAAAATCAAATATAAAATCAATGTGTAGGATGAAGCCACATCACACAATCCAATGATTAAAAGTTATTTACACAATGATGATGTGGCTTCATTAGAATGCATATAGATAGGTGCAAAATAAGGGGGTGGGTTAATATGGTCTTATATAAACTAACTAATGTACAAATTACATGAATCTTGGTTCATTGTATATCAAGTTTCTTCATATTTTTTGCATCAATTAAATATGGAATTTTTTCATAAAAAACCTAAATTTTTAGATATTGTAAATAATAATACGTCATATTTATATAATTGTAATATTTCATACTTTATATATATTTGACATTTATATATATAACAAAATATATTTTTTTCTTTTTGTTTGTTTGAATTCACCTCATTTTTAACTTGAACATCAAAATATTAAGTTTCATGTCTTTTTTTTAAAGGGGAAATTTTGTCTATGGACAAATAAAGTTTGATATTACACGAAATAGACAAAAAACTTTGGTAATTAGAGAAATAACATTCTCTGCATTTCAATCATCGAGAGTTTCTCAAAATTAATTTTTGTTGATACTTTGCCCCATATCGCATCAATGTATGTATCAAACATTTATATTATTAATAAAAAATCAAAACAAATACTATATTTTATTATTAAATTTTATAAAACCATAGTTTCTGTTAAAATAAATGTGTGTTTGTTAAAAATATTCATATTTTATAAAATGATATCTTTAAAAATAAATTATGATATTCATCTATATGGGTGCAACATGGATTAATATATCAAAGCAAACCAATTTCAAAATCTCTCAACCTTCCAAAGGTCGAGAATGTTATATTTTACATTTTCCAACTTAATGGTCTATTGTTGTAAATATGAAACCAAGTGTGTCACGTTATCAAAATTTTCCAATTATCAATCTACTCCGATTCTCATAGCATAATTATCAATCTCATCATCTTGAAGAGCAGAATTAAACTTTAAAAACATATGGACAATATCTTTATTTATTACTAGATACTGACACGCCGATAACAATAATTGCATCGAAAACTTGTCTTGCATGCTCATGACGACATCGATTATCATACCCACAAAATCAAGTTGATCTTATCTAATTTTCCTCTTAACCAAAAACATTCTTGTTAAGCTAAAAGGTTTAATTTCTCCTTAAAGGTTCCTCTTAGGTTAGTTATAGCTTTGAATTGCCTTATAATACCACCAGAATTTTTCTCAAACAAATTGAGGATTTCTTGGTACATCAAACTCTCTTCTAATTATTGTACTATAGGCTATTTCTCTTTCCATCACCGAAAATAAATGTTAGGAATATCCAAATTTTTTTTAAACAAATGAATTAACTTATACTTAACATAAACCTATCCAATAACATAAACATATCCATAATAATAATCCATACCAATAATATAAAATGACAAGATTTTTTAAACATGTTAAAATGGTGCAAAATAAGAGACTTAAATGGTTACATATAAAAGATGTTTGTAAAAGAATAATAATTCAACGGTTTAAATTTTGCTACGTATCATAATATAATAATTAAAATTAATGTGATTATATGTTATAATGAAATTGAACAAAATTTATTTTTATTTTGTGTTTGTTTGTTGTGGTCTCTAGTCTCTACCTCATCAATTCACCTCATTTTTTTTTACTTTGAACATCAAAAATATTAAGTTCCATGCCATTTTTTTAAAGGTCTTAAATTAGTTTTCCCAAGTTTTATTTATAAAATATCTGTTCGATTGAAGAAAAGAACATTTTTACGAATTTTTTTATATGTAATCTTGTCAAAAACCTATTTTGTAAAAAAAAAGTTAGACTTTTTTCTAATTTACAAAACTAGCGCTTTCGTCAGAGCGTCCGGCGAAAGAGAATTTTTTTTTGCCAAAGAGATGGATAAATAGCTTACGCATCAAAATTTCCCGCCAAAAGGTGGTTAATTGTCATCCAATGAACTCTTGGATTAGAAATCCTTGATTTGGTTTCTTTCACCATACGCTCTGGCGAAAAAGATCACACACGGGACCTGACGAAAGAAAACAATTTTAGGATTTTCCATTCATACAACCACTGATTATATTTAGACTTCTTTTGACAGTAAAAAATGATGTTTAAGTTCTTTCGCTAGCTCCTCTGACGAAAAAGCATTCTTTTTCGCCAGTCCTCCTGACGAAAATGCTAGTTTTGCAAATTACGAAAAAATATATCTTTTCTTATAAATTTGGCTTTTCCCAATGCTACTTTTAAAAAATAAATTCATTTTTGCATATAACTCTCTTTCAATTCAAAATTAGAAGCAATATTTAGAAATATTTCAAAACTAACCAAACCGAATTTTTAAAATCCGATGATTAGTTAAATTATTTTTGCGGTTAAAAGAAAAATCAAGTTTGTAAAATTCGTTAGATTTGACATATTAAGTATTAATCTAATATATTATTAATTTGTGTTACATTTATCACGTAAAATGATTGCATTATATTTTACATGTTAAAATACCATGATGATAATTATCATACCCTTTACGGTTAATATAGTACTTTAACATCTCAAATATAACAGATTAATTTAATTAGCCCAATGAACTAACCGGATTTTGAAAATCCATTTTTAACCCCAAAAAAATTTTAATTAGCCCAATGAACTAAACGGATTAATTTAATTGACCTAAATATTTTTACAAAAAACTAATTAGTTTTGAAATATTATTTGAAAATTGAGTTAGTTTTGAAATATTTTTACAAAAGTAAGTTACTTTTGAATTTTTAAATTGAAATCGGGTTACACCTAAAAATACTTCTTGAAGAAATTCACAAGAGCCAGAGCGAGAGCCAGAGGAGTAAAGACTGTACTCTCCACGTTATAAGCAAATCAATCAGTTCTATGGCCAACCTAGCTTCCTTTTGCACGTATTGGCATCAGAAATTTGGAGAATCTCAGTTTCCTTTCTTGTTCTTTCGTTTCCTTTTTCTACCACTGCTCACCATGCTTGTCAGGAGATCCCAGTTCGTACGTAAACCTACCCCTCACTCATCTCTCATCCCTCATCATTCCCTGCCCAAATCATTTCTGTCCCAAGACAACGACTACCCTTCGGCTTTCACCACATTAATTTGGGCTTGTAAGGATAATACAATAACTATACATAATACATATGATATGCACTCAAAAACATAATTAAGTTGTCACTAAGTAAGAAAATATTAATTAAAAAAACATTTCTAGTAATTTACTTCTTTCATCAAGCCACAAACCAATAAAATAATACACATAGATATGTTAAGTCCCTATAAGTTTCGTGCTTTCAAGGCGAACAAGCGAGCCCGACCACCGCATTTTCATCGGTAATTACGTTGAAGACCCAGCGACCTCTGAAATGGTGTGTAAAGCTGGCCGCCACTGGTTAGGCCGTGTGCCGGCTCTTCTGATCAACTCTTGTGCTAGCGACACCAACTCTTCGGTCTCTTCGTCATCATCTTTCTTCTCGTCATTCTCGGCCTCCGGAGCACCAGTCTTTGAAAACTAAAATAAAATGAGAGTCCATATTAATATGTATTTTGTTCTAAAATTTTTGAACTAGATATAGAACTAAGATAACATGTGTTGAATGAACCTCAACATAACATACAAATCTTAGTATATTTGTCATTTGCCACATGTAATTTAACAGGAAGAATATTATGTAGAAATCAGAAGAGATAATCTAACACGTTCTCTCGAAAGTTAGGGGTCTTTTATAAAGTGTATCTTACATAACTATTTTACTCTCACTTTTATGATTCTGCATGATGAAATTTCTCTGAAAAGATATGCATACTTCTGGTTCATTGTCAAATCAAGATCAACATTTGAAACCCAAAAAATCCTATATTTGTTAGGCCATCAAGTATCAAAATTTAAATAGTTGTGTTGACTTGATAGTGACTTGAGCCAAGGACGATCACGGGGTTCCTTCGTTATTCGAATTTCTTGTCAAACAAAACATGCAAATACTTCCCCTTTACGCCATACATTAAATTTGATTTCATGATTTCATGATTTCATGAACCTTTCTGACATTAATCAAGGAATTTCTCAGTACATACCTGTTCTAGTGAATTCTCTGATTCTTCTTTCTCAATCTCTCCTCCATCAGTTCTCTTCTCATCTTGATTGTTTTCGTTTTCGCTTTCTCGTATATTGCGAGAGCTAGATTTCTCTTTGTCACTATTCTCCACATATTTACTCAGTTTGGCATTTTTCTTCGTCTCAAACTTCCTTGCCACCTCTACAAAAAATCTCAAAACTCAAATTCAAACCTCAAAAAGCTTCAAAAAAATTTCATTCTTGTAAAACAAACCTTCGAAGCTGACGAGACGATAGACCTGGCCGATAAGCAGCGTATCGTCCGGTCTTAACAACTTAAGGTGCTTTACCAGCCGGTAACCGCCACCGCTGTCTCGACTTCGACTGGCCTCTCCAGTACTACTCTTACTGGAGGGATGTGGCACGGTTATTATAACCGCGACGTAATGACCGGGATTAGATGCCATTACATGGCCAGCACTGATAGACCAGTAAACCCGCTCGATTGTACCGTTCGGGTGTTGAATCAGCACCGTCGCTGCCTTCGCCGCTTGGCAGTTCCCCATTGATCCTGATGGACGGCTAGGATTTGTTCTGTGGATCTTCCTTTCTTTTGGCCTATTGAGGGGTGCAGAAGAGGAGAATAAGGGCAGTGGGGTTTTGATTGAGGCTTGGAAGTATATATATATATATACGAGAATAATTGTTGGTAGAGACGGATTAAATATTTGGGAGGGTTTTGGTGAGGAACAAGGACCGGGTTTATAAAGAGAGTTGCAAAATAATGATCGAAAGTGTGTTTGAGATATATATAATTTTAAGTAATTGACTTTAAATTGAGATTAATATTTTGCCTTAAATTTCAGTGTCGTATAAATTAATTACAAAAATGCAACATTCATTACAAACAATTAATTTCCAAGCATATTCAAAAATCAAAATATCCGAAGTGTAATATTAATATCTCATTTGCTTATTTGAGTATTCAAATATTTATTCGAGTATTTTAACAATTCTCGCTTATAAATTAAAAGATAATTATAGCATGCACCTCAAATTTCCTCAACCATCCTCTATATCACCAATTAATAATTAATTAACATGATAATTAACAAAAATACATTATATTAACGATTAATTGATATTGATTAAGAATTATTAATTCATACGTAGTTTAATTATATATTAATTAATTAATAATTGAATGTATTTTTATTAATTATCATGCTAATTAATTATTAATCCATAATATAGAGGGTGTTAGGGAAAAACTCAAAACACCATATATTGGACTCCAAATTAAAAACCGTACAAATTATTTTTTATTAAAGTCATGTATGACCCTACAGAAAGAAAAAAATGTTGTATACCTTTTGTGAAAATAAAATAAAATAATGTTAAATCATTCATGTCCTCTAAATTTTCTGAGACTAATTGATATATTGACAATTAGTTATAACCAATGTTATTACGATATTGTAATCTGTAACGATCGATTATTTGTTTGCAGCGGATTTCGACAACGGACGTTGTTACGATGCTATGATTTTATTGTGGACATACTTGCGATATTAATTATGTAATAATGATAGTGTGTTTTAAATATATATATTCACGATTTTTTTTGGCACAATTATATCTTGAACAATTTTTTTGGTCAAAATTATATCATGAAATTGGATCGCATATTGAAATTACTTACCAATCGAACCACATAGTTATTCTAAACAATTTATACATCAATACTTACAAATCGATTGTGTTTCCTCTAAACAATATATACATCAATACATTTAATGATTAAACAATTAAAAAAAAAACGGAAAAACAGAAAATACTTACCAATCGCTATTTCCGCCGCAATAGCGGCGCTACGGCCGTTATTTTTTCGAAACACAATACTTATTTACAAACCATTAAGACGTTGCAAATATAAAATTTTGGACCGCAATAACTGCAATTGCACCGTAATTTGAAACACTGGTTATAACTGATAAACCAATATAGTAAAACTAAACACGTGAAATTAATTTTTTTATGTGTTAAATCCAATTTATTTACTTATATATATATATATATATATATATATATATATATATATATATATATATATATATATATATATATATATATATATATATATATATATATGGGGGCTTCTATCGTACACCCCTTTCCTTATCATACACCCATTTTCAAGGGTATTTGGAGTAATTATCCATTTATGAATATTTAAGGTAAGATATCAAATATATTTATCAATTAATGTTTAACTAAATTGGAATTTTTTGTTGTTCATTTAAACAAAAATATTCATAAAAGATAAATTTTATGATACACCCCTTTACAAATATAATTAATTGTTAAAATACCCAAAATACCCTTGTAAAAGGGTGTATGATAGAACTCCCCATATATATATATATTAATTTGATTTCTAATCATTTAATATATACTCACGTTTAAATTACAAAAGGTCATCTCATCAAACGAAGATATTACAAGATAACTTCGTTTCAGTCTTCAAAAAAATATCACATAGATTCCTTCCAAATGTGCAAGTTATTGTTTGATTGATTGGACACTTTTGTAAAAGGGCTATATATGACAAACATAACTCCAAAAAAACATTATTAATGCATCAATTGAGAAGAATTAACTCAATTGATTAGTTTTCTAATCAATATATATTTGGATTGAGTTAATTAAATGATCTAAACAATCTACTTAACTTTACTTGATTGACGCATCAGTGATTTTTTTTGGAGTTGTAGGATGTCATATATTTACCTTCTGTAAAACAACCATTTTCCTGTTAAGTTTTCAAACTTAAAAGAGAATTTTTTTTTTGCAAACATCAAAAATAACAAGTTTGCAAAAGTTGTATGATCGATCGGAGAATTAATGCTCAATATTGGCACATGGTAAGGTAAGTATATCATGTAGAATCTTTCTTGTTTTTATCTAGAGTTCTCAGCAATAATCAAATCATTTTGGATTCTTCTATTTGGGTACTTTAAACTATTATTAATATTTATTTTATATAAATTCATGAGTTCTGTTTAGATTTTGTCTTACAGATTTTTTTAATGTTGATTTTGAACTATAATATATATTTTTGAAGTACAATTTTTTTTATTAGTTAATTTTCTAAACTATTTTTTTTAAATACATTATATATATTCTTATTTGTGCGTTATATCATATCATATATGCTATACATTTTTAGATGTAAGATAATACATTGTAGATGTATGATATATTTTTTAAGATGTGTCGATAAAATCTAAATATAATTTAAATACTTTTATACTTTAATTGAATATTATATATTTTTTGACTGTTAAACCGGGGACCCACTTACTCATTACTATATACTCATTTAGCACCATTATATTTTGTTTTTCGAAAGGTCCAACACTATAACAAATTCCTGCATCCAAATAGTTTTGAAGTAGTAATTTCATATGTACCCCGCAAAATATTATAATATACCCCACCACCCAGCACTTCTGTAAAATAACCTAATCCTTTTAGTTAGAAACACAATTATTCCGTTTTCAAATCATTTGACGATAATTAACACTTTACTTACAAAAAAAAAATAGTATCTTCACGCACTAAAAAGTAGTGTTATCTTATACAAGAGCTCTGCAAAATAAGAAACAAGGAGAACGACTTCATGGTCCCAAGTAAAAATTGTGGAAAAACCTAGTTTGCTTCCTCTCCAATATACATACGAAGTCTTCCCGTAGTTGCTTGGTAGCTTTCACATTTACCCTAGCCACTACTTCAAATATTAGTTAATAACGTGGCAATGTGACACACACTCAATGATGTCAATGAAAAATGCGTTGCATAATAAGGTGCAAGTTTATTGTACCCCTACAAAACCTTGCATGTATAGGGATATACATGATATTATTTTGTAGGTGTTGCATACCTTGATTTGTGAAAAGTAGACAATATTATAAATGCAAAATATTGAATAAGGGGCCCTTAAGTAACGCAAATGGATTAATTATTATGGATCTCGACCTTTTACCAAGAGGTCTGTTAGAGTGGCAAATTCACATATTAGGGTTTAGCTCTTGTCTCTTCTATCAACAAGAATGTTTTAGTTTCTAAGTAACCACCTTTTTTTGTTCACTGTCATGCAAAATATTGACACGAGTCGCATGAAACAATTAGAGCTATAATAATAAAAAATATTGGCCTACTTGTTTTGCTTGCTTGTTTGGTACAATTTATTTTCCTTTTTTAGTTAACGAAGTATTGTACTTGAAGATTTGGCGAAATCTATACTATATACTAATGCAAGGGGATTTGCTGCCTCCTGGTGCAGCCACGTCACCAGGGGCCTATTTGTAAAAAAAAAATATTTTTTTACATTTTGGTCCTTTTTTATTTACAAATTGGTCCTTTTTCCGAAAATAAATTATATTTTGGTCCTTTTTTTACATTTTGGTCCTTTATATTTGCATTTTGGCCCTTCGAAGTTTTGAAATTTACATTTTAGTCCAGGGGCCTCAAATTGGTCCTATTTTTAAAAAAAAAATATATTTTGGTCCTTTTTTCACATTTTGGTCCTTTATATTCGCATTTTGGTCCTTCGAAGTTTTAAAATTTACATTTTGGTCCTTTATTATTTTTCTTGCCTGGTGCAGCCACGTCACCAGGGGCCTATTTGTAAATTTTTTTTTTATTTTACATTTTGGCCCTTTTTTATTTACAAATTGGTCCTTTTTTCGAAAAAAAATTACATTTTGGTCCTTTTTTGTTTTACATTTTGGTCCTTTATATTTGCATTTTGGCCCTTCGAAGTTTTGAAAAAAAATATTTTTTTTACATTTGGTCCTTTTTATTTACAAATTGGCCCTTTTTTCGAAAAAAATTTACATTTTGGTCCTTTTGTTTTTACATTTTGGTCCTTTATATTTGCATTTTGGCCCTTCGAAGTTTTGAAATTTACATTTTAGTCCAGGGGCCTCAAATTGGTCCTATTTTTTAAAAACAAATTATATTTTGGTCCTTTTTTCACATTTTGGTCCTTTATATTTGCATTTTGGTCCTTCAAAGTTTTAAAATTTACATTTTGGTCCTTTATTATTTTTCTTGAAAAACTAAAATAAAATTATAATAAGTTGAACAATATTAATAAAAGAACATCTTGCAAATATTTAAAAATAAAATATCACAAAACTATTAAAAAATACATAAAAAGAAAACTAACATAAAAAATAGATGTTTAAATAGATATTTTCTATGAATATATTTGCAAGATGTTTATTTATTATCATTTAATGTTATTTTTTTATGAATAAAGAATGTAATATTAAAATTATATAAAAAAAATATGTAATAATTAAAAATTTTTTAAATCACTACGTGTTAAGAAGTGTTTATGAATTTTCTTAAAATTAATAAAAAATAACAAAAATAAGTTTTAATTATTACATATGAGATTTGGAGGGTATTTTGGGAAAAAAAAAATTAATATCATCCATAAGGAGTATTTTAAAATAAAAGTTTGGTAAAGAGTTTTTTTTTTTTGGAGTTTACGAAAAGATAGAGAATTTTTTATAATATCCAAAAAAAATTAGGGGGTTAAAAATATACCAAATCATGGATGTGCGAATAACCATGACATAATTTAAATTAAAGGTTCGAACGAAACGGTTAGCGATGACATCGTCAAACTTTGTTGTTGGCTGACCACACAAAGGACGAAAAATATTTGTGCTAAATATGTAGCGAAATTAAGGATTTGTGAAATTAAAAACACTCTTTTTTTCAGCAATGTTTTCTGAACTATTATGTTCTTAATAAATTTCATGACGACTCATTCGTTATTTTTCCTTATTTTACTTATGAAGTATAAAATATAGATGATTTTTTTAGCAATAACCGTTTGAATTATTCAAGAAATCCGGCTCTTAAAATATTCAAACGATTTTTGCTACAAAATTTCACTCGCACACAACACACTAAATTACACATATAATAATGATTACAAAAAGAAAGTCACATACACAAAATGAACAACAATTTTTTTCAACTACATTACTTATAAACCCGAACAGTCCCGCGCAATTGCGCGGGGGTAATGCTAGTTTAGTACAAAGTAAAGATTTTGGAGAAATTAAATAACGTTGTTAGTTTAGCAAGTTGTATCATAAAAATGATCTGCCCTGCTTTATAAGGATAACTAAGTTCTCGTTTCCTCGCTTGGTAATAGTTTTCATTTTATTAAGGATGGTAATTTTAATGATAATAATTACAATACTATAATAAAATTAAAATATTTCATGTTATATTAGTCTCATCATGTTATATAATTAATTTAAGCATAATCAATAATATATTTTACAATTATATTATGTCGTGGTTAAAAATAGCTCATTTTTATCACTTTTTAATTTTTCTAATAAAACTCCAAAATAGAAGACTAACACACGAGGATTTCTATTTATTTTATTCAAAAAAGTTGAAAAAATACAAAAATTGAAGTCTAACACCATCAAACAAATCTATCATCATATATTTGTAATAAATGCCAAATTTGATGTATAAAAGAACAAAAAACATAATTTTCATGTTTTCTGAAAAAATTCCAAAATTAAAGACTAATACATGTAGATTTCTATTTTTTGTTTCAAAAAGATGAAAAGATGCAAAGAGATGAACTCAAACACCATAAAAAATATCAATCATCATATTTTTCCAATAAATTTCAATATTGATGTCTAAAACGAACAAAATACTTAATTCTAATATTTTTCTTAAAAAAACTCCAAAATTGAAGACTAACACATGCCGATTTCTATTTTTTTGTTCAAAAAAGGTGACAAAAATACAAAAAGTCAAGTCTAACAATTATCATATTTTTCTAATAAATGCCAAAATAGATTTCTAAAACGAACAAAATACTTAAAGGTTCATGTTTGATGAAAAAAGTCCAAAATTTAAGACTAACACATGCCAATTTTTGTTTTTTTCAATTTTATTTGTCCAAAAATGCAATAAGTGAATTCTAACACCTTCAAAAACATCAATTATCATACTTTAACTAGAATTCCATGATTTCGGACTAGAACGACCCAAATACTTAATTTTCATGTTTTTCTAAAACAACTCCAAACTTGAAGACTAACACATGTGAATTTCTATTTGTTTTTTCAAAAAAATTGAAAAAAATGCAAAAACGGAAGTCTGACACCTTTTAAAAAATCAATTATCATATTTTTTAATAAATAAAAAAGTTGATGTCTAAATTGAACAAAATAATTAATTTTCATGTTTTTCTTAAAAAACTCCAAAATGGAAGACTAACACATGCAAATTTCTATTTTTTCAATTTTTTTTGCAAAAATGTAATAAGTAAATTATAACACCTTAAAAAAATATCTATTATCATATTTTCAAAACAATTCCAAGATTTATGTCTAGAACGATAAAAATACTTAATTTTCATGTTTTTCTATAAAAACTCCAAAATTGAAGACTAAGACATGCGAATTTCTAGTTTTTTTTTAAAAAAAATTAAAAATAAATGCAAAAAGTGATGTCTAACACGTTAAAAAAAACCAATTATCATATTTTTGAAAACCAACGTATGCGAATTACTACTTTTTTGAAAGAAAATATGGCTTAAGAATTAACTTGGAAGAATTTATATAGGCAATTATGCAGTCAGAATTAGGTTCGTTCGAACGAACTATATGAGTCCGTTCGAACGGATTTATTCGTGACAATCAGATTTGGGTTAGTTCGAACGAACTACTTAAGTGCGTTCTAACGAACTGGGTTCGTTCGAACGAACCATTTATGTGTGTTCGAACTGACTTAATTCCTATATATATAGAATTCTGATTTCGTTTTAAGCTAAGTTTTTTCCCAGAAAATTAGGGTTTTGAGCCGCCGTTTCTCTCTCTTCTTCCACAGAAATTCAGATCAGATCTGGAGAGATTGAGAGGGAGATTTGAGCGAAGAGCTTGAGAGATTTGATCGTGACGTCGACTAGAACGACGTTGGCGATTTCCGATCGGTCGAAATCGAGGTGGACACGAGTAGAGGGATTGCACGAGCACTCCTTGGAGAAGGTTCATCAATTTGGAGAAGAAGTCAACACGTACTAACTTGTACGAGATAATTTTCTCCAACTTTTCCCTTTTGGATGGTTTTCAAGCGTGATCCCGGTAGAATTAGGTTACGCATGCGAAACTAATTCCGATGTATGTGGACCGATGAGTGTCGAGGCTAGAAATGGGTATCGCTATTTTGTGACTTTTACTGACGATTATAGTAGATATGGTTATCTATACTTAATGCGTCACAAAAGTGAAACTTTTGAGAAATTCAAAGAGTTTCAACACGTAGTAGAACTTCAACTGGGCAAGAAAGTAAAAGCCATTCGATCGGATCGAGGTGGCGAATACTTGAGCTATGAGTTTGAGGACTATCTTCGAGATTGTGGTATAGTATCACAATGGACTCCACCCGGTACACCCCAATGGAATGGAGTGTCCAAGAGGAGGAATTGGACCTTGTTAGACATGGTTCGCTCGATGATGAGTCGAACGGATTTGCCAAAGTCATTTTGGGGTTTCACGCTTCAAACGGCCGCTCATATACTGAATAGAGTTCCGTCCAAATCGGTTGAAAAGACACCATATGAATTATGGCATGGCATGGTGTCATCATTGTCTTATCTTAAGATTTGGGGTTGCGAGGCATACGTCAAAAGATTATTGACGGAAAAACTCGAACCAAGACCAGACAAGTGTTTATTTGTGGGGTATCCTCAAGAAACAAAAGGATACTACTTTTACTTGCCTAGCGAGAACAAGGTTTTCGTGGCTCGACGAGGACACTTCTTAGAGAAGGAATTCCTAGATCGTCAAGCCAGTGGGAGTAAAATTGATCTCGAAGAAATTCGAGAACCACAAAGTGGACAAGTTGATTTGGAACAAGATTCTGAGTTACCATTGGATGGTGAACCAGAATCTAGTACACAAGCTATACGTAGATCTGGTAGGAATTGTCAAGAACCTGAGAGATATGGATTTCTCATTAGTAATGACGATGATGAGTTGACTCTAGATGATGAGCCAACCTCCTACAAAGGTGCTATGTCTAGCCTGGATTCCTCGAAATGGCACGAAGCCATGAAAACCGAGATCCAGTCCATGTATGATAATAAGGTCTGGAATCTTATTGATCTACCTAATGGTGCTAAAACCGTTGGGTGCAAATGGGTTTTCAAGAAGAAAACCGACATGGATGGTAATGTACACACTTTTAAAGCAAGACTAGTGGCGAAAGGTTTCAAGCAAATTCATGGTGTAGACTATGATGAAACGTTTTCTCCAGTAGCCATGTTTAAAAGTATTCGCATTATTCTAGCGATAGCTGCATATCATGATTATGAGATATGGCAGATGGATGTCAAAACCGATTTCCTTAACGGGAACCATACCGAGGATGTGTATATGACACAACCCGAGGGTTTTGTCGATCCAAAGAATACAAATAAAGTGTGCAAGCTTGTGAGATCCATTTATGGATTAAAACAAGCATCTCGTGCGTGGAACATACGATTCGATGAGGTCATCGCTAAGTATGGTTTCATTCAAAATATCGAGGAACCTTGTGTATACAAGAAATTCAGTGGGAGTTCGGTCATATTCCTCATCTTGTACGTGGACGACATCTTACTCATTGGAAATGACATCCCAATGCTTAACCATGTTAAGGCATATTTGGGTAGTCAATTCGCAATGAAGGACTTAGAAGAAGCCGCCTATATTTTAGGCGTGAAGATCTATAGAGATAGATCGAGGAGACTTCTCGGACTAAGTCAAAATACATATATTGACAAAGTGATAACTAGGTTTCACATGGAGCAATCCAAGAAAGGATTTCTGCCAATGTCACATGGCATCGCTCTCACTAAGGATCAGTGTCCTTCAACGGACGCTGAACGTGAGCGAATGAGTCGGATCCCATACGCTTCGGCTATAGGATCGATCATGTATGCCATGATATGTACAAGACCAGATGTTGCATATGCGTTGAGTGTGACTTCCCATTATCAGTCTGATCCCGGGGAAGTTCACTGGTCCGCAGTCAAGAGCATTCTTAAGTATCTCAGGAATACTAAAGATATGTTTCTTGTCTATGGTGGTGCGGAAAGAGATCTGGTTATCCAAGGATATACATATGCTAGTTTCCAAACTTGCCCGGACGATTTCCAATCTCAAAGTGGTTACGTCTTCACGCTCAATAACGGAGCTGTTGTTTGGAAAAGCTCCAAACAGAAGACGGTGGCTGATTCTACAACTGAAGCGGAATACATCGCGGCTTCGGAAGCCGCAAAGGAGGCTGTCTGGCTACGTCAGTTCGTGATGGAACTTGGCGTTATGCCAAGCATCTCGGGTCCCATGGATGTGTATTGTGACAATAACGGAGCAATAGCACAATCCAAGGAACCGCGAGCGCATCACAGGTCCAAGCATGTACTCCGGCGTTACCACTTGATTCGTGAGATTACGAAGAAAGGTGACGTGAAAATAATGAAGATACCTACTGATGATAACGTGGCCGATCCATTTACGAAGCCACTATCACGTGCCAAGCATGAGCAGCATGCTAGGGCAATAGGATTGGGATATCTATCGCAGTGTTAGATTGGGTGTTTTATTTATGTTTCTTATTGCATAAGGGGATTCGATCTGCCTAGTGCAAGTGGGAGAACATTTATTATGCCCTAAGCGTGTTATTCGGATTGTATTTGTTTATGAGATAGATATTTATATTATTATTCATCATATGACCTAAACCTTCATATTTCAAAAAATTTTAAATAACAAGAAAGTGTGTGAGAGGTTATTCGATTATAATAATCGGATAGACCTTGAATTTTATTCTAGTTTAGTGCATCGAGTCAGTTGAGAATAATATGTTGCATGACCATAGTCTGGCATATTGATTCGTCAATTGAATGATAGTAAAACAACTAAACGGAATGAATATAATTCTAAAATGTCCCTCGTGTATAAAGTTGTTCATAGGTTTGAACCAGGTAGTCCATTCACTGAATGGAGACTTTTACATACACTGGCATATTCGTAGATGAGATGATCAGGTTTTACTGATCTGGGACGGTAGCGTCGATTCTAGAATATGGATATACGCGGCGTCGTATATTGGACTGACCACTATATGAGTTTGTAACATGGTCAGAGTCATTGGAGACGAACTCATATCCAGATAGTGCGTTTTAGTTCTTCATACTTGAGTGATCTCACGGATACCTAGTATGTGAAAAGACAATGCTTTGATATAATTAACCCTACGCGTAACTGTGTAGCCGAGATTACTATTGGGTATTGTTTTTAGCATAGGCAAAGGATGTGAGGTTGCAAGATAGGAATTGTTCCTTTCTAACCTTGAAAAAGGATAGAGGGAGATATCTCTCGGGCCCCTCGATTGAATTGAGATTGATGAAATGCTTGGCCAAGCTCCATGGAACTCAGTAGAGTTCGCATTGTTATTATCAATCTAATTCTTATCGAGAAAGAGTATATCTGATCAGAAAGAAAAGGGGATGACTTGAAGTTTTAGGCTTCACCGTGACTCTTTTGATCGGAAGATATCGCGAACAAGAGGACTAGTAACACTTATCTGAGCTAGGTATGAAGATGTACTGCATCTTTATAAAGGTGTTCTCCACCTTTTTCGTGCTAATTCTGGGTAGGTATTAATGGCAGTCTAGTGCTCACAATACCTTGTGGATTGCTGCCATATCCACTGCCAGTCTTAGACGAACCTACAAGGTCACACCAAGATTTTGTAACATATCGGATTCTCAAGATAATGCTCACCAATACGTTTGTTGGACAAACAAAATGGAATCACGTGTGATTAGATCTCACGACATATGTTGGACATATGGCCAAGTTGATTAAGTCTTAATCCAAGAGGGAGTTTGAAAGAAAATATGGCTTAAGAATTAACTTGGAAGAATTTATATAGGCAATTCTGCAGTCAGAATTAGGTTCGTTCGAACGAACTATATGAGTGCGTTCGAACGGATTTATTCGTGACAATCAGATTTGGGTTAGTTCGAACGAACTACTTAAGTGCGTTCGAACCATTTAGGTGTGTTCGAACGAACCATTTAGGTGTGTTCGAACTGACTTAATTCCTATATATATAGAATTCTGATTTCGTTTTAAGCTAAGTTTTTCCTAGAAAATTAGGGTTTTGAGCTGCCGTTTCTCTCTCTTCTTCCACAGAAATTCAGATCAGATCTGGAGAGATTGAGAGGGAGATTTGAGCGAAGAGCTTTAGAGATTTGATCGTGACGTCGACTAGAACGACGTTGGCGATTTCCGATCGGTCGAAATCGAGGTTGACACGAGTAGAGGGATTGCACAAGCACTCCTTGGAGAAGGTTCACCAATTTGGAGAAGAAGTCAACACGTACTAACTTGTACGAGGTAATTTTCTCCAACTCTTCCTTTTTGGATGGTTTCGAGCGTGATCCCGGTAGAATTAGGTTACGCATGCGAAACTAATTCCGCTGCACACTTTGATAAATGTGTGCGTAACCCTACATTTTTTGTTACAAAAAGTTGAAAAAAATACAAAAAATTCAGTCTAACACCTTCAAAAATATCAACTATCATATTATTCTAATAAATACCTAAAGGGATGTCTAGAATGAACAAAATACTTAATTTTCATGTTTTCCTCAAAAAAAATTCAAAATTGAAGACTAACACGTTCGAATTTTTATTATTTTTACAAAAAATTGAAAAAAATGTACAAAATGAAGTCTAACACCTTCAAAAAAATCAATTATAATATTTCATGATAAATGCCAAAATTAATGTCTAAAACAAACAAAATACTTAACTTTCATGTTTTCCTACAAAATTTCAAAATTTCAAGAATAACACATGCGGATTTCTATTTGTTTTTTCAATTTTTTTGTTCAAAAAAATTGAAAAATATGCAAAAAGTGATGTCTAATACCTTAAAAAATATCGCTTATCATATTTTCGTAATAAATTCCAAAACTAATGTGTAAATGGAAAAAATACTTAATTTTCATGATTCGCTCAAAAACCTCCAAAATTGAAGAATAACACATGCAGATTTCTATTTTTTGGTCAAAAAAATTGAAAAATTAAAAAAAGTGAAGTCTGATAATGTCAAAAAATAGTAATAATTTTTTTCTAATAAATGCCTAAATTGATGTTTAATATGAAAAATACTTTATTTTCATGATTTCCTAGAAAAACTCCAAATTTGAAGACTTACAAGTGCGAATTTCAATTTATTTTGTTCAAAATATGCAAAAAGTGTAGTCTAACGCCTTCAAAAATATCAATTATCACATTTTTCTAGCAAATTCCAAAATTGATGTCTAAAAAGAACAAAATACTTAATTTTAATGTTTTCCTTAAAAAACTCCAAAATAGAAGACCAACACTTGCGATTTCTATTTTGTTGTTCAAAAAGGTCAAAAAAATGTAAAAAGTGAAGTCTAACAATTATCATATTTTTCAAATAAATGACAAAATAGATTTGTAAAATGAACATCGTACCTAATGTTCATGTTTAATAAAAAAAACTCCAAAATTTAAGACTAATACATGCGAATTTCTTTTGTCAATTTTTTTTCCAAAAATGCAATAAGTGCATTCTAACACCTTAAAAAATATCAATCATTTTAAACATAATTTTTAGAATTTAGTAGAAAAATATGAAAATTGATTTTTTTGAAGGTGTTAAGACTTCACTTTTTGCATTTTTCAGCGTGTTTCAACAAAAAAAAACAGAAATCCGCATGTCTTAATCTTGAATTTTGGAGTTTTTGTTCGGAAACATCAAAATGATATACTTTGTTTGTTTTATACATAAATTTTGGTAATTATGAGAAAATATGATAATTGATATTTTTGAAGGTGTTAGACTTTGACTTTAATTTGCATATTTTAAACTTTTTTTAACAAAAAAATAGAAATTCGCATGTGTTAGTGTTCTATTTTGGAGTATTTTTAGGAAACATGCAAAATTATGTATTTTGATGTTTTTAGACATCAATTTTTGCATTTATTAGACAAACATGATAATTGATATTTTTGAAGGCGTTAGACTTCACTTTTTTGCATATTTTCAAAAATTTTGAACAAAACAAATACAAATCCGCATGTGTTAGTCTTCTATTTTGGAGTTTGTTTTTATGAAACATAAAAATTATGTATTTTGTTCATTTTAGATACAAAATTACGGATTTCAGAGAACAATATGAACAATGATATTTTTGAAGGTATTAGACATCACTTTTTGCATATTTTTCAATTTTTTTGAACAAAAAAAAAAAGAAATCCGTAATTGTTAGTCTTCAATTTCGGAGTTTTTTTCGGGAAGCATGTAAGTTATGTATTTGGTTCAATTTGGACATCAAGTTTCACATTTATTAGAAAGATATGATAATTCATTTTTTTTAAAATGTGTTAGACATCACATTTTACATTTTTTTTCAAATGCTTTGAAAAAAAATAGAAGGTGTTAGACTTCACTTTTTGCTTTGAAAAAAAATAGAAGGTGTTAGACTTCACTTTTTGCTTTGAAAAAAAATAGAAATTCGCATGTGTTAGTCTTCAATTTTGGAGTTTTGTTTTTGAGAAAAACATGAAAATTAATTATTTTATTCATTTTAAACATAAATTTTAGAATTTAGTAGAAAAAATATGAGAATTGATTTTTAAGAAGGTGTTAGACTTCACTTTTTGCATTTTCCAACTTGTTTGAACAAAAAAAAAAGAAATCCGCATGTGTTAGTCTTGAATTTTGGAGTTTTTGTGAGGAAACATGAAAAAAATATATTTTGTTTGTTTTATACATCAATTTTGGTAATTATTAGAAAATATGATAATTGATATTTTTGAAGGTGTCAGACTTCACATTTTTTGCATATTTTAAACTTTTTTGAACAACAAAAAATAGAAATCCGCAAGTGTTAGTCTTCAATTTCGAAGTTTTTTTTCGGGAACATGTAAGTTATGTATTTGGTTCCTTTTGGACATCAAGTTTCTCCTTTATTAGAAAGATATGATAATTCATCTATTTTAAAGGTGTTAGACTTCACATTTTACATTTTTTTTCAAATGCTTTGAAAAAAATAGAAATTCGCATGTGTTAGTCTTGAATTTTTGAGTTTTTGTTTGGAAACATGAAAATGATATATTTGTTCATTTCATACATCAATTTCGATAATTATTAGAAAAATATGATAATTGATATTTTTGAAGGTGTTAGACTTCACTTTTTTTGAACAAAAAAATAGAAATTCGCATGTGTTAGTCTTATATTTTTGAGTATTTTTTGGAAACATGAAAATTATGTATTTTGAGAAATTTAGACATCAATTTTCGCATTTATTTGAAAAATATGATAATTGATATTTTTGAAGGTGTTAGAGTTCACTTTTTTTCATATTTTCAACTTTTTTGAACAAAAAAATACAAATCCGTCAGTCTTCTATTTTGGAGTTCTTTTTACGAAACATGAAAATTATGTATTTTGTTCGTTTTAGATTTAAAATTATGCATTTGTAAGAATAATCTGATAAATGATATTTTTGAAGGCGTTAGACTTAATTTTTTTGAGGGTAACATGTAAGTTATGTATTTGCTTCATTTTAGACATCAAGTTTCACATTTATTAGAAAGGTATGATAATTCATTTATTTTAAAAGTGTTAGACTTCACATTTTACATTTTTTTCAAATGGTTTAAAAAAAATAGAAATACGCACCTGTTAGTCTTC